>JBBDGP010001118.1:1667500-2060000 GCA_037952835.1 Lithobates septentrionalis | reverse complement strand
TGTGCTGTGTAATTTGGCCCCCTGTATACCCTAAAATACCTGGCTGATCCTGCCTTGCTATACCCTCCCCTCTGCAAACAGACCATGATAATCATGGCTGCTGAGCCCCTGATACCGTCAGCCGCAGCTCTCCTGTCTGCAGCTCACCCTGTGTCTGTGTTCTCAGTCCTCCTCCCCCTCCCTGCTCATACCCGCACCCGCCTCCCCCACTCCTGCTGATCGCAAATCTGCTATTAAATGGTGCCATCCGCTCTGTACCATTATAAGAAGTTTCCCTGTGCCTGTCATCATTGTACCTGTATGAGCGTGGCTTCCACCGCTAAGCTGATGCGCTACTCTTTTTCTCTCCTCTCTCCCCCTCCTCCCCCTCCTCCCCCTCCTCCCCGGCTGATGTCAGTGGAAGCACTCGGCCCCGCCCACTGCATCTGTGAGCTGGAGAGAGAAAGCAGCTGTGCGCCTGGAGTGGAGCTCATACAGGTACATTCGGGCAGTTTTTTTTACAAAACACAGGCACAGGGCAACTTCTTACAGTGGTACAGAGCGGATGGCAGCAATAGGTAAAAGTGGGTTAACAACCACTTTCAATAAAAAAAAACTCATAAATAATCACCAACAATTTTAGGAATGCTATGTTTAAAACTTGGATACCTGTATTCATTTAACCATTATAAATCATTGTAATCTTTCCAGAGTCCAAATATAGTAGACCCTAAATAGTAAAAGAAGTGGTTGTGGAAAGTACAATGCAGTATTCTATAGTACTCTGTATAACAGGCATGCTCACATATGACCTGCAGAGCCATCTGATGTGTCCCGCAACCTCAAATCTATGGCAACCGGCTGCTGACGTCTGCAAACACCCTGATATAGTGAAGGCTGCAACACGGGTTCAGAGCTTTTTGGCTGGTCACACCTGAGCGCGAGAGTGGGATTAATGGTGATCTGGTTAATAAAAAAATGTGTGATTTTTGTGATTGTGATTAAACAGTGGGTAGACATCCAACAGGGATTGGTCCCATGGAAAATGATGCTCCTGATTGTTTAAAATCTTCGTTATGCTATTTAAATAAAAAAGTTTGAAATTCTACACCATTTCATTACATTGTGGCCTGCGACCGCTTAACAAATCATTTAAGCGGCTCACGCTCTTCAAAAGGTTGAGCCCCCCTGCTACCCTGAAGGGGCAGAGCCAGTGAGGTCACTTCCGGTTGTCACAGAGACCCTGAAGCTGCAGAGGGAAGGGTTGCTGTTGATTTTTTTTATACTCTATGCCCTATCCAAGATGTATCACATGTGAGTGCATTACATATCTTTTAATAAATTGTCTTATGCAAACATATTGTGCTATGAGCAGTTCTTGTTTATATATTCGAGCCATGTTTGTAGATTAAAGGGGACAGACATGTTATGAACCGCATGTGGATGAACAAAGCCAGTATTATAATCTGCGTGTACTGACCTTTATGGTCAAAAGTTTAAGGTGAGCGAGCATTGCACCTAGAGGTTATTGGTGATTGAAGCACGTTTTGGATATTCACTTTATTCCTCTCACTTGAAGTGTGGACTCATTGGCGCCCTGATATCATATTATGGAGACTTAATATGCTTGAGAGCACATTGTTCACTGGATGAATTTTGTATTTACATTTTTTTATGTTTATTTATTTTTAATTGATGTTACTACATGATCTAACTAGATTGATTTATTTATCATTTATAGTGAGTGAGTACACTTGGGGGTGGTTGTGGCAGTTCCAAGTACATACACGAACACGTGTTTTCTTTGTAGTCACTTAGCCGTGCATGAGTTTACCATTATAATTTTACCCCTGCTCTATAACCTATTCATTACAGTACAGTTTAGACCATGGGTCTTCAAACTATGGCCCCCCAGTTATTCAGGAACTACAGCTCCCATCATGCCTAGTCATGTCTGTGAATGTCAGAGATATGAATAGTACTTTCTTACCACCAACCAGCAGTAGATTATTGATTTGTTTTTGTAACATTGTAACTTGTGGTGTTCTTGTACAATTTATCATTAAAAAGAGCATTGTCAATATATTTTCTTTGATATATATCTGGGTAATCCATAGTATTTTTCATGTAATGGGTTATGTCATTGAATTAAAAATAAGACAAGGTATACACAGTATATGGCAGTTTTACAAGGAACAAACTCTATTTGGGCCACTGTGCTGGGGTAATGCATTGTGAGAATCACTCCACCTTTTGAGAAGAGATTAAGGGGGATATGATCAACATGTACAAATACATAAGGGGTCCATATAGTGAACTTGGTGTTGAGTTATTCACTTTAAGGTCATAGCAGAGGACAAGGGGGTACTCTTTATGTCTAGAGGAAAATAGATTTCCTCTCCAAATACGAAAAGGTTTCTTCACAGTAATGCCCTGTACACACGGTCGAACATTGTTCGGACATTCCGACAACAAAATCCATGGATTTTTTCTGATGGATGTTGGCTCAAACTTGTCTTGCATACACATGGTCACACAAAGTTGTCAGAAAATCCGATCGTTCTGAACGTGGTGACATAAAACACATACGTCGGGTCTATAAATGGGGCAGTAGCCAATAGCTTTCGTCTCTTAATTTATTCTGAGCATGCGTTGCACTTTGTGCGTCGGATTTGTGTACACACGATCGGAATTTCCGACAATTAATTTTGTTGTCGGAAAATTTTATAGCCTGCTCTCAAACTTTGTGTGTCGGAAATTCCGATGGAAAATGTGTGATGGAGCCTACACACGGTCGGATTTTCCGACAACAAGGTCCTATCACACATTTTCCGTTGGAAAATCCGACCGTGTTTACAGGGCATTAGAGCTGTGAAAATGTGGAATAGACTCCCTCCAGAGGTGGTTCTGGCCAGCTCAGTAGATTGCTTTAAAAAAGGCTTGGATTCTATCTTAGTTGTACATAATATAACTGGATACTAACATTTATAGGTAAAGTTGATCCAAGGAATATCTGATTGCCTCTCGGGGGATCAGGAAGGATTTTTTTCCCCTACCGTAGCAAATTGGATCATGCATTGCTGGGGTTTTTTGCCTTCCTCTTGATCAACTATGGGTATAGGATTGTGTATATGGGATTGTATGTTTTTTGGGTTTTTTTTTTTAACTAGATGGTCTTTTTTCAACCTGACTAACTATGTAACTATGTAACCCCAATGCACCTTCCCAGTGCATTTGCATTGCAGAGCACCACAATGTGACTCCATATTTTTTTAAAAATTACACCCAAAATGTATTTCCCCATCTGGGTAGGCATGGTTTCACTCTGTCCATAATGGCATTAAGGAGATGTCTTTTATTCATTCAAGACAACGTTATTGGTTTGCTTTAGTTCTCACCCACCAGCAGTACATGCACATTGTTTATTTTTGCCCCGCTGCTTCACTCTGTACCAGGAGCAAAGATGTATGACCAGAAATGACAAGAACTTTCAGGTATGATGGTGCATCGGACATCACTCTCAAATGTGCGTTAACAGTGCCAAGCGCCTAGCACTGAAAGTCATTAAAGAGGAAGTAAACCCTGATGGGTTTTACTTCCTCTTTGTTTCCCTGCAAAGGTAAAGCATAATGGGCTACTATGCATCACATTGTAGCCCATTATGTGTCACTTACCTGACACAGGAGCCTGCGATGTCACCGCTGTCCCCTCTTCCACAAAGCGTCCATCTTCCTTCCGGGTATCGCGGCTCCTGCGCTGTGATTGGCCGGAGCCACAATGACGTCACTCCCACACATGCGCATGGGAGCCGCCACTAACGGGACGATTGCTGCTAGAAACGCCACACTCAGTGCGCCGTAGACAGCGGTGCCTGTCTTTTGCAAATATCTCCTAAACCGTGTAGGTTTAGGAGATATTTCTTGTACCTACAGGTAAGCCTTAATTTAGGCTTACCTGTAGGTAAAAGTGGTCTGTAAGGGTTTACAACCACTTTAACTAATTTAGTCATATATTAGGTTTGTGACCTAAACACCAAAGAGGACAAGGTTAATACCTTATGTATAAATGAGTGTTTATTTTAAGATTATAATATTTTTTAGCCCTAGGTTAACCAGTTGCCTACCTTGGGCGCCCTACATACGTCTATAAAAATCCTCTCCTCTGTACACAGGACGTGTCTTGTACGCCTTGCACTATCTTATCTTTTCTTATCTCTATCTACCCAGCTTCTGTGCACAGCCCGTGAGATCCTATGACTGGGAGCTAGTCTGAAGCCTTCCTCACCGAATGATCATTCTGACAGACAATGTCCATGAGAATTCAATGTACCATTTTAAGCCAAAACAACAACAAACAAATAACACAGTAGCTATCTCTTCTCCTGCATTCCCTTTCAGACATATTTGTGAGAGAGAAAGCTGCTTCAAATTTGAAAAAAAAAAATCCAGATTTTTACTCTTTTTCCCCTTAAAATGCAAATAAAGCCCCTTTGTCCCCCAAAAAACAATGTATGTATCAATTCTTTATCATAAGTAATTACAAAGTTATAGACTCATGAACAGGCACATAGCAGAAATGTGAAAATATGGTCTGGTCCATAGGGGGTAAACAGGTGTGAGAGCTGAAGTGGTTAAGTCCCACATAATAAATCTACTTTAGACAAGTCTGTTTTGTGGTTAATAAATAAAGAAAAGTTGAGGCAGAGATGCGGTTACTTCCTGTTTTTCAGCTGTGCGCTGCATGTTATTTCTGCAACGTGTCTCAGTTTTTGATGCTTTTCACTGTGATAATGTGTTCTTAGCTTTCTCCACTGGCCCAGGGTAATGGCATATTCCTCCCTTAATGAGGACCGCAAGGAACCACTGGAAAACACTGATACTTTCTTACTAAAGACAACAAGTTGGAAATCCAAGGCAAGGCGAGTAATGGCGACACCAGGCAAGCAACGGTGGAGTCCAGAATTGTCACCATCGATTATGTATTATGATGGCTCCTTGCAGGATCTGTTCACTAGAGCTCGATCTAAAAGTGACACTTCTTCATTTGCACAAGTCAAACTGCTGAGGGTTAGAGTTGCTGGATCAGGTAAAAACAAATTCAAGTATTCATTTCTGCAATTTCTGGTAATGCTTTCTACTGTATTAGGCATTAATTAGAGAGAGAGAGAATAAGGTATGTCCATGGAAAAAAAAAAAAAACGACTGTAACCTCAGTCAAACATTGGTGGTTGTTATTGCTTTTCCATAGTATAGTGGTGTAGTCACATGATCATATTTAAACTCCTCCCTTATCCTTGCCCTCATTATTGAACTGTTTGTTCTGCAACTATTTGTTTGAATCCTCAGTATAATATTACACATATTCCGTTTTGGAACAATAGAAAGGAGCAGATAGATGGACTAATCATGATGAGCAAATTCATTTGCAAAGCAGATAAATCTGCTAATTTGTTTATTCTACTGAGCATATATTTATCTGATCTGCAGAGTCCTACTATTTATCAATAACGACTGCCTGGATTCCTAAAATGTAATTTACAGAAGATCAAATCGAACTCCATGCAAATATTTAAAATTAAAAATGATAGAAAAAGCAGTAAATCAGTTCAACAGATCAACTTTTTATCCATTTACCTAACCAATCGCTTATGAGGCAGTTTAAACCACCTTTGTTGCTCTTCCCCGAATTCCAAAGTTTACTGCAACAGGAGAATGTGAATCCTTATTTCTCTGGTGGCCAGCCATTTCAAACTCCTTCATGTTAAAAAAACTGCAGCCTCCGCCAAGTCCTCAGCATTCAGAACTTTGGGAGTGTCAAATGTTTGTGCCCCACCAAATAGCGCGGTTCCTCTCTCCAACCCCTACATTGGTGCTGAGTCCTGTAGTGATCGGGATATCTAAGAAATGAACCACAGCAGGGAAAGGGCATGCAGGTACTTGACACTCCCAAAAGTGTTAAATGTTGAAGGCTTTACCGAATATTGCAGCTCTAGGAAGTCAGAGGTGTTCAAACCTGCCACCAAACAGAAAGATAAGTATTCACAGTCTTCTATTACAGGGAAGTCTTCTTCACTGTTCTCAGGGGAAGTGAAAGTCAATCAACCAATCCAACACATTTTATGCAAGTATGGTTGTAGTGGAGAGAGTCTCCTGTAAACCTAGAAGAATGTGGTGGTTATCTTTATTTATTGAAACCAATTATCTATCTATCATTACAAAGTTACCACAAGTGGAAATACGTATGACTTGTTATGGTTGTATGAGCAAAGCTATGCTTGATTTTTTGGAAAATCAAAGAGCACAGGTTTACTTCAAGAGAGAAAATTACTTTATTAGTAAATCACATGCACGCTGTTTGTTGCCTCATAGGTATCAGCTTTTCTAATAAAAATGCTTGTCAAACAATTTTTCAGAAATGTGAGAATTTAGAGAGCATGTTGTGGAAGATTTTAGTAATATGCTATTGACCCCATTGAATATTTCAGAGATTTTCATATTTCTCATTATGTGTGAGTGGACTTCTCAGGTTTGGTCAGAGACATTTGAAAAGCTTTTCGAGCCAATTTGTAAATGTTGTTAAGAATCTTTCAAATCTCTATTTATGTATAATTGAGAATTGATGGGTGTGTGTGTGTGTGTTGGAAAGTTAAATAATTGATATGGATATATACACTATATTACCAAAAGTATTGGGACACCTGCCTTTATACGCACATGAAATTGAATGTCTTAGTCCGTAGGGTTCAATATTGAGTTGGCCCACCCTTTGCAGCTATAACAGCTTCAACTCTTCTGGGAAGGTTGTCTACAAGGTTTAGCAGTTTGTGTATGGGAATGTTTGACCATTCTTCCAGAAGCACATTTGTGAGGTCAGGCACTGATGTGGACAAGAAGGCCTGACTCGCAGTCTTCGCTCTATTTCATCCCAAAGGTGTTCAGGTCAGGACTCTGTCCAGGCCAGTCAAGTTCCTCCACCGCTAAACTCACTCATTCATGTCTTTATGGACCTTGCTTTGTGCACTGGTCCAAATCATTTGGTGGAGGGGGTATTATGGTGTGGGGTTGTTTTTTAGGGGTTGGGCTTGGCCCCTTAGTTCCAGTGAAGGGAACTCTTAAGGCGTCAGCATACCAGGACATTTTGGACAATTTTATGCTCCCAACTTTGTGGGAACAGTTTTGGGATGGCCCTTGTTGTTCCAACATGACTGCGTACCAGTCCACAAAGCAAGGTTCATAAAGACATGGATGAGCCAGTTTAGGGGTGGAGGAACTTGACTGGCCTGCACAGAGTCCTGATCTCAACCCGCTAGAACACCTTTGGGATGAATTAGAGCGGAGGCTGCGAGCCAGGCCTTCTCATCCACACCTGTGCCTGACCTCACAAATGCGCTTCTGGAAGAATGGTCAAACATTCCCATAGACACACTCCTAAACCTTGTGGACAGCCTTCCCAGAAGAGTTGAATCTGTTATAGCTGCAAAGGGTGGGCCAACTCAATATTGAACCCTACAGACTAAGACGGGGATGCCATAGTATGGGGCTGTTGCATTTGTTGCATTTTAAAATACATTTAAATACTATTAATCATTACAAAACCAAAACAATTGCTGATTTACATATGTATCTGGAACTGAGATTGTAAGATAATAATAGTAATAAAACAACAGTTATTACATTCTTGTATATTGATTGCATTACCTTCAATTCAACTTTAAGGTTTTACCTCTAATGGACTATGATTGCATATTGTATATACACTGCAAGCTGGCGCTAGACAGAAGTGTTTTGTGTTCTCAGTTTAAAGCATATATATTATCCTACTTGTAATAAAGAATGTGCTTTTAATTCTAATGGTATTTATACTTTAGAAAGAAGTCAATAGGTTTTAAACCTAATAGTGCATTAAGACATTAGGTTTTTTATGTAGGTTGTGTGACTGCATTATAGTTGTCTTTATAGTTGTCTTTCTGTCCTGCCCTCACATACAAACTAAAAAACTGTGGATGGACCCCACATCCATAAAATATAATTGTAACAATAGTTCATTATGACTGCTCTGCTGCAGGTCAGTTCACAAGATTTTTAGGGCTTCCCAAAGTCCTAGAATTTGCTGTCAGTTTATTTCCTGTTGTTTTAGCATGGGAAACATGTTAACAACAATTATAGTATGCATGGGTTTTTGTGGTCAAATACATAACAAAAACAAAGCCTTCCTATTAAAGAAAGTATAATGTATTCCCATTGAGCCCACATATAGAGTTATTATTGCAGTGTTTTCCTTAACCACTCCAGCTCTCATATCTGTATACCCCTAATTAACCAAAGCAGTTTTCACATTTCAGCTTCAAGCTCAAATGAGCCCATTGATTCAGAGATCTATGAATAATAAAATGCACAGTGCATATTAATATAATGGTGTTAAAGGAATTCATCCAATATAAAACATAAGTTCATCAACCTTCTATATATTATACGAACAGCAGTAATCCCAATAAAGTTCAAAGTGTATGTATATAATTATATTAGAAAACATATAAATGCAAAAATCCATGAACATTCAAAATATGATGTGAGTATCAAAAAGTTCCAAGAGAAACTTAAAAAGATTAAGCCCAGAAGCAGTCCTTCAGAAGCAATGGAAACGGTATTTGCAACCAGCTAATGCACAGCAGTCCATAAAAAATGAAAATAACACCCGAGAGAAAGGTGTGAGGATACCCTGGAAAGCCCTCTAGGAAAAGTCACTCCACCTTGTGCTGAAAGATAGGGGGCTTACCAGATAATCTTGACCCAGGTGGTTAAAATAGGCTTTAGTATATGAAATGGGACATCAATGGTGTCATCCTTGGTATAGAAAGTGTTTCAGGCATGCCTGCTTGACATCGGGGATATGCTTACTCAATCAGACTTCCAACACACTGCACCAGGTTTTGAGTCATGTATGTGAAACAGAAAAGCAACCATAGCGTAATCCAGTAAAAAGCGTTTATTAAGATCTAAAAAGTTGCACTTACATGACAGCAGCAATATAGCGGCTCATATGATGCCAAACATCAAACAAATCCCTTCGCCAGTATCCAAGATGGCCACGATCGGGCGTACATGGGTGGTGTAAGCCGCGGCATACTTTCTCGCTCCACCCTGCACGTTTCATTGTAAATTACATCATCATATGAGGGATAACCCTTATGGAGGATACAGATCTCATTATTACCATCTGTATGGTGAGACTGGATTTGGGATCAGTTCATTAATTTTTAAATATATTAAATATTTGTAGGATTCACACATACAGTACCTTGGAAAAGTATTCATACACCTTGACATTTTCCACATTTTGTCATGTTACAATCAAAAACGTAAATGTATTTTACTGGGATGTTATGTGTTAGACCAACACAAAGTGGCACATAATTGTGAAGTAGAAGAAAAATTATAAATTGTTTTCAAAATTTTTTACAAATACATATGTGAAAAGTGTGGGGTGCATTTGTATTCAGCCCCCCCCCCCCCCCCCCCCGAGTCAAAACTTTGTAAAACCACCTTTTGCTGCAATTACAGCTGCAAGTCTTTTTGGGTATGTCTCTAGAGAGTGAAATTTTTGCCCATTCTTCTTTGCAAAATAGCTTAAGCTCTGTCAGATTGGATCAAGAGCGTCTGTGAACAGCAATTTTCAAGTCTTGCCACAGATTCTTAATTGGATATACAGTGCCTTGCGAAAGTATTCGGCCCCCTTGAACTTTTCAACCTTTTGCCACATTTCAGGCTTCAAACATAAAGATATAAAATTTTAATTTTTTGTGAAGAATCACCAACAAGTGGGACACAATTGTGAAGTGGAACGAAATCTATTGGATTTTTGAAACTTTTTTAACTAATAAAAAAATGAAAAGTGGGGCGTGCAAAATTATTCGGCCCCCTTGCGTTAATACTTTGTAGAGCCACCTTTTGCTGCGATTACAGCTGCAAGTCGCTTGGGGTATGTCTCTATCAGTTTTGCACATCGAGAGACTGAAATTCTTGCCCATTCTTCCTTGCAAAACAGCTCGAGCTCACTGAGGTTGGATGGAGAGCGTTTGTGAACAGCAGTTTTCAGCTCTTTCCACAGATTCTCGATTGGATTCAGGTCTGGACTTTGACTTGGCCATTCTAACACCTGGATACGTTTATTTGTGAACCATTCCTTTGTAGATTTTGCTGTATGTTTGGGATCATTGTCTTGTTAGAAGATAAATTTCCGTCCCAGTTTCAGGTCTTTTGCAGACTCCAACAGGTTTTCATCCAGAATGGTCCTGTATTTGGCTGCATCCATCTTCCCCTCAATTTTAACCATCTTCCCTGTCCCTGCCGAAGAAAAGCAGGCCCAAACCATGATGCTGCCACCACCATGTTTCACGGTGGGGATGGTGTGTTGAGTGTGATGAGCTGTGTAGCTTTTACGCCAAACATATCGTTTTGCATTGTGGCCAAAAAGTTCGATTTTGGTTTCATCGGACCAGAGCACCTTCTTCCACATGTTTGGTGTGTCTCCCAGGTGGCTTGTGGCAAACTTTAGACAAGACTTTTTATGGATATCTTTGAGAAATGGCTTTCTTCTTGCCACTCTTCCATAAAGGCCAGATTTGTGCAGTGTACGACTGATTGTTGTCCTATGGACAGACTCTCCCACCTCAGCTGTAGTTCTCTGCAGTTCATCCAGAGTGATCATGGGCCTCTTGGCTGCATCTCTGATCAGTCTTCTCCTTGTTTGAGCTGAAAGTTTAGAGGGACAGCCAGGTCTTGGTAGATTTGCAGTGGTCTGATACTCCTTCCATTTCAAAATGATCGCTTGCACAGTGCTCCTTGGGATGTTTAAAGCTTGGGAAATCTTTTTGTATCCAAATCCGGCTTTAAACTTCTCCACAACAGTATTATGGACCTGCCTGGTGTGTTCCTTGGTCTTCATGATGCTCTCTGCGCTTTCAACAGAGCAGGTGCATTTATACAGAGACTTGATTACACACAGGTGGATTCTATTTATCACCATCAGTCATTTAGGACAACATTGGATCATTCAGAGATCCTCGCTGAACTTCTGGAGTGAGTTTGCTGCACTGAAAGTAAAGGGGCCGAATAATTTTGCACGCACCACTTTTCAGTTTTTTAATTGCTAAAAAAGTTTAAAATATCCAATAGATTTTGTTCCACTTCACAATTGTGTCCCACTTGTTGGTGATTCTTCACAAAAAAATTAAATTTTATATCTTTATGTTTGAAGCCTGAAATGTGGCAAAAGATTGAAAAGTTCAAGGGGGCCGAATACTTTCGCAAGCCACTGTAGGTCTGGACTTTAGGCCTTTGACTGGGCCATTCTAACACATGAATATGCTTTGATCTAAACCATTCCATTGTATCTCTGGCTGTATGTTTGTTTAGGGTAATTGTCCTGCTGGAAGGTGAACCTCCACCCCAGTCTCAAGTCTTTTGCAGACAGGTTTTCTTCTAAGATTGCCCTGTATTTGGCTCCATCCATCTTCCCATCAACCGTGACCAGCTTCCTTGTCCCTGCTGAAGAAAAGCATCCCCACAACATGATGCTACCACCACCATGTTTCATGGTGGGGATGGTGTGTTCAGGGTGATGTGCATTGATAGTTTTCCACCACACATAGCGTTTTGCTTTTAAGCCAAAAAGTTCAATTTTGGTCACATCTGACTAGAGCACCTTCTTCCACATGTTTGTTGTGTCCCCCACACGGCTTCTCGCAAACTGCAAGCGGGACATCTTATGGCTTTCCTTTAACAATGGCTTTCTTCTAGCCACTCATCCATAAAGGTCACATTTGTGGAGTGAATGACTAATAGTAGTCCTGTGGACAAATTCTCCCACCTGAGCTGTTGAGTTTCCATGGGGCTCATAACTGCTTCTCTGATTAATGCTCTCCTTGCCCGGCCTGTCAGTTTAGGTGGATGGCCATATCTTGGTAGGTTTGCAGTTGTGCTATACTCTTTCCATTTTCCGATGATGGATTCCGAGATGTTCAAAGCTTGTTTTTTTTTTAATAACCTAACCCTGCTTTAAACTTCTCCACAATGTTATCCATGACCTGTCTGGGGTGTTCATTGGCCTTCATGATGCTGTTTGTTCACTAAGGTTCTCTAACAAACCTCTGAGGGCTTCAGAGAACAGCTGTATTTATACTGAGCTTAAATTACACACAGGTGGACTCTATTTACTAATTAGGTAACTTCGGAAGGAAATTGGTTTCACTAGATTTTAGTTAGGGGTGTGAGAGTAAAGGGGGCTGGATACAAATGCACGCCACACTTTTCAGATATTTATTTGTAAAAAAAAATTAAAACCATTTATTATTTTTCTTCCACGTCACAATTATGTGCTACTTTGTGTTGGACTATCACAGTGGCCTCCAAACTCCAGCCCTGGGGTCAGATGAAGCCCTTTGCTTGCTTCTATCCGGCCATCGGGCACTATTTCATCCACTGATACCAACAATGGGGCATCATTTCTCCTACTGACACCAACTATGGGGCACAATTCTTCTTAATGACACTAATGAAGGGGCACATTTCCTCCCAATGACACCAATGATGGGGCACAATTTCTTCCAATGACACCAACGATGGGGTACAATTTCTCCCAATGACACCAATGATGAGGGACAATTACTCACAATGACACCAACAATGGGGCCCAGTTTCTCTCAATGACACCAGCAATGGGGTCCAATGACATCAGTGATTGGGCCCAATTCCTCCTAATGACACCAACAATGGGGCAAAATTCCTCCCAATGACACTAACAATGTGGTACGATTTCTCTTAATGACACCAACAATGGGGCCCAATGACACCAATGATGGGACACAATTACTCCCATTATTTTTTTCCCACTGATGTCGGAACCTTTTGACTCCTGCTGACCACTGTCCGCCCTCGTAAAACCTGCAGGTAGACTGGTAAACTGGCCCTTTGTTTAGAAAGTTTGAAAACCTCTGGACTCTATCACAAAAATCCCAGTAAAATACATTTACATTTTTTGGTTGTAACATGACAAAATGTGGAATATTTTAAGGGGTATAAATACTTTTTCAAGGCACTGTATGTGTGACTTTCCAATGTTGATCATTTTAATTACTGGGTGCATGTTGCATTTATAGATATTTTGTAGCCTTTTCCATTCTCAAACATGATCACTAGCTGACGTCCACATGTGGGTTAATATAATCTTCCCAGGAATTCAATTAGGTAAAGAGGATAATCTCCTCCCCTATTCCCCACTTTGGATTTCTATTGGTGACTCTTTGGATCCTCCCCGAGAGTTTTCCTATACTAATTGCGTGTCGTACGTTCAATGCCCCTGATGATGTAATTTATGACAAAATGCATAGGATTTAGCTGGATTACACCACACATATGTGGCCTATCGTGGCCATTTTGGATACTGGCGATGGGATTTGTTTGATGCGGTTGCATCGTATGTGACTGTATATCACTGCTATCATGTAAGTGCAACATTTTTTATCTTAATAAACAATATTTAATGGATTTCACTATGAAAAACCACGTTTTCATTTTTTTGAACAATCACAGACGAATATGGACTCTATCTATAATATTCAGTGTTATGCAAATTTTAATTTCTGTATATCTAAGTAATGTTATTTAGGCATCTGTTCACAAATTGTTATATGCAGGAACACTTCTAATTAGTTGTCACAGCGCCCCCTGTTACCACTGCACATTTATTGTCCATATAGTCAGTTTACAATCAAATTCCTATAGCATGAAGCCAGCTAAAGTGACCATTCTTATATGTCTTGTATTGCACATTAATCAGGGTTAGAATTCATTATTAGATATTGTGAGCCATAGGAAATATGAACTACAGTATGCAATTTCCCTTTCAGAGGGTTCATTTGCCTTTTAGGGTGAACCTGCCTCTCCTGACAAGTTCAAACCTCAGAAAGTATTGAAACTGTTAAATAACCATGGTCAAAAAAGTGCAGGGGGTAGATGTGGGATGGTTGAACCCTACATGGATACCATCCCAAAAAAATATGTACAGAAATGGAAACAAGGTTGGATTTGACTTTGCATGTACCATGTGGTGTTATAATAACTATACAAATCAAAGAGGTTTAAAAAGGAAAATATACACAATTTTATTTAACATATATACACGAAGAAGTTAAAATATTCAAAATATTGAATACAATATTAAAAATACTATTAAAACTGTTGTTACAGTGTAACTTATCCAGGGTGTTGTTAATCCTGGTTGAAGAGTCCAAGAGGTTGGCCTACGCGAAATGTTTGTTTTTGAATATTTTAACTTCTTCATGTATATATGTTAAATAAAATTGTGTATATTTTCCTTTTTAAACCTCTTTGATTTGTGTAGTTATTATAACCCCACATGTTATATATGTCAGCTAGGAAATGGGTATTTTCAATACGTATCAGTAAATTACTCTCAGATATATCAGTCTGGATGTCTCACCACTTCCTTAAACTCAATCTAGCCAAAACCGAACTTCTAATTTCCCCCCCCCCCTATGCCTCTTCCCCTGATCTCTCTGTCAAAATCGATGGCACAACTATAAGTCCATCCCCACATGCCAAGGTTCTAGGTGTAGTCCTAGACTCTGAACTCTCCTTCAAGCAACACATCCAATCACTGTCCAAATCCTGCCGCCTCAACCTCCGCAACATCTCCAAAATACGCCCCTTTCTAACCAATGACACAACAAAGCTCTTAATTCACTCGCTGGTCATCTCTCGTCTTGACTACTGCAACTCTCTTCTCATTGGCTTACCTCTACATAGTCTATCACCTCTTCAATCCATCATGAATGCCGCTGCCAGACTCATCCACCTTACCAACCGCTCTGTGTCTGCCACTCCTCTCTGTCAATCCCTCCACTGGCTTCCGCTCGGCCAAAGAATTAAATTCAAAATTCTAACAACTACGTACAAAGCCATCCACAATTTCGCCCCCAGCTACATCACTAGCTTAGTCTCTAAATACCAACCTACTCGCTCTCTTCGTTCCTCTCAAGACCTCCTGCTCTCTAGCTCCCTTGTCACCTCCTCCCATGCTCGCCTCCAGGCCTTTTCCAAAGTCTCTCCAATCCTATGGAACTCCTTACCCCAATCTGTCCGCTTATCTCCTACTTTATTAGCTTTCAGAAGATCCCTGAAAACCCTTCTCTTCAGAGAAGCCTATCCTACCCACACCTAACAACTGTACTTTCATTTTTTTTTTTTTCTCCATCAGCTCATCCCCCTCAGTTATTACCTTTTTGTCTCCACTTGACCCTCCCTTCTAGATTGTAAGCTCTAACGAGCAGGGCCCTCTGATCCCTCCTGTATTGATTTGTATTGTAAGTGTACTGTCTGCCCCCATGTTGTAAAGAGCTGCGCAAACTGTTGGCGCTATATAAATTCTGTATAATAATAATAATAATAATAATAGGAAAAGGAGCAGTATCACCCAGTGTATTTCTTTCAGCACAGCAAAAGTATAACTGTTGAAGACTGAGTTGCAGATTGGATATTTTATTAATTATGGCAGTGTTATGATTTTATTGGTTGGTAAACTGGTAGTAGAAGTTACCAGTGGGTCATCATAAGCAGATACAAGTAGCAGGCTTTTTTGATAATGCAGTGTGTCCCAGACTTTGTACGTGCCATCATTTCAAATTGTATAGCTGAAGCATTGTCCAAGTACCATATGTATTATTGAAAGATAAGCCATATGTACCACCTGCAGTGCTGTAGAATTGTTTTACTTATACTAGTTTTCCCTCCTTAAGCTTGCCATAGACAGTTCAAATCTCGGCTGGTTCAGCAGGAACTGGCCAAGACTCGAACCATGTATGGGCAGACTGATTGTACCCAAGTTAATCAATCAATCAACTTGGGTACAACCAGCCTGTTGGCTATAACCACTAGCAATAATCACTGTGTGTTCACTTGGCTGGGACGGCTCCCCATGCCCCCTCATGGTGAGAATACAATAGCTCAGCAGGAGGGATTCCCCCATCAACATTGACTGTGTTGATGGGGGAATCAAGCGATTTTTCTTTCCTGCAACCCTTGCCTCCCTTTAGTCTTGGCTAGAAACCTAAACACAAATTGACTTTTTTTACACAGTATGACACATTTTTTCGTTTTTTCATTTTTCCCCCATCAACATTGACTGTGTTGATGGGGGAATCAAGCGATTTTTCTTTCCTGCAACCCTTGCCTCCCTTTAGTCTTGGCTAGAAACCTAAACACAAATTGACTTTTTTTACACAGTATGACACATTTTTTCGTGTATGCGTACTCATGTACACATCCTCCACTAAATCTTAACCACTTCAGCCCCGGAAGGATTTACCCCCTTCCTGACCAGAGCACTTTTTACAATTCGGCACTGCGTCGCTTTAACTGCTAATTGCGCGGTCATGCAATGCTCTACCCAAACGAAATTTGCGTCCTTTTCTTCCCACAAATAGAGCTTTCTTTTGATGGTATTTGATCACCTCTGCCGTTTTTATTTTTTGCGCTATAAACGGAAAAAGACTGAAAATTTTGAAAAAAAATGATATTTTCTACTTTTTGTTATAAAAAAAATCCAATAAACTAAATTTTAGTCATACATTTAGGCCAAAATGTATTCGGCCACATGTCTTTGGTAAAAAAAATGTCAATAAGCGTATATTTATTGGTTTGCGCAAAAGTTATAGCGTCTACAAACTAGGGTACATTTTCTGGAATTTACACAGCTTTTAGTTTATGACTGCCTATGTCATTTCTTGAGGTGCTAAAATGGCAGGGCAGTACAAAACCCCCCCAAATGACCCCATTTTGGAAAGTAGACACCCCAAGGAAATTGCTGAGAGGCATGTTGAACCCATTGAATATTTTTTTTTTTTGTCCCAAGTGATTGAATAATGACAAAAAAAAAAAAAAAAAAAAAAAATTTACAAAAAGTCGTCACTAAATGATATATTGCTCACACAGGCCATGGGCATATGTGGAATTGCACCCCAAAATACATTCAGCTGCTTCTCCTGAGTACGGGGATACCACATGTGTGGCACTTTTTGGGAGCCTAGCCGCGTACGGGGCCCCGAAAACCCAGCACCACCTTCAGGATTTCTAAGGGCATACATTTTTGATTTTACTCCTCACTACCTATCACAGTTTTGAAGGCCATAAAATGCCAAGATGGCACAAACCCCCCCCAAATTACCCCATTTTGGAAAGTAGACACCCCAAGCTATTTGCTGAGAGGCATGGTGAGTATTTTGCAGCTCTCATTTGTTTTTGAAAATGAAGAAAGACCAGAAAAAAAAATTTTTTTTTTTCTTTTTTCAATTTTCAAAACTTTGTGACAAAAAGTGAGGTCTGCAAAATACTCACTATACCTCTCAGCAAATAGCTTGGGGTGTCTACTTTCCAAAATGGGGTAATTTGGGGGGGGTTTGTGCCACCTGGGCATTCCATGGCCTCCGAAACTGTGATAGGCAGTGAAGAGTGAAATCAAAAATTTACGGCCTTAGAAAGCCTGAAGGCGGTGCTTGGTTTTCGGGGTCCCGTGCGCGGCTAGGCTCCCAAAAAGTCCCACACATGTGGTATCCCCGTACTCAGGAGAAGCAACAGAATTTATTTTGGGGTGTAATTTCACATATTCCCATGGCACGTTTGAGCAATATAACATTTAGTGACAACTTTGTGCAAAAAAAAAAAAAAAAAATTTGTCTCTTTCCCGCTACTTGTGTCACAATATAAAATATTCCATGGACTCGACATGCCTCTCAGCAAATAGCTTGGGGTGTCTACTTTCCAAAATGGGGTCATTTGGGGGGGGTTTGAACTGTCCTGGCATTTTATGCACAACATTTAGAAGCTTATGTCACACATCACCCACTCTTCTAACCACTTGAAGACAAAGCCCTTTCTGACACTTTTTGATTACATGAAAAAATTATTTTTTTTTGCAAGAAAATTACTTTGAACCCCCAAACATTATATATTATTTTAAAGCAAATGCCCTACAGATTAAAATGGTGGGTGTTTCATTTTTTTTTTTTCACACAGTATTTGCGCAGCGATTTTCAAACGCATTTTTTGGGGAAAAAACACACTTTTTTAAATTTTAATGCACTAAAACACACTATATTGCCCAAATGTTTGATGAAATAAAAAAGATGATCTTAGGCCGAGTACATGGATACCAAACATGACATGCTTTAAAATTGCGCACAAACGTGCAGTGGCAACAAAATTAATACATTTTTAAAAGCCTTTAAAAGCCTTTACAGGTTACCACTTTAGATTTACAGAGGAGGTCTACTGCTAAAATTACTGCCCTCGATCTGACCTTCGCGGTGATACCTCACATGCATGGTGCAATTGCTGTTTACATTTGACGCCAGACCGCCGCTTGCGTTCGCCTTAGCGTGAGAGCAGGGGGGACAGGGGTGCTTTTTATTTATTTATTTTTTTTCTTTATTATTTTTTTGCTTTTTTATCTTATTTTTAAACTGTTCCTTTCATTTTTTTTTTTTAAATCATTTTTATTGTTATCTCAGGGAATGTAAATATCCCCTATGATAGCAATAGGTAGTGACAGGTACTCTTTTTTGAAAAAATTGGGGTCTATTAGACCCTAGATCTCTCCTCTGCCCTCAAAGCATCTGACCACACCAAGATCGGTGTGATAAAATGCTCCCCCAATTTCCCAATGGCGCTATTTACATCCGGCGAAATCTAAGTCATAAAATGCTCGTAGCTTCCGGTTTCTTAGGCCATAGAGATGTTTGGAGCCACTCTGGTCTCTGATCAGCTCTATGGTCAGCTGGCTGAATCACCGGCTGCATTCTCAGGTTCCCTGTTGAGACAGGAGAGCCAGAGAAAAACACGGAAGACGGTGGGGGGGGGGGGCATTCCCTCCCACTGCTTGTAAAAGCAGTCTAGAGGCTAATTAGCCGCTAGGATTGCTTTTACATGAAAGCCGACCGCTGGCTAAAAAGAATGATACCAAGATGATACCTAAACCTGCAGGCATCATTCTGGTATAACCACTCAAAGTCGTGAATGGCGTACCTGAAGACAAAAAAATGGTTAACAATAAAGCACAGTAAACGGTAAAGTATAAAAAATTGCATACCTGAAAAGCAAACATGATAAAACATAATAACAATAAAACATTGCAGAATAGAATACAGTAAAAAAGAGCAGAACAATAGAGAGAGAGAATAGAGAGAGAGAACAATAAAACGACAACTATTTTTTTTTATTTTTGTTTGTGTTTTTTTTTTTTTTTACACTTTTTTTTTGTAACTGTAACTTTTATAACTGTAACCGCTTCCAGGTTCGGGTCTCTCAAAATGCGATGGCATCTTGGGAGACCCTGTGAAAGTGTGCCTAGTCTGTGCAATGCTGCACCCTACGCTAATACTCAACTAGTGAATGGTAGCGTTCAAAACATTCACCAATGCAAAGACCAGGATTGTCAGGACAGGAGGGACAATAATAGTGAGTGTCACGCCTATATCCGCGCTTGGTGCAGACACAACATCTTTTTTGGGGGGGTTCGTTGGGTAGGGGTACTCGGGAGGACATAAAGAAAATGCCTCTCATGCAGCCGACTGCATTTGGTTGGGGATGTGAATGGGGGAAGTACGGGCGCTGCAGAAGCGGTGGGTTCCCAATTAGGATTGGCGAATGCAGCAGGAAGGGCACTATGGGCACGACGGGCCTGTGTTTGTCTTTTTGGTGGCAGCGGGACACTACTTGTGCTTGCCACCTCACCAGCTTGAACTGCACTTATGGGACTCGCCACGTCACCAAGTGTTACTGCAGTGCTGGTTTGACTACGACCGGGGTGTACTAGGCCGCTGGTGCTTGCCAGTTCACCAAAACGCTACAAAAAAAAGTGACAGTGATCGATCGATACTGCACTTGGGTGGGCTGGACTGGGCTGGGCCGGGCGGAGGGGCAAAACGCAGGTGCTAGCAGGTATCTGGGCTGATCCCACTAACACTGCGTTTTTGGGAACCCTAAACTGCTGGGGACGCCAGTATAGATCTGATCGGATCAGATATTGATGCGTTCAGATACTATACCACTAAGGGAGGTGTACGGTGCGTGTACGGTGCGTGCATGGGTGTTCGCGGTACTGGTGCTAATCTGACGCTGCCTAGGGCGACGCATATCACCGCCGGGCGATCAGGGGGCTAAACCTTTTTTCGGTAATAAACGGCGGGTGCCCTGACACTATAAAAAATAAACAAACTAACCAGCGTCACCCGTAACGGTTATACGGTGATCAGTGGTAAAAGGGTTAACTAGGGGGCCATCAAGGGGTTAAAACATTTATTAGATAGTATATGGGGGTCCCTGTCGCTATAAAACACTGACGGCGAACCTAAATATTTACGTCCCTAACTAGCGTCACCAGCGACACTAATACAGCGATCAGAAAAATGATCGCTTAGCGACACTGGCGACAGGGGGTGATCAAGGGGTTAAAACTTTATTAGGGGGGGGTAAGGGGGGTACCCTAGACCTACAGGGGGCTAAACTTTTATTTGGTAATAAACGGCGGGTGCCCTGACACTATAAAAAATAAACAAACTAACCAGCGTCACCCGTAACGGTTATATGGTGATCAGTGGTGAAAGGGTTAACTAGGGGGCAATCAAGGGGTTAAAACATTTATTCGGTAGTATATGGGGGTCCCTGTCGCTATAAAACACTGACGGCGAACCTAAATATTTACGTCCCTAACTAGCGTCACCAGCGACACTAATACAGCGATCAGAAAAATGATCGCTTAGCGACACTGGTGACGGGGGGTGATCAAGGGGTTAAAACTTTATTAGGGGGGGTAAGGGGGGTACCCTAGACCTACAGGGGGGTAACAGTTACTACCCTAACTGCTAACTGTCACAAACTGACACTATGCAGTAATCAGGAAAAAACAAACAAAAAAAAAAAAAAACCTGCTTGGTGTCAGTTTGTGACAGGGGGGGGGGGGTGATTGGGGGGGGATCGGGGGGCGATCGGGGGGGGATCGGGGGTGTAACGTATGCCTGGCATGTTCTACTGTGTGTGTGTGAGTGTTGGTGCACTTACATGTCATCTCCCCTCGGCGCTGGAACGGAAACTCCCGAGCCGAGGAGAGATGACATCACATCCTCTGCCTCTGTGTACTATACAGAGGCAGGGGATGTTTGTCATTGGCTGGGAGCGATCGCGAGGGGGGGGCCACGATCGGATGGCCTCCCCCTCATCTCCCATCGCTTCCAACCAAATGCCGACCGCAGCTGGCACCGGGGGGGGGGTCCGATCGGACCCCCCACCCGCGGGAAGGCAATCACGTTTCAGGTACGTGATTTTGCCTGCCCGTGCCGCTCTGCTCACGTATATAGGCGTGAGGCGGTCGGCAAGTGGTTAAGCTTTGCTGGAGTTCTTGCTGGATATCTGGATATCTTAAAAAGAAGTATTACTAGGGTATTACCAGAGCAACACATATCACAGTCAGGGACGGCCCGTCCATTAAGGGCGCATGAGCGCCGCCCCCCCATCCATGCGCCCGACCCCTTGCAGGACGCTGGATGCATGGATTTCAATGGGTGGGTGTTTTTTAAGCACCTGATTAGAGCCAGAGAATCTAATAGGCTTCAAAATAGGTTGGGCTTGGGGTGCAGAGAATGTGAACTGAACACAACCAGGTATGTTACAATAGCAACTTAATATTCAGTATTGTAACACTGATCCTCCTCCTGGCCAATCAGGAAGTGGTGACCCAAATGGCTGAAAGGACAGGCGATCCTATTGGACGACTAGGTGGAGGGTAGGAGATGCAGGGTAGGAGATGAAGAGAGGAAACAGGAGTCACTGCTCGCCACCTGCCACCTGCCACCTAGATGGGGTAAGTGCCAGACCAAATAGCAGACAGTGAGCGAGGAGGGGGGGTTGTTTGCTTTAAAAAAAAAAGCTTTAAAGAAATGTCATTAAAATATTCAACATGTCATACTTACCTGCTCTGTGCAATGGCTCCTGCTGTTCTCAGCCAAGCCTGTGAGAGAGGGGAGAGGGGAAATGCACAGCGCTGGATCAAGATTGATCTCAGGTTAGTATTTAGGGGAGGGCGGGAGAGAGCTACTACTAAAAGGTTTTTTGCCTTAATACTGAGCAAAATATTTTTTGAGAAACAATGAGATTATTTATGTGTGTATTCTATCATAGTCTGTCCCTAGCTATCACCAGTTGGGTCAGAAGCCTTCAATGGACTTGCAACCAGCAGCTGTATATGTGAAGCAGTATGTATATTGTTCTAAGCTATGAGTCAGATATTGCCTTTTTCTTTATATAGATGTGAACAGTGTGCATGGAGCTACTAAAAGCCAGCTACCAATTGTTCATGTGCCTTTATCCTTGATGACTGGTTATTCTGACACTTGGTTATGAACTTCCTGCTGAGCACATTAACACCCACTCTGTGTATGTCAACCTTCTAGCATTTACACTCACTGCTCCTTTCAGCTTTAAACATGCTATCGCAGCAAGTGATTCAGGGTAACATGTAATTGTATATTTCTCACTTATTTAAATGGGAATTCTTCTAAGTTCCTTTAATTTGCCTTAGAAGGTACCTGGTACAAAAAATCCGGCAACAGCGCAAAGGTCAGAAAGAAACCGTCCTCGTCCATTCAGTGAAAATTGTTAGATCAGAAACAAAATTATTTACCTGGAATGAATGGGAATTTGCAGCGAAACATCTTAAAGTTGAGTACTGCAGATCTGAACTGAATGCTTTGCAGTGTTCGACCAGTATAACAGATGGGTGCTTGTAGTAACTGCAGTGGATATTACAGTGCAAAATCACAGAATAAAGGTGAGACTTCAATAGCACTTGGTGCAATTTTCACATAGGGCAGATAAAGTCGAGATTTTGGGGCCACATATGGTTCTTTCCTCAAGCTAACATAATGACCATTGTGACTCACTATGTCACCTTGAGGAAGCGACCCTGCGCACTCCTGCGCACACTATATCTGACTTATGTGACATTTCACTAATAAACCTGTGAAAAATTGTATTGGAGTGCTGGGGACTTTCTATAATTAAAGTGGTTCTAAAGGTTGAAGGTTTTTACCTTCATGTATTCTATGCATGAAAGTAAAAAAAACCTTCAGTATGCAGCTCCCGACGCAGCACCCCCCCCCCAATACTTATCTGAGCCCAATCGCAATCCAGCGATGTGCACAAGAGCGGCTGCTCTCCCGGGTCTCTGCCTCCTCTTTGGCTAAGAGACAGCCATTGGCTCCTGCAGTTGTCAATCACAGCCATTGAGGAGGGAGCGGGGGTAGGGCCGAGCCCTATTCTGTGTATCTTATGGACACACAGAGTGGGGCTCAGGAGTGAGCACACACAACTACCCCCATAGCAAGTGGCTTGCTATGGGGGCACTTGGAGAAAAGGAGGAGCCAGGAGCGACAGTTAGGGACCCAAGAAGAGGAGGATCGGTGCTGCTCCATGCAAAACCATTGCACAGAGCAGGTAAGATTTCTGTACAAGTCTGATTATGATCAGATTTTTTGAAAAAAAAATTACCTTTAATATTACTTTAAAAATAGTTGAATTATTTTTTTTTTAAATAGATAACTTCATCCTCTAGTGTTTTTGTTTTAAATCAATGATGGAGCCAACTTTACACACAGCATGCAATTAGACTAATGGCTGATGTCACATCTGTAAGTGTGGCTTGACCTTGTCCCTTCCATCCTTGAAATAAGAGCAAAGAGTCTCCGTAGACATCAAACAAAGGTCAGCGGAAAATTACATCTATTATACCATTCCATATTCCCCCCTCTGTACACATTTCTTATATGACAATAACCTTCTTTGTTTCCCCCAAATCAGAGCATGTTAGAATCAAAATATGAATTTTGGAAGACTTGGTTAAATTCAAGGGAAATGGATACTACATCTCTGTCTGCCAGTGACAGATTACATTACTAATTACTTTTCTAGTTTTTGATTCTAGGTTTACTGATGCAAAGTGGACAAACTGTCTTTCACCCTCTCTGCTCCTAGATTTGGCAGAGAGGGTGAAAGACGTAGAACTCTGTGGTTAAAAGAGTTCTACGATCATATATCATAAATGAAGAATTTTTTGAGTATAGCCTCAAATATTAAAGTCTAGAACTAGGCATAAAAAAGTACCATCATCCAAATATTGTATAGAGAAAAGGTGAGGAAGGAGGGTGAGGACAGTTGCTGAGGCTGTCCTATCACACATTTCGACCGAAAGAAAAAATTGTGGACTATCCCGGTACCGATAAACAATAAGCAACTTGTAGTAAAAAAAATATAATATTTTCTACTTTTGTTAAAAAAAATCCAATAAACTCAATTTTAGTCATACATTTAGGCCAAAATGTATTCAGCCATATGTCTTTGGTAAAAAAATATCAATAAGCATATATTTATTGGTTTGCGCAAAAGTTATAGTGTCTACACACTAGGGTACATTTTCTGGAATTTACGCAACTTTTAGTTTATGACTGCCTATGTCATTTCTTGAGGTGCTAAAATGACAGGGCAGTACAACCCCCCCCCCCCAAATGACCCCATTTTAGAAAGTAGACACCCCAAGGAAATTGCTGAGAGGCATGGTGAGCCCACTGAATATTTTATTCTTTTGTCACAAGTGATTATAAAATGACAAAAAAAAATACACAAAGGTGTCACTAAATGATATATTGCTCACACATGCCATGGGCATATGTGAAATTTCACCCCGAAATACATTCTGCTGCTTCTCCTGTGTACAGGGATACCACATGTGTTGACTTTTTGGGAGCCTAGCCATGTACAGGACCCCAAAAACCAATCACCGCCTTCTGGCTTCACCAATCACCGCCTTCAGGATTTCTAAGGCCGTAAAATGGTGAATTCTGTTCCTCACTACCTATCATAGTTTCAGAGGCCATGAAATATCAAGATAGCACAAACTCCCCCCAAATGACCCCATTTTGGAAAGAAGACACTTCAAGCTATTTGATGAGAGGCATGTTGAGTCCATGGAATATTTTATATTTTGCCATAAGTTTAAAATCACAATTTTATGCCTTTAGAAAGCCTGAAGAGGGTGCTTGGTTTATGGAGTCCTGTACGCAGCTAGGTTCCCAAAAAGTCTCACACATGTGGTATCCCCATACTTAGGAAATGCAGCAGAATGTATTTTGGGGTGTAATTTCACATATAACCATGCCATGTTTGAGCAATATTTCATTTAGTGACAAATTTGTGCAAAAAAAAAAAAAAAAATTTGTAATTTTCCCGAAACTTGTGGCAAAATATAAAATATTCCATGGACTCAACATGCCTCTCAGCAAATAGCTTGGGATGTCTACTTTCCAAAAAGGGGTCATTTTGCGGGGGGTTTGAACTGTCCTGGCATTTTATGTACAACATTAGAAGCTTATGCCACACATCACCCACTCTTCTAACCACCTTTCTGACAATTTTTATTTACATGAGAAAATATTTTTTTTTCTAGAAAATTACTTTGAACCCCCAAACATTTTATATTTTTTAAAGCAAGGGCCCTGCAGATTAAAATGGTGGGTGTTGCAATTTTTTTTCAGACAGTATTTCCGCAGCGATTTTTCAAACGCAATTTTTTAGGAAAAAAAAACCCTTTTTTAAATTTGAATGCTCTAAAACCCACTATATTGCCCAAATGTTTGATGAAATAAAAAAGATGATCTTATGCCGAGTACATGCTTTAAAATTGCGCACAAACGCGCAGTGGTGACAAACTGCATACATTTTTAAAAGCCTTTAAAATCCTTTAGAGGTTACCACTTTATAGAGGAGGTCTACTGCTATAATTACTGCCCTCGATCTGACCTTTGCGGTGACACCTCACATGCATGGTGCAATTTCTGTTTAGATATGACACCAGACCGACGCTTGTGTTCACCTTTGCGCATGAGCACGGGGGACAGGGGTGCTTTTTTTTTTTTTTATATTATTTCTTTTGCTTTATTTATTTTATTTTTAAACTGTGTGGGATTCTACTTGTGCTAGCCACCTCACCAGCTTGAACTGCACTTATGGGCCTCGCCACGTCACCACGTAATAATGCAGTGCTGGATGTACCACCAGGATGTACTAGGCCGCTGTTGCTTGCCAGTTCACCAGAGGGATGAACGGCACTAGCACTGCTCTGCTCCATACGAGAGCCCTGCGTTTCTTGCACCTCAACAACAGCAGAAGAACGGGGTCGGGTACGCCTGATTTTGGCAGGGACCACAACTCCGTCATCAGAGCTATCTGTCAGGGTGCCGCTGCTGTCTACTGGTTCGTATTCTTAGCCTGAATCTGACAGATGAGTGACTTCCTCTTCACTCTCATCTGTCAGGCTCAGAAACGTGTAGGCCTCTTCACTAGTGTACCTTCGATTGGACATTTTGTCCTCTAAATTTACTGGTACACTAGTGCGACTCTCTTTCACTACCCCCCCCCCCCCTTTCTCTATTTAATGTCATTTATTAAATATCTAATTTGTTTTACCAAAAACTTGTTTGTGTTTTCATTTCATTTATTCCCAAAAAAAGGAAAATTCAGACATGTACCAACTTTGTCTAGCACACTGTAAATGTACTACTGCTTTACATTACATTATTATTATTATTATACAGGATTTATATACCGCCAACAATTTGTGCAGTGCTTCACATCATGAGGGCAGACAGTACAGTTACAATACAATTCTATATGGGAGGAATGCCCTGCTCATTAGAGCTTACAATCTAGGAGGGAGGGTCGTATGTGCAGGAGGGGTACAGAGTGTAGGGCATTAAGTGGTATGTGCAGGATAGGGGTACAAAGTGTATGGCAGGGGGTGGTATGTGCAGGAGAGGGGTGCACAGTGTATAGCAGTGGGTGGTATGTGCAGGAGGGGGGTGCAGAGTGTCATCAGAAATCATTACAATAAAGTATTTCTAAGGCCTCTTTTACACGGGGCAGACTCCGTCACTCGGATCCACCAGCTCAGCAAGCGGATGGAAGGTCCGTGTCCGCTCCACTATGCAGAGTTGGCACGGACACAGCCCACTGTTCTCTATGGGGCGGTCAGATGGAAACGGACTGCTTGTTTGTTTTTCCATCAGACTGTCATCCGATCTGATCCGCTAGACCAGTGGTCTCCAAACTGTGGCCCAGTTGCCAGATGCGGCCCTTTCCTAGTCTTTGTCTGGCTCTTGGGGTACTATTTCTACAGCTGATATGAGGTGCTGTTGTTCCCACTAACACCAATAACGGAGCATAATTCCTGCCACTGACACTATTGAAGGGGCACTATTCCTTCCATTAATACCAATGATGGGGCACTGTTCTTCCCACTAACAGCAATGATGGGGCACTATTTCTCCCACTGATACGAATGTTGAGGCACTATTCCTGCCATCGTTACCAATCATGGGCCGCTATTCCTCCTCCTACTGACCACAGGCACTATGTATCTGACCACCAACCCAGAGTTAATGTTTATTCTCACTGATGATGAGCCCAGGACATTTTCTGCCCTCACTGGCCACAATCCAGCCCCCTTAAAGTCGTCTGAGTCTTTGTTTTAAAAGTTTGGAGACCCCTGCGCTGGACGAATGGGAAACAAATCTCTTTTCATCTCTTTTTGGTGGCTCAGATCAGATGCAGATGTATGTAAACGGACACATGTCCGTTTACATCCTCCTACTCATAGAGAACAATGGGTTTTGCGATCGTGTCTGCCTGAAAAACAGGCAGGCAGACCCAATCGGTCCGCTGGTGTGAAAGGGGCCTAAGTCACAGCTCCACCCCCCAGATAAGAGCCATGGAGGTGTGGTGTGAACATGGGCCACGCTGGGCACCCCAAAACTGACCCTGAAATCACCTCCCCCCTACCTCATCCCCATGTGCAGTACCCCATTTCACCAGATCGGGGGGGTTGTGTGCACCGGTCCCACCACTAATGGAGAATACCAGGAAACTCTACATGGAGCTGTGTGTGTGTTGATCCTTCCTGGAGCTGTGATCCCCTCCTCGCTGGACTGTGCTGTACTGGACATTTCCAGGAACCACAGAGTGACAGGCGTGGCCATCCATAGGTGCCCTGTGGGTCAGAACTATTTTAAATGTGTTTAATTATCCCCCATTTCTGCAAAAAATCATGTAACTTCCCTACAGTTCATAATGAAAATTCTGCCTATGATGCATCTCTTTTGTATCAATAAAGACAAAGGGAAATTAAAACAAAAGCGTGGAATCAATGGCATGTTTGTCAACCCATGATTAAAGTAAATTTGGTGCATTTTATTGTATCTGAATGAGCTTTACAAAAAAACTGTATTCTCCTTTTTCATGATGCACACAATTTAGCACTTCAGCAGTGTGAAATGATAATTACATCTCCCTGTGGTGCAGCAATCAAATAACGTAATGTAATAAGGCATACATTATCACAAGATAGACAAATCCATTGATGCCGTAACTGCTAATATGCCATTGTGGACAAGCAATTTGACAGGTCCTACGATTTACAAAATACAAAGGTACAAAAGGGAGCAAGCTTCATTTGTGAATGATTTCAATTCAAACACTCTTATGCTTTTACATTCACATGTTTGTTTTAATAAACAGTTCCTTGCTGCCTGCCTAAGCTGAGCAGTTTATTCAGTCCACGTGTAATGCCTTTTGATATGGAATGTAAATGGGGAATACTGCAGTTATTAATAGCAATGAAAACATGGAAAAACATACCTACCTCAATAGAGTTTTAACTATAGATTCATACATACTCCAGACTGTGTTTAACCACTTGCGCCTGCGCTATAGCCCTAAGACGGCTACAGTGTGGGCTTAAAATGCGGGGAGGGCGTACATGGAAGTCCTCCTGTTCTCGCACCGCCTGCAGCGTGCTCTGTGATAGCCGAGTGCTTAGGACTCGGCTGATCACTGAGCAGGGTAAAGGGCCAATCGCAGTGGGCCCTTTACAATGTAATCAGCTGTCAGACAATGACAGCTGATCATGGAAGTAAACAGAAGCCGGTTTCCGGATTTTCTTTTCCTTTACGCTGTCAGCGTGAGGAAAGGAAGAAAGCCGTTAACCGGCTTCTGTTAGAAAAGCATCGTTCCCCTTAGTGATCACTAGTGCTGCCAATCAGTGCCCTCCAGTGCCGCTAATCAGTGCCCACCAGTGCCACCTATCAGTGCCCATCAGTGCCACCTATCAGTACCCATTAGTCCTGCTAATCTGTGGCCACCAGTGCCACCTATCAGTGCTACCAATCAGTACCCATCAGTGCCCCATCATCAGTGCCTCCTGATCAGTGCCTATCAGTGCGCATCAGTGCCGCCTATCAGTGCCCATAAGTGCTGCCTATCAGTGCCAGCTCTCCATGCCACCTGTCATTGGCCATCAGTGCCACCTATCAGTGTCCATCAGTGCTGCCCATCAGTGCAGCCTCATCAGCGCCTCCTCAACAGTGCCCACTAGTGCAGCCTATCAGTGCCCATCAATGCCACCTCATCAGTGCCCATCAGTGAAGGAGAAAAATTACCTGTTTGCAAAATTTTATAACAAAATGTGAAAAACATTTTTTTTTGTTTGTTTAGTAAAAGATTAAAAACTCAGTGGTGAATAAATACCAACAAAAGAAATCTCTGTTAAAAAAAATATATAAAAATGTCATATGGGTACCGTGTTGCATGACCGTGCAATTGTCATTACAAGTGTGAGAGCGCTGAAAGCAAATTGACCTGGGCAGGAAGGGGGTATAAGTGCCTAGTAAGCAAATGGTTAAAACTACACTATCTATCACCAGTAAAAAAGAAGCCTTTTCTGCAGTACTTCTTCTTCTCTCTGGCACTGCCCCCCCCCCCCCCCCCAAAAAAAAGGCTTGTTATGGGTGGAGTGATGCTTAGCAACGTCTTCCCACTACCGGTACCCAGTACATTCATGACCAAGCAATAGACAGCCAAAAATAGTACACTTCCTAAAAACTAAAGAACCCCCTGTAATGATATTGTGGACTGGGCACCCCAAAAAGCGGTGTGAGAGGCTTCAAGGCAGCCATGTTGTTCAGAATTTCTAAGTGAGCCATAACATTTTTGTAGAACAGAGACACATAACAGCAGTGATTACCTTTCCATAATCCCAGGGCGTGCATCCGCTATAGTCACAAGCTCTTGTTGTTGTTCAGACAGAAGCCGGCTCATGACCGAAAAAGGTTTGCTGACCGACTCCTGGTCAGAGCTCTCAGCCAATGGCCGAGAGCGCTGACCGGTGTGTTCTGGCAGGGGGGCCGTCCCCCTGTCAGAACACAATAGAACAGCAGGGGAGATTGCAGTGCTAACACCGGATTGTTAGAACAGTGGCTGAGCTGTCAGGTGGTGTGTAGGAGACTTTAGCTGCATTGCAAACATCCTTATCAGCATGTGGATAGACACAGCACAACCTCCCAACCAAATTAACCAACATCAAAACAAAGCATGGCAAACAGATAACCCTTTAATTTAGCCCTTATAAACCCCCTTGACCGAAATTAACACAATACACATCTCAGTCTCACTCTAATGGCTATCATAAAACCATCAAGCTTTCAGGCTTGAGTACCTAGAATCTTAAAATATCCATCCTAGTCTCAGATTGAAGAATAGAAATAATATCTAATATTCTTGTCTCTCAAGGGCGTTTCTGGATGAATAGCATTGATAGTCAGACTGACTTAAAACAAAGTGTGAGTTTATTGTCACACAGTTGGCATCATAAATACAATGTAAAAAGTATAATACTTTAGTTCAGTGTAGGTAAAAATATATGAAATAGAATAAATAGTTATAAAGCTGTAATAAGCTTAAAAAAGCATGTGTGTTTCATGGCTGCTGCCTTATGTCTCCGTGCTGTCTTGTGTAACCAAAAAGAAGCAGGAAATGATGTTCTAATGCCCTGTACACACGATCGGACTTTCCAAAAACAAAACCGTGGATTTTTGTTCAAAGGATGTTGGCTCCAACTTGTCTTGCATACACACAGTCACACAAATGTTGGCCAACAATTACGAACGTGGGAACGTGCTGACCTACAAGACGTACGACGATCTGAGAAAAAGGAAGTTCAATAGCCAGTGCAGCTCCTTCTGCTTGATTCCGAGCAAGCGTGAACTTTTGTGCATCTGACTTGTGTACACACAATCGGAAAGTCCGACAACAAATGTTCGATGGAGCATACACACGGTCGGGCTTTCAGCCAACAAGCTCACATCCAACATTTGTTGTCAGAAAATCTGATCGTGTGTATGGGGCATAACTCTCTCTTAGGTATGACAGGACGCAAAACCTCCTTTTGGTCAGGATACAAATCCTTGTTTTCACAAACAAAGAAAGGTTTTGTATCACCCCAGAGATGACAATGGACTATAGGGCTGATCTAAGCCAGTACAAAAACACACTGCGCTCTATTGTGTATCACTCACGAGACATCAAGCAAAGGCAAGCATCAGCATGTTTCCGGGTTCGCACGGCGTGCATCCTTGATGACGCCCTGGAGGTGGGGCGAAACGTGTCGACGTAATTTCCGGTATAGTGAACCAGTGACGCTACTTCCGGTTCCCGTGGAATGCATGCCGTGCGAACCCGGAAACACACTGATGCTTGCCTTTGCTTGATGTCTCGTGAGTGATACACAATAGAGCGCAGTGTGTTTTTGTACTGGCGGTACTTCACATGCACCTTTTCTCTCTTTTTTACCTCATTATGTTACAAACATCCTGGATCTTGCTGAAAGCCACCACCTCTGAGAATTTGATGTCTGAGTCTTACCTCTCCAAATAAACTTTAAGTCTGATTTGACCCCAGGACTGCAAAGCTGAGGGTCCATCAATTTTGGTGAGTGGGGCCACAAGAGGGGATACCACCTGATCGGAAGCACAATTTTCCATCATTGTTTAACATCTGAATCACCTAGCACTTTAATACATTTTTTCAGTGTGTGTTATATGGTATCACATTGCGCTATTATCTCATTAGCGCTTATATTTGTTTATTTATTTTGTAAGCACTTTACACTTTATATAATAGTGTGTTACATGGTATTACATAGTGTCATTATTCCGCTAGCGCTGTTATTATCGTTTATTATATCTCAAGGTTCTAGTACCTTTGCAACAGCAGCTGTGGTCTTAGTCACAATTTTTCTTTTTCCACTAAGAGCGAGTTATAGTTTTTAGTTTAAAAGTTCCCATAGACTGCAATGGTATTTGTTGTATAACTTTTGACCATGTTAGGCTCTTTGTTTGCCCCCCTGGACCAGGGGGTGTTTGTCCCATCTGTAATTTTGTAGCATGCTGGGTGATGTGCTTAATTTTGGATGGGGGGGGGGCTTATTTTTTCCTGTGCCTTTTGGTGTGTGAAATGCATTTGTATTGGTCTGGGCATGCTCATGGACATTGATTTTTTCCTGTGCCTTTTGGTGTGTAAAATGCATTTGGGTTGGTCTGGGCATGCTCAGGGACTTTGCTTTTTTTTTTCTTCTTTTTGTGTGTGAACAGCACTTGTATGTTTCTGGGCATGCTCAGAGAGTGTGTTTTTTGGGTTAGTAATTTAACCACTTGAGGTCCGGGCCATAGCCGAATGATGGCCACAGCGCGGACCTCAATTTCCGGGAGGCCGTCATAGGATGTCCTCCCCTGTGCACACGCCCCGCACGCACCCTGCAGGGCGCACCGTGCACGCGCTGTGACAGCTGATCACATGATGTAAACAAAAGCTCGGTAATCATTTTCTTTTTCTCCTCACGCTGACAGCGTGAGGAGAAAAAAAGCCGATCACCGGCTTATGTTAAAGGGACATTGGTCCCAAAGAGGAAGGAGGCACATCTGCCTCATCTGTGCCTGCAAGTGCCACCTGCCATTGCCACCTGCCAGTGCCCACAGTGCCCAGCAGTGCCAGCTATCAATGCCCACAAGTGCCACCTATCAATGCCCACCAGTGGTGCCAATCAGTGCCACCTAGCAGTGCTGCCATCAGTGTAAGCAATCAGTGCCCATTATTGCCACCCATCAGTGCCCATCACTGCCACCTATCGGTGCCCATTAGTGCCGCCTCATCAGCGTACATCAATGAAGGAGAAAAATTACCTGTTTGCAAAATTTTATAACAAAATATAAAAAAATATAATTTTTTTTTTTTTAAAATTCGGTCTTTTTCAATTTTTTAAAAAAAAAAATAAAAACAGAGGTGATCAAATACCACCAAAAGAAACTCTATTTGTGGGAAAAAAATGATAAAAATTTCATTTGAGTACAGTGTTGTATGACCGCGCAATTGTCATTCAAAGTGCGACAGCGCTAAAAGCTGAAAATTGGTCTGGACAGGAGGGGGGTTTAAGTGCCCTGTAAGCAAGTGATTAAGAACATCCTTAACAGGCGTACCCACTTTGAAGTTCTGTCTCTACATTGGGTTAACTTCCATATTTGTATGTTTCATGGACTGTGCATATGTTTTCAATTGCCTCATTAGCACGCAAACCTATGTTATATAAAGCTTGCAAATAGCATTCTTTACCTTGCCCTGAAAAGCAGCAAGATTGTGTGTGTGTGGCCGGCAAGAGAGTACATTTGGGTGTCCTTATAGAGTTTGTAACACATGTATTTTCTCTTTGTATTTTGTTTGTTATGTCTTTGCAAAACAGATGTGTTTTAGAGCAAGTTTTTTTTTACTTTGGTTTATTGTATTTTTTTGGGTGATGGGGGGCATATTTTCCCCTGAAATATTTTTGATGTTGTCAATGTGTGTCATTTATAGGCTGTTTTACATTGATTTAATTGTCTGAGCTGCATTATTTTGCAAAATCTTCCTCAAAATGTTGTGACTAATGTTTAAACCCTTAATAGATGTCTGTTTTTGGTCGCACCCCTGTTAATTTCCTTTGCAAAATGGTCAGACCTCAAAACCATATTCTGTTAGCGTCTCAAATTAACATACATGTGTTTTTTGCTTTCCTTGCTCTATTCCAAGTCCTGTTTTGTTGACCAATACAATTTGTAGCAATTTTTTATGTTGTGTTTTCAGATTTCCCAGCTGCAGCTCAACTAGGCTGATTGGCATGGCAAAACCAAAAAAGGTGTGATTTGTCTAAAAGTTACTTTCCTGGTGCCTTCATGGTAGCATATGCATGGATTGTGCGCATGCTGCCATGGATAGTCACCAGGAAAGGAAAATTACAGAGTGGTAAGTATTACATTTTCCATTTTAGCGCAGTGGTTCTCAGCCTCAGTCCTCAAGTACCCCCAACAGGACATGTTTTGGGAATTTATCTTCATTAAAATAGCTGTCAAATATCAAGCCATTGACTGATTTAAAGCACCTGTGCAAGATGAAGGAAAACCTGCAAACATGGCCTGTTGGGGGTACTTGAGGACAGGGTTGAGAAGCACTGATTTAGAGCACTGAGCTAAAATTGAGCTCAAGACAATCCTATTCTAATTGTGGGCATTTGAGTGAAACCAAGTGAGTGTTAGAACCCCTGCTTGTCTTTTTTAGGTTGGGCTTTGTGTCCCTTTTCTTAAAATTGGCTTCACTTCCTGTCACATAGCCAAACAGGAAGTGAGGGTAAAACTCTACCAATGTCTTTCCTTGGGGACACACAGGTCAATCTAACTATTGTCCCCATTAGGCAAATTGCACTCTAGCACTTTGTTGTGTACAGCCCACATTATTAGGTATGTTGGGGTTTATTAAAGGCAAATCCACTCTGCAATACAAGTGTACTCGCTGTAAATCTGAGGAAAAGCACTGGTGATTTTATCATCCAATCATGTAGAAGCAAAGATGCTGAGTTTTTGTTTTTTGTTTTTCCCCCCTTGCATGTTCCCCTTGGATCTCCAGCAACTGCACTTCCAAGTGCACTTGTAGTGCAAAGTGGATTTGCCTTTAGTAAATAAACCCCAAAGTCCAAGATACCTAATAATTTGGGGTGTACAGAGCAAAATGCTAGAGTGCAATTTACCTAATGGGGAAGATATTTAGATGTGACCTGTGTGTCCCCAAGGAAAGACATGGGTAGGGTTTTACCCTCACTTCCTGTTTGGCTATGTGACAGGAAGTGAATAAATTCGAAGGAGAAAGTGGCAAAATTTGTGAGGTGTCTTCACCCTATCAGGGGTGCAGACATCCACAAAAACTGACAAGTCTTCTAATCCCTCTACATTCTATCCCCAAGCAAAAATAAGAGAGGATTTCGTTTAGTTTAACTTTGCAAAGACACATTCCCAAGTTCAACTGTGATGTATGTCAATGGCCCATTTAGACCTTGTTTAATAGAAAACACCAGTTGCCTTTTACTAGAAACATTTGTTAGTCCAGTCCTGGAAATCTGCATCTGCTGTAATATTAATTTCCCTAAAAATTGGGTTCCTGCAGCTAGATGCGCCAAATGCATCTAGATGCGCAACTGCTGTGTGCGCGGAGGTATGTACCATCTGGTTCCCGGAAGCGGTGGCCAGCACACAGGAATGACATCATGCCCCTACAGGAAGTTGCTTGTACTGCTGCTAATTTCTTCCCACCACCATGCCCTGCTCACTGTTCTCACTGTGAGGAAGAGATGATCCTTATTTGCAAAATCACCGCTTGCCGACCGCCGCACACAGATGTACGTCGGCAGAATGGCACAGGCAGGCAAATAGGCGTACCTGTACGTCCTTTTAAATTTGCCGCCTATCGAGTGTTTGCCTGCCACGGGAGCGTGCCCGTGGGTCCCGGGAACTCGGTGTTTGCCGGCGGCCCACAATTGCGGTGTGGAGAGGTAGAACTGGGAGATGCCTATGAAAACAAGGCATTTCCCCGTTTTGCCTAGTGACATGACAGGGATCTACTGCACCCTCTCATCGGAAGCAGTGATCGCTGTCATGTCAGTGGTAGCCTATCCCCCCTACAGTTAGATAACCTCCCTAGGACCCACTTAACCCCTTGATCACCCCCTAGTGTTTAACCTCTTCCCTGCCAGTGTCCTTTACACAGTAATCAGTGCATTTGTATAGTACTGATCGCTGTATAAATGACAATGGTCCCAAAATAGTGTCAAAAGTGTCTGATGTGTCCGCCATAATGTTGTAGTCACAATAAAAATCGCAGATCACCGCCATTACTAATAAAAAAAAAATTATAATAAAAATGCCATTAATCTATCTCCTATTATGTAGACGCTATAACTTTTGCGCAAACCAATCAATATTAGCTTATTGCGATTTTTTTTCTTACCAAAAATATGTGGAAGAATATATCTCGGCCTAAACTGAGAAAGAAATTTGTTTTTTTATATATTTTTTGTGGAATTTTATTATAGCAAAAAGTAAAAAATATTGCTTTTTTTTCAAAATTGACGCTCTTTTTTTGTTTATAGCGCAAAAAAATAAAAACCGCAGAAATTATCAAATACCACCAAAAGAAAGCTCTATTTGTGGGAAAAAAAGGACGTCAATTTTGTTTTGGTACAACGTCGCACAACCGTGCAATTGTCAGCTAAAGCGACACAGTGCCGAATTGCAAAAAATGCTCTGATCAGGAAGGGGGGTAAAACCTTCTGGGGCTAAAGAGGTTAAGAATTTTTTTATTTTTTTTTAACATGGGGTGACACATATTAGGGCCAATTTAGACAGGATCCGATTTACCTACCAGCATGTTTTTAGAGTGTGGGAGGAAACAGAAGTACCTGGAGGAAACCCACGCAGGCACAGGGAGAACATGCAAACTCCAGGCAGATGGTGTCACGGGCAGGATTCGAACCAGCAACCATTTTTGCTGCTAGGTGAAAATGCTAAACACTACACCACTGTGCTGCCCAAATATATGTTTATAGATGTAGGTTCTTGTGTCCACCAGCAGACAGAAGTTGGGTAGATGCCACACTCCCAATTCTGGAGGCATAATAATGGTCTTCAGGGGTCTTCAAACTACGGCCCTCCAGTTGTTCAGGAATTACAATTCCCATCATGCCTAGTCATGTCTGTGAATGTCAGAGTTTTACAATGCCTCATGGGATGTGTAGTTCCGCAACAGCTGGAGAGCCGTAGTTTGAAGATTCCTGATCACTCTAGTATGTCTTGAAAAAAGGAGGTTTCTCATGTGCCTTGTATAATGCCCAAGAAATACCGTTAGGAAAATACAAGTGGGTCATGGCACATCTACATTCCAAATTTGGCACTTAAGATGGTCATGAACTATGCAATCTGATTGGCCAATCTCTATACAACTCGATATTTCGGCAAAATAGGTAATAGGAAGACGCACTTGAACAATTAATTCAAAATATAGGAAATCAAACAGGCTCTTGCACTAAATCTAATTTATTTAAGATCTAACTGATTGCAGTGTATGGTCACCTTTAAAGATCAAGATCTGAAAATATTAATTTATTGGGTTTAGAAACACTTCTCTGTTCTTTGTAATGTATTGAAAGATTTGGGTAAAAATAGAAAAACACATTTCAAAGATATATTAGAAGTAATAGGAATATGATTAGTATCAAAAGGGTTAATTAACTGAGAACACCTACTAATTGCCTAACAAGACACATCCAATGAGATGAAATTACCCAATTGTATTGGGCGTGCGCTATTATCAATGAGAAAACCACAGTTACCCTAGCACCAGTTGCAGTTTACATATTTATTATCGTGTTGCGCGTCTGCGTGCACCGATTCGCATGTTCAATCAACTATTTTTCCAGCGCACCAATGTGAACTGGCGCAGCGCATTCGTCTTAGTAAATCACCCCCTATGCCTTTGTTCTCTTGCCTATGTGCTCTTATTCTAGTGTTAGACTGTTCTGCAATAACAAGTACTGGTTCAATGTCGTTCTCTGTTCTTATGCTGGAAACCTAAGGTAAAGACTTCTCAGATACCGCTGTATATACATGTGCTGGTGTACATTTCTGAAGATGTCTTCCTTTTGCATCTATCTGAATGTGTTTGGATGATAACGCTCTGAACCATAGAGGATATGTTTTTCGACATTCTCTAAAACTATCTTTCCCAAAAAGACCTTTTAGTGAGCAGTCAGGTGTCTGTACAATGATTTTGTTTGATTTCACTATGCTCTCTGTAGCTTTAATTGCATAGTAAACACTTAGCAGTTGCTTTACACCTGACTCAAAAGTTTTTTCCAAAAATGATAAAACTCTGGAGAAATAGGCAATTATTTTCTCCTTACCTTCTTGTAATTGAGACAACGTTACTGAGATCGCATTCTCAGATACATGAGTTTCAAAACAAAAGATGCTTCAGAAAAAACCTCTATTGTATTTATTGCTGGAGCATTCTGCAAATCTTTTTTCAAGACTTCAAAGGCATTTTTCTGATTTGGACCCCACTGGTCGACTATATTACCTTTATTCCTAAAAAGATTATATAGTGGATTAACTTTTTCCTGCGAAACAGTGTACAAATTCTTTCCAATGATTTATTTTATGCAAAAATTGATGCAATGCCTTATGAGTTGTTGGAGTTGGGATTGCAGTGATATCTCTAACTGTTTCTTGCAACAATTGTCTCTTTCCTTGACTAATTTGCATGCAAAGGTATTTCACCTGACTTTTCATCAGCGGAACTTTCGCCGTGTTTAATTTTAGACCTTCAACTTGTAACATCATAAACAACTCAGCTCAAAGAGCAATATGTTCGTCGATATTCTTCGTACTCAGCAGAATCGTATCCACATGCTGGATAGATGGATCTTTCCAAATACTTTTATTAGCCAAATCAATCACCCACTTTTGTTTATTGATTACATCAATGGCAAGTATATTCTCTGCTTTGTGACAGACCCACAGACCCAAATGTTAATATTAGTTTTCACTAATCCAGGTACTTCAAATGTTACATTAGATACCTGTCTAGCAGTGGAATTACCTGTATTGAAAAAACACTATATTACACATAGGAGAATTAGGTTTCACAGGTATGTTTTCTATGTTAAGGCTAATCTCAGATCCACTGTCAATGAGACAATTAATATTTTTACCATTCAGCAAACCTTGTACATATGGTCTACCATTCTCATCCAATATAATTGGTGCTACATATTGTAATGATAGAGGGATTGAATCTCGATTTGATTCTCTTTTTGACAATGGAAATAAACCCTCTCTTTCAGTGACAGCTCCTTTCACCATGTTGTCTGAACTGCTGTTAACAGTCAAATTACTGATCTGTTTGACTTCAGTGGCATAAGGCAATTCAGTCAAAATTTTATCTTGACATAAAAAAACAGGTTGTACAAAAGCTGATTTATCTTTCTCCATATCTTTAGTTTTTATTTGTGAGTCTCTTAAATTTACAGCAATGTTTTCTAATATGGTCAGATCTATGATAGTAAAGACACGTGATAGGCTAACCTTGCCTCACTTGTCTGCACCTGTCATCGTCATTCTTTATCAATGAAGCTTACTATATCATTTAAATTTTGACGTTTCTGTGCTAAAGCTATTGAAGTTGGGTCAAGGTATTTACATTTTTTTATGAAAGCCATTTTCAAACCTGGATCATAGTCATTATCTACGCAAAATATCATTTCATAAACCATGCAAAATTGTATTTTAAACTCAAATGGATCTTCTTCTGCAGTAGTTTGTAATAGATCTAACATTTCTATGGTCAGTATTTGCTCACCAGTCATACATAGCAATAATTGTCGCAGTCTATCTGTCGCGTCATTTTGTTTTTCCTGACCTTCGTCATCAATAACAGGTGAATTAATTCGTTTAGCAAAATTAACAGGAACCCACAACTGAAATATGTAATTGCGTTGATCATTTGACAGATTAAAACGATCCGCAAACATTTCAAATAAATCCCAATTAGATAAAAAAAAGTTGCCTCAAAATCATAAATAGGAAAATCTTTTAAAACTTTCATAAGTCGGTCATGTATTTGCAACTTTAGCTTTGCAGTTCTACATAATAAGTTTTGATCGGCACTGGTGAGGCTGCATTGATGGGCACTGGTGAGCCAGGAAGCAACCAGCAAGATGCTGCATTTATGGGCATCGGTAAGACTGAGCTGATGGGCACCGATAAGGCTACATTGATGGGCACCAGTGAAGCTGCATTGATGGGCATTGGTGAGGTTGCATTGATGGGCACTGTTTAGGCTGCATTGATGGGCAATGGTGAGGCTGCATTGATGGGCACTGGTGAGCCAGGCAGCAACCAGCAAGAGGCTGCATTGATGGACATTGGTAAGGCTGAGCTGATGGGCACCGATGAGGCTGTATTGATGGGCACTGGTGAGGCTGTATTGATGGGCATTGGTGAGGTTGCATTGATGGGCACTGATCAAGCTGCATTGATTGGCACTGGTGAGGCTGCATTGATGGGCACTGGTGAGCCAGGCAGCAACCAGCAAGTGAGCCTAAACCCCCCCCCCCCCATGATGCCGGGCTTGGGCTGGACTTATTTTAAAATGTGGGAGGTGTTATCAAATTTACTTTTGGGCTAAGGCCCCATGTCTTTTTCCCACCTAGCAGCACCCCTGCAAGCTTCGCTTTGTGAATGGGCCAGCTGTGGGGGGGGGAGGAGGAGGGGGCCGAACTTCCAGCTCACTTCGCAGCTGAGAGGAAGAGGAGGCAGACAACCACTTCCCCTTTTGGGTGGAGCTCCACTTTAAACACTATTGGTTCAACTGTGCTTAATTTGTCAGCTATAGTTTTTAACAACTGTAAACAGCATATTGGAACCTATCCCTTCGTTTATTGTTAGAATTAATAACTTATTGATATTGGAATACTAAAACATTTTTTTTTATGTTAAGTATTTTTTATTATCCTGATTTTATTTACTTTTGATTATTGTTAAAACTATTATATATTATTGTTAAAACTATATTACATAATGAATAGATAGTAGGTGCCCACCATCATAATGTTTACCTTGGGCCTGCTTGAGCCTTAAAGAGGCTCAAATAGACAGGTTTTCTGTTTGCACAATTAAATTAAAGTCTATAATACAGTATATAGTTGTATAAATATAAAACAACAATATCATTTTTTTAAAATACAAGAACTATATATAACTAGATAAGCTCCCATAGCTAGTTTTCTCCTGCATTCTGGTGGGCAAAATCTTGACATCATTATATTTCAAATTGCTACTGATGCCTGTATAATAGATTTCCTTGGTACATTTGTTTTCTTTGCTCTTTGTTCTGAAGGAGGACTTTAAGCATCAACAATAAGATAATTTTAAAAAATGTAAAAAAGGTTTTATGTTTCTTTGAACCACAGAGACTTCCTGCAGTTGTAGGTGGTTTTCATGTGTTGCCCTGGTAAGCCAGATCTTTCAGGTTTGCTCTTTCCATCGCTCATGTAAAAATTAGTATAAAGCTTTATGGCCATGGTTTCATTATTTGCAATGAGGTCACACAGCAATATTTTCCACTCTTGTACGTCTAATTAATAGCATCCTCCTAACTAAAACCTGTGTTATTCTGAAACTAAGATTCTAAGTTATTAAGGGTCCATTTACATGGTGCCCAATATGACATGCAGGTGTGGGTCCCCAAACACACACAGGGTGAGTTCAGGGACTGGCACCCGCTTGTCATTATGGAACACAGAGGCTCTGTCTGTGAAGCCGCGTGTCCCAATAGACTTCTATGGACTGCCAGCATGGGGATGGCACGTAACACCTGTCCATCCCCATTTGGGAAAACTCAGACCTGCACAGGGCATGCAGTCAAGAGCCCTGTGTGAATGGACCCTAATACTGCTTCTTTTTACTATTTTCCGAAATGTGTTAAACATACCCATACCTTAACCACTTCCCGCCTGGCCTATAGCAAAATAACGGCCGGGCGGTGGTTCAGTTAACCTGACTGGGCGTCATATGACGTCCTTCAGGATAACAGCCGCCAGTGGGGGCACGCATCGCGGCGATCGGTGGAGCGGTGTGTCAGTCTGACACACCGCTCCACTGATCTCGGTAAAGAGCCTCCGGCGGAGGCTCTTTACCATGTGATCAGCCGTGTCCAATCACGGCTGATCACGATGTAAATAGGAAGAGCTGTTGATCGGCTTTTCCTCACTCGCGTCTGGCAGACGCGAGTAGAGGAGAGCCGATCGGCGGGTCTCCTGACAGGGGGGGTCTGCGCTGATTGTTTATCAGCATAGCCCCCCCTCAGATGACCACACTGGACCACCAGGGACGCCACTAGGACCACCAGGGAAGGGGGCAACATGTGGATGGCTAGGTATGTACCCCATGGCCATCCACATATTCAAATGAATGCCCAATTTGTGCCAATCAGTGCCCACTAATGGCACTGTCCTGGCTCTGTCCAAATATATTTGGACCTAACTGTACATTTCACATTAATAATTATGTCACCAAAATGAGTGTGTGCTGTAAATCAGTGGTCATCAACCCTGTCCTCAGGGCCCACTAACAGGCCAGGTTTTATGTATCACCTTGGGGAGATGCAGACTAGAATACTGCAATCACTGAGCAGCAAATAATAGCACCTGTGATGTATTTCAGTTATCTTGCAAACCTGGCCTGTTAGTGGGCCCTGAGGACAGGGTTGATGACCACTGCTGTAAATTGCCTCCAGCATTGTTCCTGGTTCTTCTTGCCAGAGGCTGCCATTTTGCTAAAGCCCAAAGACCCTTAGCAGCAGTAAATCATTGGGCTGTCATCAGATCAGCCTCTACATTTACACACAATACCAAAAATGGAGAGCAACTAAGTATGTGCAGAACAGGGTGAGAAAACATATTACTGGATTTTAAACAGTACAGGCACTTATTTTTAATGTTTTTCTCAGATATACCTGCAAAAGGAGACAGCATAGAGTGATCTAGCAGGGCTTAGTTTTCTGACTAAAGTTCCAGTTAGGATGATGATTGTGCTGCCCCAACGGGGCATAGATTTCATATAGATTATTCCTTAACTGTTTTCTATGGACGTTTATATTTAATTCACATGCTGCCATCTAGTGACCTTTTGTGGTTACGCACTTGTTTTCTTATGTTCTTTTTCCCTTATGTTATGACACACTTCCTTTGTATGTAATGCTCCACCCTTCTTCCTAAAATTGTACTTCCTGTGTCATGGATGCAGGAACAAGCCACATGTAGCAGGACACGTGTATTCTGCATAGTAAGCTACAGACAATATCATCTTTTGACCGCATAAATACCACAACCTATTCATCTGTTTTTATCTTGTCATCTGCTGTAACCTGATGTTCAGAATAAAAGCACCTTTGTGGATGGAATCGTTATTTGGTGAGTTCAAACTATCTGATGAGGACTGTCCTCAGTGATTATATCTTATACAGACCAGGCATAGAGGTCTCACAAGGGATAATTCGCTTCACAACAATCAGAGTCAGAATAGTGATTAAATTTGCACAGTAGTCCAGTAAAGTCAGTTAGGCAAAACCGCTGGCATTGTATTGCTTAAAACTGTATTGTTTCCTAAATGCATTGTTTTAAAAGCTGTGTCATCCTTCTGCTATGAAAGTTTCTCAGTCCCCAAGGTCTGGGAGGAGGTGTCTCAGGAGCGTTGATGCCACTTCCTATTAATGCTCGTCATAGCTCACTGAGACTATACATCCCAGCATGCCCTAGGATATAGAGTCTGTGTGGGTGGGACTGTGGGCATGTGCTTCGTATTCTGCCCACCAACATCGCTGTGCCCTGATTTGCTCTCATTTTATGACAGTACATTTCACATTGTTTGCCCACAGTGTAAAATGGGAAGATGATGTGATAAGGCTGGTTTTATCTGAGCTGTGCACATCCTGATCTGCCAGTGAAGTGTCTGTCTCATAGGAGGCAAGACACTCAGACCAGGAGTGCAGTGCCCAGAGAATCCAATGCATAGTACAGTGGGTGGATCAGACCAGGAGTCTCCTGGGTCCACCCACTGCAGTGAGCAGCAGTGTGACTATGTGTCCTCTGCCTCTACCAAGAACTACAGAGGGGATTGTACAGGACCGGTGGCTGAGGAAATAGAGGGCATATCAGCCACCAGTCATGTCAACAGGATATGAGTGGGACAGAGGGCTCTTCACAGAACAAAGAAGGCAAGAGAACTGTGCACTGTAAAACCAACAGATTATTTAAAGGTATGGAAGCACCTGTACAAATACTGTATGTAATAACATTTCTGCCCGGAGTTCTGCTTTAAGTCTTTATCCTCCTGACCTCTTTTGTCTTAGCATAACCTTAAACACATTAGCTTAACCTAACACATAAAGCCCCACTTTGGACTGATCAATTTACCCATGCAGTGGAGTCCTCCCCACAATGCATGGGTTAAAAGCTCATACGGGGGGGAAAGGGTTTTCAGACAGAGTAACAAGGAATAAAGTTAGTATGTCTACCTAATTCCTTTTCCTGCAGTCAAATGAAGATTTAACCAATGCAGGGTGCTAGTTGGATCTTACTGGTAAAATAAACAGCAGCCTGGAATCTGGCTTTAACCAACCAAGTGTTTCAGAACACCATTTATTCAGTTTTTATTGCAGGTTGCAATGTCAGGGGTATAATGGATGAATTGCCACCACATCCCCAATAACGTAACATCTAACAAATACTTCCCTACTACAAACAGGAGGAAGAGGAACTGGAGTGGATGGGGTTTTTTAAGGTGGATGATCTCCTAAAGAAATAACGTTTCCTACACATATATACATTTATGTTTTGTATCTCCTTTTATGTATTGATCTTGTTTCTAACTGTTGTACGTTTGTTATGGCCAGTGCTGTCAACCATCAGTATTTTTACTGGCAGCCAGTAAAAATTGGCACATTCTTCTGCCAGTAAATGGCAGTGACAGCAAAAGGTTGCCAGTGAAAAACATGGCTGTGACGCTTGGAACTGGCCAAGACCACATGGATACCTGCTACAGTGTGTTTGGTGGGTCTGGCGGAGGCAGTGCCTGAGCATGTCGCATAACGCAGGGTGGATAAAAATCAATGATTTAAAAAAAATCAGATTCTTTTGATTTAAATCTGATTTTTTAAAATTTAAATCTGATTTTTTTATTTGTATCGAATTTATTTTAATAAAATGCTTTAGGAGTAAAAATAGAATAAAAAATAAAGATAGTTTTCTATTTAACATACATTAATAATTTAAGGCTGTATATTCTGCAATATTTACATTTTTGGTAAACTCATTCAACGAATCCAAGCTCTGTAAGCTGAGATAACATGCACTGCATTGATGCATTCACACAATTTCACAGTAACCATGAGATAAAGCAAAGTTCAGGAATATTCCTTTATCCCATTGTTTTGCAAATCTATGTACACTACAAACTGTATCGGTTCTGATTTTGCTGTTTTACTAACCTGACAGCTTATTATTCTAAATAGGAAATCTTCATTTTTTTTGCAAATATTAAAGATTCTAACTACCAGCAAGAATGAGTCCTTACATTTAAAGAGCACCTGTCATTTTAGACCCTTATTGGCAGCGCCTGTTAGTGGGCATCCACTTACCTGCTGCCACCGCGTCCCTCACCTTGTTGTGTCACTGCCGCATCACCAGCCGTCTCATTAAAGTTAATGGGCATGTCGAAGAGCCGCTGTGGGACAGAGATGACAGTTGCTATTTAAAAATTATGATTTAAATCGAGTTGATTTAAATCAAGCCTTTTTTACTAGTGATTTAAATTGTGATTTAAATCAACTTCATTTAATTCAAATCCACCCTGGCATGATGTAAAGCAGGGGGGTAAACTAATGTGCAAGACCACAAGTAGGTAATAATGATAAAAATAAGTGGAAGAAGCCGCCAACATATAAAATTGTTCCCACACAGCCAGAATAAATAAAAATAAAGTAGTATGTGGCGCTAACTAATAAGTGCAAATACAACTAAATGACTCGTAGATATAACAAGCTCACACAAATAAGTCACAACAATGTGAAACAAAATAGTGGATCTTCAATAAAATGAAAAATACATGATATAAACATAAACCAATCTCATAAGGCTGTCAGCAAGAAGCCAAAATGAATGCGGCGATACTGCAGCATAAGTGTGTATCAAACTTCAATGAATGATAACAATAATGCTAACAAGACAAATTAAATTCCAAAATGCAATATATCTTGAAAGTCCAAATGTGACACAGCCCAGTGAATACAATCTATAAATATCCAATATTCTAATAAAGTGCAAACAGCAAAATGAAGTGCAATGTCCAAGAAAAAACAGCAACACAGTATGATCCAGCTCCAATAAGGCAAGAAAAGTCAAATCTTCCTGAAGCAGTTCATAAATATAGAAAAGAAACAATCGATGATCTATTCATCCAATCACCATCCGAGAGTGCGCCAGTCGTTTCCCCAAGCCCCTCACCTTTGGTAGAGACCCCTACGGGTCAAGTTGAGCTCAGGTAAACAGAAAAAGCTGACTTCCCACAATCGATCAACCTCTAGCAATCGCGCAGCAAAAACGGGATGTTCAGGGGATGGCCTCGGTCTCTGGTGAGGGCATGTAATAAGGAAGAAGGGTGGCTCCATTGTGTAGTATTTAAAAAGATTTATTTCAAAACACACATGTAGTAACTCACATATAGAAACTCCAAAAAATCAGCAGTAAAATGGGTACTTCCGGTCTCAGCCGCGACCGGAAGTGACAACACCTGGCTCCTCCATCCAGTTTCTCATGGATCAGTAGCAGTTTCCTCTTCCTCTCCTCAGAAGTTCTATATTCCCTGGGGTGAATATAGCAAAGTCCCCACACTTACTCCTGCTCTATATCCACTCGGTGACGCTAGCAGAATATTCACTGTATGCAGGAGCACTGTGTCCCCTTGGTATAAAAAGCAAGATCCCAGACTATATGTAGGAGAGCTTTGTCCCCTTAGTAGAACCTCACTGTATCTAGGAGTGCTGTGTCCCCTTGGTTGAACTTCACTGTATGTAGGAGCGCTGTATCCCCTTTGTAGAACTTCACTGTATCTAGGAGCGCTGTGTCCCTTCAGTAGAACCTTACCATACGTAGGAGCGCTGTATCCCCTTAGTTGAACCTCACTGTATGTAGGAGCGCTGTATCCCCTTAGTAGAACCTCACTGTATGTAGGAGCACTGTGTCCCTTTAGTAGGACCTCACTGTATGTAGGAGTGCTGTGTCCCCTTAGTAGAACCTCACTGTATGTAGGAGCGCTGTGTCCCCTTAGTAGAACCTCACTTTATGTAGGTGCACTGTATCCCCTTAATAGAATCCGACTGTATGTAGGAGTGCTGTGTCCCCTTAGTTAACCTTACTGTATGTAGGAGCGCTTTGTCCCCTTAGTAGAACCTCACTGTATGTAGGTGCACTGGATCCCCTTAATAGAACCTCACTGTATGTAGGAGCGCTGTGTCCTTTTAGTTGAACTTCACTGTATGTAGGAGCGCTGTATCCCCTTAGTAGAACCTCACTGTATGTAGAAACGTTGTGTCCCCTTAGTAGAACCTCACTGTACGTAGGAACACTGTGTCTTCTTAGTAGAACCTCACTGTATGTAGGGGTGCTGTGTCCCCTTGTAGAACCTCACAAAGTCCCAACACTTGTAGAAAATTTCCCTACAGCCTAGTGAATGAGGTGAAGCTTGGATGAATTCCATCATCCAACCATGTGTAGCTAAAAATGCTTTTTGTTTCTTTTTTTAATTTTTTGCTCGTGGTTGGGTATTCTTTGCATCCACTAAGCTCTGGGGACAATTCCCTAACAAAGTGTAACTTCCCTTGCAAAGTGAGCAGCGTAGTTGACTTCAGTAAATCAGCCCCAAAAAGTGCACCTCAAAATAACAAGTTAGCAATGGCAGCTTCCAGATTTTTAACCTGAAGATTACCTTTAAATGCTCTCTCCCCAACAATGGCACATAGAGAGAAAGGTCTAATGCCCCGTACACACGGTCAGATTTTCCGATGGAAAATGTCAGATCGGAGCGTGTTGTCGGAAATTCCGACCGTGTGTGGGCTCCATCGGACATTTTCCATCGGATTTTCCGACACACAACGTTGGAGAGCTGGAGATAAAATTTTCCGACAACAAAATCCGTTGTTGGAAATTCCGATCGTGTGTACACAAATCCGACGGACAAAGTGCCACGCATGCTCAGAATAAATAAAGAGATGAAAGCTATTGGCCACTGCCCCGTTTATAGTCCCGACGTACGTGTTTTACGTCACCGCGTTCAGAACGATCGGATTTTCCGACAACTTTGTGTGACCGTGTGTATGCAAGACAAGTTTGAGCCAACTTCCGTCAGAAAAAATCCTAGGATTTTGTTGTCGGAATGTTCGAACAAAGTCCGACCATGTGTACGGGGCATTACACATATAGTGGCACAAATGGAAGGTGAGGAAACCTGGCTACAAATTATTACATGAAAACACATCATTGCTAATCAGAAGAATAGAGAAATATCATGCCCTATATAGGTGAATGATAACAACAAAAAACTTTTGGCATAAGAAAACAATATCCATGCTTATGCAGTTGTTTTTAATATATGGTGGAAAAAACAGCATGTGTTGTATATAATGCGGTGTGGTGAGAGCTATGTGTCACTTTTCTAGAGATTCAAGAATAGGCCCGGAACAGAAGTGCAGCTTAAGTGCAGGGCAGGGCTCTACATGACTGGGGTTGGTGGGCAGGTTGTTCTGGTCGATTTGAGTTATGCTGCGTACACAAGATCGGAATTTGCGGCAGACTTTGTCCGGCGTACTTTTTGACAGACTTTACGATGGACTTTCTGAATGAACGGACTTGCCTACACACAATCAACCAAAGTCTGACGGATTCGTACCTGATGACGTACGACCGGACTAAAAGAAGGAAGTTCATAGCCAGTAGCCAATAGCTGCCCTAGCATGGGTTTTTGTCCGTCGGACTAGCATACAGACGAGCGGACTTTTCAACCGGACTCAAGTCCGTCGGACAGATTTGAAAAATACATGTTTCAAATCTAAGTCCGTCAAACTTTTGAGAAAACAAAGTCCGCTGGAGCCCACACACGATCGAATTGTCCGACGAAATCCAGTACGCCGGACCAAGTATGCCGTAAAGTCTGATCGTGTGTACGCGGCATTAGCCTTACCAAGGGGCTTCCTCATTGGGTCAATGTGTGGGGGGGGTAGGAGTGCGGCCAGGTGTGGCTGGGTGTGGTCCTGGGGGTCTGGTAATAAGGCTCAGTAGGGGGACAGCAGTGGAGAGCGTACATCTAGAAGGAGAAGTTTTCCCCTGGCTGCTGCACTACCCCCTCCCTTTGGTTTCCAGCATGGAGGACGTGGATAGGATGCTTTCGCAGCTGCGGTCAGCAGCCCTGGCAAATGGCCCTCAGTGGCTGAACTCACAGCTGGCAGCTGTGCTACAGGGGTTGGGGCAAGGCATTGCTACGCCTGCCCCTGCTTCACCACGTGCAATGAGGACCCGGCTTCCTGCGCACTTCAGTCCTGATGCTACCTCTACGGTGAGCCGCCGCCCTGGGAGCCCAATTTTGGAACCTCCAGCCCCCAGGGCGAAGAGACCTGCTCCTCTTCCCTCCGCAGGGGCTGGAGGAATCCCTGACTCCGGCGGAACCCTGCCAGGAGGGTGCCTTCTCCATCCCCCTCCAGGCCTCTGTCTGATGTGGACCAGGACCCGGCGTCCGGGCGATAGCGCAGCCTGGCGTGGGAGAATGACAGTTACTGGCACGGGCCTTGCTTCAAGGGCGACCCCGGCCACCATCGGTAAAAGCGGAGGTTCCACTGGAGAAGGCGGCGTTTGTGGATCAGCATCAGGGGCTATTTTCCCAATTTATGCTATTCTTCTGAATGAAGAACATCCAACCTGGATATAAAATAGTCTAGTAACATTCAATTTTGTTAATATTCCCACAGAATAAATGTATATGCAGTTTCACAAGATGAAAATCCCTGCAAAGGTGGAGGTTAGGTCAGCTTTAAAAGGAATGTATTTTCTTTTATTAATTTTTTTCTTAGATGCACTTGTATCAGCTTGACATTGATAACCTTGTCAACCTGATCTTTCAAAAAACCTTATTGCTATCATTTAAAATGATATTTGCACATGGGGTAGCCATATTTACACAATACTGTGTTCCAGGATTTTTCTCTGCTGCAGTTCAGTTAAACTAACAGGTCATGTCCACTCCCAGACTGTGACTGAACAGTGAAAGGAGAAGCAGCAGACTCATGAGCTCATCTCTCTTTCATTCTGCTATCTATTCTTATTAGCAAGCTCCTTGCACTACAACACACCTGATTGGCTGCTTCTCCCTTTCCTAGTCTAGACTCTGCAGTGTGGGGACTGTAAAAAGATACAATCAGATCCAGTGGCGGCTGGTGCTCAAAATTTTTTGGGGGGTGCAAACAAACTGAAAAATACTGAACCCCTCCCCCCAGCCTCACGGTGCCCATCGAATGCAGCCATTGTGCCCATCAAACGCAGCCACTTGTGCCCATCATATGCAGCCCCTCGTGCCCATCATATGCAGCCATTGTGCTCATCAAACGCAGCCACTTGTGCCCATCGAACGCAGCCACTTGTGCCCATCAAATGCAGCCACTTGTGCCCATCATATACAGCCACCTGTGCCCATCAAATGCAGCCACCTGTGCCCATAAAATGCAGCCACTTGTGCCCATCAAATGCAGCCACTTGTGCCCATCATATGCAGCCACCTGTGCCCATCAAATGCAGCCACCTGTGCCCATCAAATTCAGCCACTTGTGCCCAATCACAGCCATTTGTGCCCATCAAATACAGCCACTTGTGCCAATCATATGCAGGCATTGTGCCCATCATATGCAGCCACCTGTGCCCATCAAATGCAGCCACCTGTGCCCATCAAATGCAGCCACCTGTGCCCATCAAACGCAGCCACTTGTGCCCATCATATGCAGCCACCTGTGCCCATCAAATGCAGCCACCTGTGCCCATCAAATGCAGTCACCTGTGTCCTTAAAATGCCACCACTTGCCCACCAAATGCAGCCACTGAGCCCACCGACCCCCCCCCCCCACTCACAGCTCGCGGCTCTGGCAGCATCCCCCCACCCCCCGCGAGCGGATTGGGGCCCCGTCCTGAAAGGTGCCGGGCACATGGATGGGGGGGCGCCCGTGCGCCCACAGTGCACGAGCCGCCACTGATCAGATCCAATACAGGCACTTACACTGCTTGCATTTTAAGAAAATGCACCTAAAGTGTTACTAAAGTTTTGGTATACACAAAGACTGGGGATCTTTGTGTATCCCCATAGCAAGCCGTATGCTATGGGGGCACAACCAGGGGTCAGGTTTAAAAGGAATGTATTTTCTTTTATTAATTTTTTTCTTAGATGCACTTGTATCAGCTTGACATTGATAACCTTGTCAACCTGATCTTTCATAAAACCTTATTGCTATCATTTAAAATGATATTTGCACATGGTGTAGCCATATTTACTCAATACTGTGTTCCAGGATTTTTCTCTGCTGCAGTTCAGTTAAACTTACAGGTCATGTCCACTCCCAGACTGTGACTGAACAGTGAAAGGAGAAGCAGCAGACTCATGAGCTCATCTCTCTTTCATTCTGCTAACTATTCTTATTAGCAAGCTCCTTGCACTACAACACACCTGATTGGCTGCTTCTCCCTTTCCTAGTCTAGACTCTGCAGTGTGGGGACTGAAAAAGGATACAATCAGATCCAGTGGCGGCTGGTGCTCAAAATTTTTTGGGAGGTGAAAACAAACTGAAAAATACTGAACCCCTCCCCCCAGCCTCACTGTGCCAATCAAATGCAGCCATTGTGCCCATCAAACGCAGCCACTTGTGCCCATCAAACGCAGCCACGTGTGCCCATCATATGCAGCCACTGTGCCCATTATATGCAGCCACTTGTGCCCATCATGTGCAGCCATTGTGCCCATCAAACACAGCCACTTGTGCCCATCAAATGCAGCCACATGTGCCCATCATATGAAGCCACTGTGCCCAGCATATGCAGCCACTTGTGCCCATCATATGCAGCCATTGTGCTCATCAAACGCAGCCACTTGTGCCCATTGAACGCAGCCACTTGTGCCCATCAAATGCAGCCACTTGTGCCCATCATATACAGCCACCTGTGCCCATCAAATGCAGCCACCTGTGCCCATAAAATGTAGCCACTTGTGCCCTTCAACTGCAGCCACTTGTGCCCATCATATGCAGCCAACTGTGCCCATCAAATGCAGCCACCTGTGCCCATCAAATTTAGCCACTTGTGCCCAATCGCAGCCATTTGTGCCCATCAAATGCAGCCACTTGTGCCAATCATATGCAGCCACTGTGGCCATCATATGCAGCCACCTGTGCCCATCAAATGCAGCCACCTGTGCCCATCAAATGAAGACACTTGTGCCCATCAAACACAGCCATTGTGCCCATCAAATGCAGCCACTTATGCCCATCAAATGCAGCCACTTGTGCCCATCAAATGCAGCCATTGTGCCCATCAAATGCAGCCACCTGTGCCCATCAAACGCAGCCACTTGTGCCCATCATATGCAGCCACGTGTGCCCATCATATGCAGCCACTGTGCCCATTTTATGCAGCCACTTGTGCCCATCATGTGCAGCCATTGTGCCCATCAAACGCAGCCACTTGTGCCCATCAAATGCAGCCACATGTGCCCATCATATGAAGCCACTGTGCCCATTATATGCAGCCACTTGTGCCCATCATATGCAGCCATTGTGCTTATCAAACGCAGCCACTTGTGCCCATCGAACGCAGCCACTTGTGCCCATCAAATGCAGCCACTTGTGCCCATCATATACAGCCACCTGTGCCCATCATATACAGCCAACTGTGCCCATAAAATGCAGCCACTTGTGCCCATCAACTGCAGCCACTTGTGCCCATCATATGCAGCCACCTGTGCCCATCAAATTCAGCCACTTGTGCCCAATCACAGCCATTTGTGCCCATCAAATGCAGCCACTTGTGCCAATCATATGCAGCCACTGTGCCCATCAAATGCAGCCACCTGTGCCCATCAAATGCAGCCACCTGTGCCCATCAAATGAAGACACTTGTGCCTATCAAACGCAGCCACTTTTGCCCATCAAATGCAGCCACTTGTGCCCATCAAATGCAGCCATTGTGCCCATAAAATGCAGCCACCTGTGCCCATCAAACGCAGCCACTTGTGCCCATCATATGCAGCCACCAGTGCCCATCAAATGCAGCCACCTGTGCCCATCAAATGCAGTCACCTGTGTCCATCAAATGCCGCCACTTGCCCACCAAATGCAGCCACTGAGCCCACCGACCCCCCCCCTTTCAGGACCGGGCACATGCATGGGGGGGGGCGGCGCCCGTGCACCCACAGTGCACGAGCCGCCACTGATCAGATCCAATACAGGCACTTACACTGCTTGCATTTTAAGAAAATGCACCTAAAGTGTTACTAAAGTTTTTTGTACTTTGTGAGCAGCCCCGATCCTCCTCTTCTCAGGCCCCTCACTGGGGATCTATGTGTATCTCCATAGCAAGCCGTATGCTATGGGGGCACACGGTGCCCGCTTGCTCCCGAGCTGCGCTCCATAGATACACACAGTGAGACTAATCCATGCCCCTTACTTCCTCCTCACTGTATTTGATTGACAGCAGCAGGAGCCAATGTTGACAAGCAGTTATTGGCTTGTACAGCATCTGATCAAGCCGATCTCAGTTTGATCAGATGCTTTGGAGGCCAGAGGAGAGATCTGGTGTCTAAAAGACACCTGATCTTTCCATAAAGAGGATCTGTCACGGCTCATCCTATCACAAGGGATGTGTTAAAAAAGTCAATTTGAATAAAATAAATGAAAGTGCGCTCATGCGCAAATTCGAACGCACATGTAGGTCTAGCAGGCATATGTAAACAGTGATCACACCACACATGTGAAATATCACTACAAGCGTGTAATGCTAAATTGGTACTCTGTAAAGGCTTTTAAACGTCACCTATGGAGATATATAGGTGCTGCAGTTTGGCACTGTTCCATGGGCATATGCAATTTTAAAGCATGACATGCTAGGTATCTATTTAGCCATCTTTTATATTTTACCATAAATTGGGTATTATATTGTGTTTGTGTTCACTAAAATTCATTAACCACCTCAATACTGGGCACTTTCGCCCCCTTTCTTCCCAGACCAGTTTTCAGCTTTCAGGGCTCTCGCACTTTCAATGACAATTGCGCGGTCATGCTACGCTGTACCCAAATGAAATTTTTATCATTTTGTTTGCACAAATAGAGCTTTCTTTTGGTGGTATTTATTCACGACTCCGTTTTTTTTTTTTTTGCGATATAAGCGCAAAAACAGGAGAAATTTGGAAAAAAAACAATATTTTCTTCTTTCTGCTTTAAAAGAAATCCAATAAAAACGAATTTTGTCATAAATTTAAGCCAAAATGTATTCTGCTATATGTTTTTGGTAAAAAAATTTCCGTTAAGTGTACAATAATTGGTTTGCGTGATCACGGACAGATGTATGCAAATGATCATTGGGACATGTGATTTTAGTGGGACATATGTGGGGGACAGCTGTTTTTATTATTTGAGGACATGTGTTTTGGGACATTGTGTGGGGACATGTGTGTTTTACATTGTGTAGTGACACTATGTTGGTGATCAGTGAGTAAAAAGATGTAAAAAACAGCTCATACTCACTGATCATCAGCCGGCTGCAGCGATCGCCTCTCCTCACCGACAACTTCCGTGTGAGGAGAGCTGATCGCCTAGCAACTGGCTCTGTGTTTACATCACATGACGGCTGTGATTGGACATGGCCGTCATGTGATCAGGAGGGCCAATCACAGAGCCCTCCTGCCAATTGGAGATGCGCCCTGTCCGGGTGACACGAGCGCATCGGAATCGCGCGCGATCCCGCTCCTTCTGAGGGACATTCCTGAATGTCCGCTCGGAAGGAGAGAGAGCGCCCACCCGGCCGTTTATGTGCAGTGGCCGGGTGGGAAGTAGTTAAAGTGTACTTTTCCAAAAAATTTGCGTTTGAAAAATCTCTGTGCAAAAATCGTGTGACATTAAAAAAAAAAACACTATTTTATTCTCTAGGGCCTCTGCTTAAAAAACATATAAATATATAACAAGTTCTAAGTCATTTTCTAGCAAGAAAAGAAAAAGGATGTTTTTTACATATATGAGAGAAACCTCCTTTCATGTTGTGAGCTCTGCGTGTCTGCTAATCAGTTCTTTCCACAACTTCCTGGATTCCCTGGATGCTTTGCCGTCTCTCCCCTGCTGTTTACTTTCAATTTTTAAGAACGACATATCCCATAGTACTTTGCTGTTTTCCTGTACTGACTCCGCCTTCTGAAACTCCTCCTCTAAGCACCTCTGTAGTTTAGAAGGCAGGCTCTATGAAATGTGTGACAAAGCAGTGCCTAATCACAGGGCATAGTGACTACATGTCACAGAATTCAAGGAAGTAAATTTGTGCGGATCTTCGCAGTGAGTTTCCGAACTTCATGATCATCCAGATTAACAGGAGTAGGCTAGAAATAACTGAAAACAAAATGTGGAAATGAATATATGATTTTACATTTTAAACACAGGTACAAATAAAGATAAGCACTGTGATAATAAATAAAAATACAAGCTCCCTTAACTACTTGCCGCCCGCGCTATAGCCGAAAGACGACTGCAGCGCGGGCTTAAATTGCCGGAAGAGCATCCATAGACGTCCTCATTTCTCATGCTTCCCGTGCACCCCCTGGGGCACGCGAGCGGCGCACTCTGTGATCGCCGAGTCCGTAAAAGTTGGCTGATCATAGATCGGGTAAAGGGCCAATCACAGCAGGCCCTTTACCATGTGATCAGCTGTCAGCCAATGTTAGACTGTTAGAGGGACATCGGTCCCCTTAGCGCCCGATTGTGCTGCAAATCGGTGCCATCTATCAACGCCCACCAGTGCCACCTATCAGTGCCCACCATTTCCACATATCAGTGCCCATCAGTGCCACCTATCAGTGTCCATCAGTGCCACCTCTCCGTGCCGCCTTTCAGTGCCCATCAGTGCCACCTATCAGTGTCCATCAATGCCACCCATCAGTGCAGCCTCATCAGTGCCTATCAGTACCGCCTCATCAGTGCCCATCAGTGCAACCTATCAGTGCCCATCATTGCTGCCTCATCAGTGCTCATCAGTGCAGCCTCATCAGCACACATCAGTGAAGGAGAAAAATTACCTGTTTGCAAAATGTTATAACATAAATTGTAAAACGTTTTGGTTTTTTTTCCAAGTTTTCAATCATATTTTGCTTGTTAGCAAAAAAATATAAACCCCAGTGGTGAATAAATACTATCAAAAGAAAGCTCTATTTGTGTGAAAAAAATAATAATAAAAAATTAGTTTGGATACAGTGTTGCTTGACCGCGCGATTGCTATTCATAGAGTGAGAGCACTAAAAACGGAAAATTGGACTAGGCAGGAAGGGGGTATAAGTGCCCAGTAAGCAAGTGGTTAAAATGCAGTGTATGTTCAATGTAAGCATAGGATTAAAAATACTAAATTTCTGGGGAAAATTCTTCCATTTGTTATAGAAGGTGCGAAACACAAGCATTTCATCTTCATTATTTCACTTTGCCTCCATTGTGTAGCGAAATCACAATCCTCACCAACAATTTAGCTTGCTGTCTCTTTGCGCAGCCAAGCAGCCCGTGATTGATTGCTTTTCTTTTTCATCCTCGAAACCATTAGGCGTTCATGTTTTATCCTTCGGATACCTATGTTTAGAATCGACTTCTCTGTGATAATAGTGAGGACTGGGAGGCAGACTCCTTCAGCTCCCCCCTCCCCTACGATGCTAGCTCAGAATAGAACTGAATCCATGGGGCTTCAAGTACCTCCTCAATAGATTTAGACTGCCTTAGTCAGCCTATAATGGAGCTAATGGCTGTTTTGTCATCCTTGGAGCTCTAAATTTTCATTGTGGTGTGTCTGCTGCTGTTGAAGGAAGAATTCTGTGCACTGTCACCGAGGAAGGGCAGGAAAGGGCAGTGAGACCACTTAGAGGCATCTATTCTGTACATCTGGGATACTTGAAATCACAGGCATATGGAAGAAACTGGTAAGTGCAAGAGTGCAATGTGCATGGCAGGTGACAACGCCACACGCTGTACAAGTGTGTGGCAGTCCGTTTTCTCCACTTTCACATTTCACGCCTTAAAAGGAATTTATTATAGTATCAGCAAATGAATTCATCTTAGTCTTAGTGTTGGTAGTGTTCACAGAGAGGTGGACCGAATGCTGTTTTCAATAGAGAAATTCAACTGGCTTGTTTAGTAACAAGCAAATTGCAGTAACCTATAGCAACCAATTGGCAATGATCCTGCTTGTGAACAGTTATATTTGCTCTGGTCTCTACGGTTTAAGTAGGTGAACGAGTGCCATTCAGCAATATTGCCGAATGGTAAAATCAACCTTAACACATACAAAGTATTAAAGCGATGTTACTGCTACTGAGAGTTTGCAGGGCAGTAATCAAAGCTGGTGGGCTACTCGAACTTTGCACAGTTCTTGTTAAATAAGCCGATATGCAATATTATACTAAATCAGTTTGTTTTTGATGTAGTACATTAACATTGCATCTGTTCACGAGGTTTATGGGTTTGGAAGACATTTTTATGTCATTTTCTGGGTCCATTAAGTGTGAAAAAATATGTTTTGAGAAATTCCTGTAACAGGTTAAGCCTTTAGGCTAACACAAATAGCTTAATTCACAAAGCTGACACACCAGGATATAGATCCTTCTTTTCATAAAAAGTGACAGTTATTTTCAGCTGATTCCAGTGACATTAGCATGGAGATTTCCCATTAAAATAACTGTCACATGGCTAAAATAAATATTCTTCTCTATATGTTAAAGCTTGTGTTTTGAGCCTAAAGAATGCCTGGCGATTGTTTTTTTTTATTCTTTATGCTAATCAATGCCATTCCACAAATGGTTTGGGACCCATAATTTTTGATGTGTCAGTGGGATATAATAAGCAGATACTGAGCAGGATGGGAGGCTGGGAGCATAGTGCCAGCTGCACTCTGTGTCAGCCACAAAGATATTAATTGTCAGAGTGATGGGGATGGGGAGCTCTGATGTGTCACAGATGTGATAGTGAGAAGAAAGCTACATACATGCTTCATACATAAGAACCAGGTAAGCCCAGAATTACATTACAGAGATGAATCTTCTATTCGTATAAATAATGTTATAGTTTAGATTTTGCAGGGTTGTGTGGGTGGGGTTGATTGCTACAAGTTTAGCTTCCTAATGCTGCACTGATGCAGATGGGATGGGAGAATTTCCACCACCAATATAATAATTTTTATCCATGGAAAATTCAGTAGGTGTAAGTTTAAATACTGTTGTTTGGCCTATTCAGCAGAATTTTTTTTTTGTATAGCTGGATCCCTGTGCTTTTTCATCTATAGCAATTACATTGGTCATGGATAATAATACGTGTGTGTATGAAGTCATGTGCTTTTGTCAGCTTCTCATGTTCTCTGCAGTGATCCTTTTCTGTGCTCCCTCGTATAATGAACGCATGCTGTTTGTTCTTATAGAAGGCGTTATGTGGGAAGTTGGTGACATTTGTGACCACGTACTGTGTTCTTGCCAGCAACAGGACATATATTTTTTTTATCTTCTATTAAAGTAAAATACACCACTTAAACCATATAAGGACTAGAGGAAAGGTTATTTTATAAAGATGTAGGAGGATGCTTTTTTTGATGTGGCTGTTCTGATGGGGCTGTTCTCATATCTCATTGCAGTGGCATTAGTAAGCATTCAACTGCACGTTTTAATGAGAGTAGAATTACAATATTACCTGGACCAATTATCAGCTATTTGATTATACTAGTTTATTAAATTCAGTTGTCAATAAATACATTAGCTATAAAAAATAATAAAGGGGCATAAAGACGAATACATCACCTATCTTTTCTATGTTATGCTTTTATATTGTACAATGCACAATCTTTTATCTAGAATTTTGTGCAAGTATTTGCTCTGTTAGTTAATAGTGCATAAAGTGGCAAGTTTATGCATTGGCCACCAAAATCTTTTTTGGTTTTGGGTAGAGTGAAATTTAGGATTATTTCACTCTCTCAGGTTCTTTATGTTATCTGTGTGACCACACCCAACATCCATCCTCCAGCTCTGCTATGTTATAGCTGTTAGGCTATAGCTGGCCATACACCCGTAGAATTTTGTTTGAAAATTATTGTTTTTTGGAACGTTCCTTTGATTTTCTGTTGGTTAGTGGGGTCAACGCAATGACTGTTTTGGACTGTAGCAACAATAAAAATAAAAGGAGCCACAAATTTGTTTTTCATTCAGGAAAAATCGTACATGTTGTAATGTGCTAGGCTGAACTAAGAAACCTGTTTAATGTGTCTGGCATTCCATTTACATAGAAGGTCTGGACAAAATGTATTAGGACTCTTGAACACAATTAGTCGACTCAATGATGGCAAAAGCAAATGCTCTGACAAGTGATTTTTCAGAATTTCCATATGAACATTCTAAATACATTCCTACATAGTTACTAAGGTTGGAATAATAGATAGGTCCATCCAGTTCAACCTACGTATGTGTATGTGTGATTTTTATTCTATAACAATTCCCATAGCCTTGTATATTCTGCTTCCTGAGTAAGGCATCTAAACATTTTTTAAAGTTGTCGACACTCTCAGGTAAGTACCACTTTCTAGGGGAAAGGAGTTCCACATTTTTACTGCTGTAACAGTAAATAACGCTTTGCACAATCTAAGGTTAAACCCGTTTTCTTCTAACATATAATTGTGTCACACAGTTACAGCATTTTTGAAAAGGGATGACTACTCCTCCTCACCAGAAGGTGACTCTTCTTGACTCCTCTGTACACATTCTACTGTAAACAGCTAAAGTGTCTGACCTACCGATTGGACCTGAGGCTGCAGTTTTTGCTAAATCTAACAGGCTTTTGCCCACTTATACTCTTCTCCAAAAAATTTGGAACAAGTCCAAGTAGCTTGAATGGGTTACCAGTTTCACACTATATTCACTTTCGGACCGCCCACGGTATATATTCGTCATTGCTTTGACGTTATATAACATTGTTATGGCAGCAGCTAGCGGCCATAACCCTGGTATTTTTTTTATACTGTGGGCAATTCTCTTTATCATAAAAGTGATCCCGGTGGCGGACTCACCACGGGATAACTTTTAGAGTCGGCGGGAGAGGTGCTCTCCCCTCCCTCTCGCCACTTCTCAGTCGTCTCTGAGCTTACCGGACCTTTTGGTTAGCCCGGAGCTGAGCCAATGCTCTCCGTGGCTGGGCAGAAAGCTGAGAGAGGACAAGGATAGCTTTTACTTGGCTCTATGGCCGTGGAGGAACAGAGCGACGTCTGACGTCACTTCAGCATTCAGCCTTAAAGGGATAATTTTTTTCATCTCTTAAATGCAAAATTACTTATTTTTTTTCTTTATAGTGTAAATGTGAGATCTGGGGTCTTTTTGAACCCAGATCTTGCAATAAAAGAGGCCCTGTCATGCTTATTTCGAATACAAGGGATGTTTACATTCCTTGTAATAGGAATAAAAGTGATCCGATTTTTTTTTAAAGGGACAGTATAAAAATAAAACATTTAAATTTAAATTAACAAGAAAAAAAAAATGCCCTGTCCCTCCGAGCTCGTGCGCAGAAGCAAACGCATATATAAGTCCCGCCCACATATGTTCAAACCACACATGTGAGGTATCGCCGTGATCGTTAGAGCGACAGCAATAATTGTAGCCAGTGGCGTCACTAAGGAGTGGCTATTGAGGCTGGAGCCCCGAATCTGGGGCCCATAGCCCCAAGTCCATGGCTGGCCCTATAATGAGAGTGTCCCGGGCTGCCTGACACATCGCTGTCTGAACTCCGTGCTTCACTGACATCCAGAGAAGGGAGATGAGTGTGAGAGCGAGTCTCCTCCTTGCTCCGCCCATATCATAGAGTCGGGAGTAAGTTTCTTACACTGAGCTCCTGAGCAGGTGAGTGCAGAAAATGGGGGAGGGGGGAAAACTCTGTATACCTAGCCTCTCTGTATACACCCAGCCTCTCTGTATACACCCAGCCTCTCTTTGTACACCCAACCTCTCTGTGTACACCCAGTCTCTCTGTGTATACCCAGCCTCTCTGTATACACCCAGCCTCTCTGTATATACACTAGCCTCTCTGTATATACACTAGCCTCTCTGTATATACCCAGCCTCTCTGTATACCTATACCTATACATACACACACACACACATGTATATTATATACATGTGTATGCCCGCCCAAGCGTATGACTTTCTTTACTTCGCTGCTATGGGCTCTAGCCCCAGATCTTTTGTAGACCTAGCAATGCCCCTGATTCTAGCACTAGACCTCCTCTGTAACACTAAACGTGTAAAAATTTTTAAAGCTTCGCCTATGGAGATTTTCAAGTACCATTGTACATTATACAAAAAAATTGGGATAACTTTACTGTTTTCTCTTTTTTATTATTCAAAACAGTGTATTTTTTCTAAACAAATTGTGTTTGTAAGACCGCTGCGCAAATACAGTGTGACATAAAATATTTGCAACAATTGCCATTTTGTTCTCTAAGGTTTCTGCGTAAGTCATTATGTTCTAAGTAATTTTCTAGCAATAAATTCGGATTTTAACTTGTAAGCAACAAATATCAGAAAAAGGCCTTGTCTGGAAGTGGATATAGCCCCATTTGGCATAATGATAACTACCCAGAAGGCTAAGCTGCAACAAGTCCTGAGGTGACAAAAATTTGGTGTCACTCACTTATGTCAGATTTTCAGCAAAGGTGCCCTACGTACTTTTGAGGAATTGCGTGATAGGTTTTCTCTCCCAATGTCTATGCATTTTTTCTACATTCAACCCAGATATGCTGTAGCAACGCAGGGTTCGTCTTTGAAGTAGAGCCAGTCTCCAACTCCATTGTTTTATATAATGTATATTACCTCCTCCAGCAAAGGTTTCATTTCCTGTTGCTATGCCATGCTGCTAACAACATTTCTGAAGTCATTCCCTTTTATGGTGGAGAGGCAGTGGGCGGCTGACCTCGGCCCTTTGTGGAGGACCAGTGGGAAGATGCTCTACAGGTGGTGCCACAATGCTCTCTCAATGTGACTCAGAGGCTTATGCATTTGTATATACCTCTTAGGGTCCACTATAACACGGATAGGCTGTACAAAATGGGCCTCCTAGACAACCCAGCTTGGAGTAAATGTTGCCGGGACCACGGCAACGATGGGGATGCCCCAAACTACATATGTACTGGGAGGGGGTAGTGCGCACAATGAATGCCATTTCCAGGTCTCCATCCCACTCAAACCAAAACACTGACTATTGGGCATTCTAGATGACCCTTAGTTACCAGCCCTTACTAGAGAAGCAGTAGTTAGAGCCCTCTTCCAAGCTTGGAGAGTTCTTCTACGACATTCATAGCCTCCAGACCCCCTTCCCACAGAAAATGGTTACAGTTTATGGGGGACACTCTTATGCCGCGTACACACGATCAGATTTTCCGACGGGAAATGTTGGATGTAACTTGTTGGCGGTAAGTCCGACCGTGTGTATGCTCCATCGGAAATTTTTTTGTTGGACTTTCCACCAACAAATGTTGGCTAGCATGCTCTCAAATTGTCCCCACATAAATGTGTGTTGTCAGACTTACCGATCGTGTGTACACAAGTCCGTCGGACAAAAGTCCAAAGTACAAACACGCATGCTCGAAAGCACAAGCGGTCGGTCTTGTAAACTAGCGTTTGTAATGGAGAGTTAACATTTGTGATGTGGCAAATTATGAAATCTCCAAATGCAGCGCACAATTCTCTTCTTCTTTAATGGGATAATAATGAAGCTGCTTTGCTGGTGATACTGATGGAGTTATTGCAAACTCATTTTCAAAGGCTTTTTTTTCTAGTGATATCAAGAATAATATTATTATGCTTTTTTTATTATTTGTTCAAGTTACCACAACATCATTATCCCCTAGTTTTTAGGAACAAAGATATAACTATGTTGGTGTCCCTTGTCAATTTTACATTGTATTTTTTAAAATGTAACTGCCTACTCACAAACTGTCATTTGAAGTAAAACACATAGCCAAGTAATATTCTCCACTATTTTTTTATTGTGCATTAAAAAAAGAAAACAAATAAAATTAGACATGCTATCTGCCAATAGAACTTAACCAAAAAGTGCATTCTATGTATCCAAAAATATAGAAAATATACCAAATCAAATCATTATTCAACCAAAAAAATAATGTCAAAGCAATAACTTCAAGGCTAATATTAAATAACACGATATCTCCTCTGATTCCGCAACATTTCTGGTTGACGAACGGCCGTTCAGAAATTAACTTAAAAGCACGAATCAACACTCACCAAACTTCTACTAACACAAAATTAGCAGAAGGAGCCAAAAGTGTGGCACTAAAGAGCTGAAAAACCACGTAGTACGTCTAGTACGTCACTACAATCGTAATTGTTGGCCAACATTTGTGTGACCGTGTGTATGCAAGACAAGTTTGAGCCAACACCCTTCGAACAAAATTCCACGGTTTTGTAGTCGGAAAGTCTCATCGTGTGTACGCGGCATTAGGCTGTAAAAATACAAATACCTGCATAGGGGCTGCCCCTGTAAATAGGATAACCTTTGGGGACCATGGTTGGACACCCCAGGCCTGAGCCCACTTGATTTAGTCATGGACAAACTCCTTTCAGGATAATGTCTACCCCTCTGCTTAATAGTTTTAGATAAGTCTTTGGACAGCCTGGGATATTACTTTTGTTATGAAATGTTTCTAATTTGATATATCACCTGTTTGGCTTATGGTCAGCTTGTTGGTTTTGCTATGATGTGCCCAGTTTGTCTCAATAACCGGTTGGCTTCTGCTAAGAGTGCTATTTTGTTCTGGAGTCCTTGTTCTCCAGAGTCAATAGCTGTAATCTACATAATTGATCCTTATACCTGAGGTTCTCCACCTCATAAAAAGTGTATGGGGACCCGGGTACTGCCCTAGGGGACATATATCAATCAATGCAAAAAAAAGTTTTTAAAACAATCGTTTTTAAAGGAGCAGTGATTTTAACCACTTAAGGACCAAGCCTATTTTTTTTTATACTTGGTGTTTACAAGTTTAAATCAGTTTTTTTGCCATAAAATTACCTAGAACTCCCAAACATTTTTTTCTCAGACACTCTAGAGAACAAAATGGCGGTCGTTGCAATACTTTATGTCATATCGTATTTGCTCAGCAGTCTTACAAACCCAATTTTTTGGGAAAAAATACACTTTTTTGAATTCAAAAATAAGAAAACAGTAAAAATAGCCCAATTTTTTCTTTTTTTATGATGTGAAAGAAAGATAATTTTACGCAGAGTAAATTGATACCCAACATGTCATGATTCAAAATTGCGCCTGCTCGTGGAATGGCGACAAAAAATAGACGATGTTTCAAAATTGCTACAAGTTACCAGTTTTGAGTTACGGAGGAGGAATTTTTCTAGAATTTTTGCACTCGCTCTAACGAATGCCGCGATACCTCACATGTGTGGTTTGAACACCGTTTACATATGTGGGCGTGACTTACGTATGCATTCACTTCTGCGCATGAGCAGGGAGGGACGGGGGGCTCTCTAAAAAAAAAAAATCTTTTTTTTTTTTTTTTTTTTTACTTTGTCCCTTTAAAAAAATGTTTTTGGATCACTTTTATTCCTATTACAAGGAATGTAAACATCCCTTGTAATAGAAAAAATTACAGGACCTCTTTAATGTGATATCTGGGGTCAAAAAGACCTCAGATCTCACATTTACACTTAAATGCAATAAAAAAAATGTCTTTTTTTTTTTTCAAAAAAAAATAGTCCCCTTAAGGCCGTTGGGCGGAAGTGACATTTGATGTCTCTTCCGTCATCCAATGGCATTGAATCGAGTGGGGGCCATCATTTCCTCACTCGACTTCCTGCCTCACAGGGGACAGCATCGGATCGTCTCCGCCGCTAACGACGGATCTGGTAAGCGGCGGAGAGGCTCTGCACCCCCACCCCAAAGCACATTGTCCCCATGCTGATGGCACCTTCACCCCCTTCCTGCCCAGACCAATATTCAGCTTTTAGTGCTCTCGCAGTTTGAATGACAATTACGGTACTCAGTCATGCAACACTGTACCCAAACAAAATTTTTTGCATTTTTTTCACACAAATAGAGCTTTCATTGGTGTTATTTAATCACCACTGAGTTTTTTCTTTTTTGCGATATAAGCAAAAAAAATGAACATTTAAAAAAAAAAAAAAACTTTTTATTAGTTTCTATTATAAAATTTTGCAAATAAGTAATTTTTGTTCATAAATTTTTGCCAAATTTTATACTGCTACATATCTTTCATAAAAATAACCCAAATTAGTGGATATTAAACATGTGCATTCGTTTTCGTCCGAATGCATTTTCGTCCGAATTTCAGGTATTTTCGTTATTGTTAAGTCGTTTCGTTATTGAAAGTGCAGAATCTGAAAAACGAAAGATCTGACATAAATAAATGCTGTATTTTTGTTTTCGTTGCTACAACAGTTCGATATAGATAGGAGATTCGACATGATGCTGACAATAACAATCTGTGTCCATCGAACCTGTGGTCGAATGTGCCTAACCTTAGCTCTATTAGTCCAAGATTATTCTACATAGAGGGAAAAGATTCGACATAGAGAGAAAAGATTCGACATAGGGGAGAAAAGATAGCTGCTGGAATTGGGTGGGGGAAGTAAAATAAAAATAATGATGATGATGAATGTTATTGGCTGATTGTAACCAAAGAGGAGGAGCAGTAAAATAGCTGGAAATAAGTACACACGTAAACCCAATTACTTTCACTTACGATTTGCTAGCAGAGAGAGACACACACTGAATCATTTCAGAAGACAGTCAATCTTAGCTGGTCCGTTTGTCAGAGAACCTGAATTATTTAGCATTAAGCATAAGCACAGCAGCAGAACAATAGTGAAGCAAGCTACAGTTCAACTTAACTTTTTCATAATAATCTGCTGCTATTGTGTTATTGTTGCAAACTTGATAGTGATACTAGTGTTGCTAGTGTTGTGATAGCCTCAGAGACTGCCCGTGTTGTGTGTGGGGGGGGGGGGTTTATTATTATAGATTGTATATTATAGATTGAGATTCTATATAGATTCTATATACCCTATCTTGTTACCTGTCCGATCAGTGATCACTATCACCAGTCCATTTTCTGTTTGAACTATATACATTCAACATGAACAACGAAGATTCGACAAAGCAGCGAAAAACGTCGAATCTTTGGCTTATGGTGTCTGTTGAAATTTCTAAGAAGATTCGACGGAGCGCTAAACTATATGGCATCGTACAGTTTAGCTGCTCCGTCGAATCTTCTTTGAACATTCGACAGACACCATAAGCCTTCAATGACAGATTCGACCTTAATTAATTTGAATTTTCGGACTAATGCAATTTTTTTACGAAAAACAAAATAAGTAAAAACGAATTTCGGGAGTAACTAAATAAATTTATTTTTCGGACGAAAACAAAATTCCCAAACGAAATATTTCAGTGTGTCTAGTGGATATTATTTAGTCTGTGTGAAAGTTATAGAGTCTACAAGCTATGGTGCAAATCATAAAAAATTGATCACACCTGATGTACTGACAGCCAATCTCATTTATTAAGGCCCTGAAATGTCAGGACAGTACACATCCCCCCCAAATGACCCCTTTTTGGAAAGTAGACAGTCCAGTGTATTTAGTAAGAGGCATGGTGAGTTTTTTTAAGTTGTAATTTTTTCCCACAATTCTTGACAAAATTAGGAAAAAAAAATTTTTCTACACAAAATTGTCAGTTATTTCTCACACACAGCATATGCATACTTCCAATTACACCCCAAAATACATTGTGCTACTCCTCCTGAGTATGGCAATACCACATGTGTGAGAAGTTTTCACAGCCTGGCCACATAGAGAGGCCCAACATGCAGGGAGCACCATCAGGCGTCCTAGGAGCATAAATTACACATCTAATTTCATTCCTACCTATCACACTTTTGAAGGTCCTAGAGCACCAGGACAGTGGAATTACCCACAAAATGACCCCGTTTTAAAAAGAAAACACCCCAATGTTTATTTTATGAGGCATGGGCTGCAGATAGGTACTCGGGTACTCTGATGGGCTGCAGATAGGTACTCGGGTAGTCTAATGGGCTGCAGGAGGGAGGAAGTGTTCCTGCTGGCATCATTTTACAATGGTAGGGAAGTGGTTAAAATCCATACCAGACCCATAGGGGTCCCCTCCCCCCATGCTGTTTTTCCACAATTTTTTTAAATTTACATTCTTTCTTTTTTCAATTTTTTTATTTTTTTATTTAGCTCTCAGCGGGGAAGCCTTAACAAGCTATTGACTGTGCGCTCGGTGGGCAAACATCCCACTAAGTGCCCAAAAAGTTTGATTGTTAGACAAGTACCTGAATGGGCAATGTCCAGGCCAAACTTATTCTCGGCCCAAATCGTTCACCCATCCCTAGTGGTGCCTGAACACTGAACGGGCCCTGATGTTAAAAATTTGAAAAAAAAATGAAAATTACATGCGCCTGTCAAACAGGTGCAGAAAAATTAGGCCTTGGGTGTTGGTGGTGCCTGAGCACTCTACCCCCTCACATTTAATCTAGTTAGATGCAGGAATGGGCCCTGCTGTTAAAAATGTGAAAAAAAATGAAATTACATGCACCTGTTAAACAGGTGCAGAAAAATTGGGCCTTGGTGGTGCCCTAAATCAAAAATAACTGTTGGAAGCTAGCATAATCAAGATTCAGAAATAGGATAGGCAGCATAGGCAGTTTTTAAAGGATCCCAGATCCCTAGCAAATTCAATCAGTTACATCAGCATCAGCGGCTTAATAGCTGCTGTTGATCCAGGACTGATTCATTTTGATAAATGTCAGACAGTCAACGGAGTCTGTAAACAGGCGCATTCTTTTATTTGTCACAAACCCTCCAGCAGCACTGAATGTCCGCTTGATTGCATATTGAGCAAGTTCTGGCCAGTGGTCCATCCTCAAGACCCAGTACCCCAGTGGATGCTCAGTTGGAAAGGTCTCCAAGTCTGCTCTTGCCCCTAGAAAATCCTGTACCATATGATGCAGATGCTGCCGATGATTGTTTAAATATAACAGCCCTGGGCGCTGAGGACTAAAGAATTATTTAAAGGTATCAGTCAGCCGGCCGCCTTCTCCACCATTTTTCCTCTGACCAAACGAAGCCTCAGAAACATGTTGTCCAGGAAATGGTAACCTCCCAATGTCTGGAAAGGTGTTACACAAATTTTTCTTCAAGGCATCCTGAAGATATTTCATCCTCTGCTCCCTCTGCAAAGCCAGGATAAGCTCTGCAACTTTACCCTTGTAACGTGGATCAAGAAGGATTGTCAGCCAGTAATGATCCCTTTCATACCACAAATCCTTGGGCCCTTTTGCAGGCTTTGCAGAATCAGGGAGCCCATGCACGAGGCATGAGATTCTGAGTCCTCTGGGTCACTAAGGATGGCATTGTCAGGAACTACCTCCTCCCAGCCACGTACAACTCCTGGGGTTTCTGGGGAATGAAAATCATCCCTTGAAGTCTGCTGTATGTTATCCACTACATCCATGCTGACACAATCCTCCTCTTCCTCCTGTGTGTTTGGCAGCCACGCAGGAATGGTATCTGCATAAAGGGGGCCTTGAGAGGAAAAAAAGTTCTCTTCTTTCTCCCGCTGTTCTGCCTCAAGTGCCCTGTCCATGATTCCATGAAGCGTGTGCTCCAGCAGGAAGACTAGAGGGACAGTGTCATTGATGCATGTATTGTCGCGGCTCCCCACCCTTGTGGCCTCCTCAAATGGTGACAGGACAGTGCATGCATCCTTTATCAGTAGCCACTGGCGTTGTGAAAAGAAGCCAAGCTCCCCTGAGCCTGTCCTTGTGCCATACTCACACAGGTACTCATTGATGGCCCTCTGCTGCGTGTGCAGCCACTGCAGCATTGCCAATGTTGAGTTCCACCTGGTGGGCATGTCACAAATGAGGCGGTTGGTGGGCAGGTTGAATTCCCATTGAATTCCAGCCAGCCGAGCACTGGCATTGTATGACCACCAGAAATGGCCACAGGCTTTTCTGGCCTGCCTCAGAAGATCTAGCCTGGGTACCTGTTCATGAAACGCTGCACCACCAAATTCAGGACATGTGCCAAGCATAGAACATGTGTCAAGTGTTCCTGTCAGAGGGCAAAGAGGAGGCTGGTGCCATTGTCGCATACAACCATTCCTGCTCAAGATGCCATGGTGTCAACCACCTCTGAGCCTGCCCCTGCAGAGCTGACAGAATCTCTGCCCCAGTGTGGCTCCTGTCCCATAGACATGCCCACTAAAGCACTGCATTGCATCTTTGACTGCTTGCATAGCCCCTTGAATGCTTAGGGAGCACTGCTGGTTTAGAGGACAGTTCAGCAGAAGAGGCCTTAGAGGAAGAAGAAGAGGAGGCGGTGGAGCAGACAGATGTGGCAGAATCACCACCAGCTTTTTGGTGGCCTGGTGGCGGAACAAGCACCAGCACTGAACTCTGTCCTGTATCCTTCCCAGCTGCCAGCAGAGTTACCCAGTGCGCTGTGAAGGAAATGTAACGTCCCTGACAATGCCTGCTGGACCATGAATCAGCAGTAATGTGAACCTTGCTACTGACCGCCCTGTCCAATGAGGCCAAAACATTGCCTTCCACATAATGGTACAGAGCTGAAATGGTCTTACGTGAAAAGAAATTTTCTTTTGGAATCTGCCACTGTGGTACAGCACATTCCACAAATTCATGAATGGGGGCAGAGTCTACCAGATGAAAAGGCAGCAGTTGTAATGCTAGCAATATGGCCGAGCTAGCATTTAGATGCTGAGCTTGTGGATGGCTGGCACAGTATTTTTTTTTACGGTTCAGCAACTGGATAGCAGCATTTGCCTGGTGAGATGAACAGGTGGTGAAGTCTGCATTTTTTTGTGATGTGGGATTTCAGGTGCTGTTGCCAATGGACCACATGGCAGGTCATCATATGTCTTGTCAAGCATGTTGTGCCCAAGCGGCTGGTGTTCTGGCCACTATTGATCCGCTTCAGACAGAGATCCACTTCAGACTGGTAGACTCTGCCCCCATTCGTGAATTTGTGGAATGTGCTGTACCACAGCAATGCTGCGGTCTGCTGCACATGTGTTAAAAAAAGCCCACACCAATGAAGTTTTGGAAGTCAGTGAGTAGTCTGCACCTGTGGAGCTCTGTGGTGTGATGCAATAGGGAGGCTGCCCTTAAGCCGGCCCCTGGAGGACATCCTGCCTCATGGGAGTTGTGCCTCTTCACTTTCCTCCTCTATTCTTTCAGGCACCCAAATACAGTCAGTGACCTCATCATCCCCTCCTTCCTCGCCACTGGAGCAAACTTGGCAGTATGCTACAGCTGGAGAAACATGACTGCTAGTTTCTTGTACGTCATTGGCACCCCCTCTTTCTAGGCTCGTGTTACTCCCTTTCTCATCCTGGTAACCAAGTTCGGAGCTTTGTGATATTGACAGTGCCATTGGCTCTTCAGTGTATTCATCAAAAGAATAAATTTGGAATGCACTTAAGAGAATGGATTGCCTCACTTAACCCTAAACTAAAAAGCTTTGGAATTCAAATGAAAGCATCATATTATTGTGAGGGTGTTGTAGGGCGATAGCCTTGTTTGTTTTGTTCTAGAAATCGGAGGAGATACATGGTTTAATTTTCGAATATTAGGAACAAAATTTGTAAATCTGCAAAGTTTGCCCTGTCACCAAAATGTGAAATAGGCTTGGTTATAAGGATGTTTACAGCTATGACATTGCTTTCTTTGATATTGAGAGAAACCCAATTCTCATACCACTTCCTGGGCACTGGTTGTCAGGTCACCTGAGACCAGGTGACAGATGCACTCTGTAGGAGTCTGAAGTGCACCGCTATGTAGTGGACCCTAGGACTGACTTCTGTGGATTGAACCCTGGGAGGTTCAGGAAGCAGGTCTACTGGATCACTAACACAGATTCCACTAGAAGCTAGAGCACAGATTCCCCAGGGTGCGGACCCAGCAGGTGTTCACCAGAGCCTCTAGTAGTGAGGATGGACTGAGCTGCAGTCTGGCTCCAGGTCGTGGCCCCCAGGGGGAGATCCATGCAATAATTTTTGGCAAATTCCCCCAATGTGATTGCACTCACCGGAGCACCCTGCCCCTGCAGGGGTATGAGCGTTAATCCTCAACCTTTAATCGCCCCGATCTCACTGGTGCCAGTACTCTTCCACTCAGCCCAATCCAGGAGAACCACTTGTTGAGAAGGGAGGGAGGACTCACTGCCCTTTGTTGTAGCACAGATCCCAGCCAGGCATCCACTCCTCTGCTGCCACTTCCAGTAATGTCTTCACTCTACTTCCACCTGACTCACCTCTCACCTAGAACTAGAAGAACTTGGGGGAATTTGACAAAAATTATTGCATGGATCTCCATTGTTAAAGAATAATAATCGTCTGGAAAAACGCTACACGATTTACTACACTGCAATTGTATCACTATTTTTGAACTTTTCGCACTACACAACAGTTGGGACTATATATATATTGATTTTTTGATTACTGTCTGTTTTTTTGAATTTTTCTGAATATTGTTTGTTTTTTTAATATTTTTTAATTTTTGTGATGAATTAATTTTTTTCATATACACATCTCTATATATCAGATTGTTTTTAATTTTCATAGATATTTGCACATTATTGCACTGTGTGGGTTGCACCGTGGTCTGGCAACCAATTTATATTTACTATTTTTTTAATTTCACATTTTTTAGGATTGATTTTGTTTAATGTACACTACAGCATTTTAATTACTTGCCATTCCATTAAGGATATATCACCTCACAATATTGGCTAATTCTTGATCTACTTACTATTTATATTGATTACATATATTTTTAATTTTTTTGGGTATTGAGTTAGGATTGTACTACACACCATAGCACTTGGCACTTTAAACACTCACACTTTACACAGCGCCATCCCCTATATTCTGTTTTTAACCTTTTGGGGTATCACTGAGGTGTTCCCTACTTACATAGGGGGGCAGCAGTGTTTTAAAAGTCTGAAGCGCAGACCCATTGATAGATCAATCATTAGCAAATTATAATTTGCTAATGTGTTCCTGCTTCTCCTCCCAGCCAATCAGGAAGTGGGTCCTGAGACTTAGGACTCCCGGCCAATCAGGTCTCAGGACCCACTTCCTGTTCGGCCGGGAGAAGTAGCAACGCCCGGCTCTTCCCTTGGCAAGCTGGAGTGAGGAGCAGCAGGTGTAGGGGCAGAGGGGAAGCAACAGCCTCTTTAAGCTTCCAGGAGCCCTACCCCGTATCCAGCACCACCTCGTCATTGGTGGGGGGCGGTATTGCGAGGGGGCCAGGCTTGTTTGATGCCCCCCCCAAAAATGGAGCACCAGGCGCCATTGTGTACTACAGTCTTTGCTGCAAACCCAGGCCCATTGTTTATTTTGGATGTATGTGTTTAAATTACAGGGATTAATTCACCACATGTGAATGTTTGGTGAATGTCACAGTCACTGCAGTATAAATACCGTATGCCTGATAGACAAATTAATTTCAGTTAATTTTTCACAGGTTGCTGTAAAAGATTTTAGCCTAATTCCATGCAATACTCTAGAATGGATAAGGTCTCAGTAGTGAGATTGTATTAAAGAGTGTGATTGCAGGGTCAGAGAACAAAGTAATGATTTTGTGTGGCCCTGGGTGTCCTGGACCACTCCTTCTAGACCAGCTAAGAATACCCGGAAACATTTGTCTTTTGCAACAATCCTTACTGAGTGTGATCATTTGACAATCTGCTTTGCTGTGTCATCTAAAGCTGCATTATTTCAGGAAACAGTTAATGTCCTTTACAGTTCAAATATGATTTAAATACATTTTTGAGATGTAGCAGATGGAAGAACTGGTTACATTTTTTTCATTACAGAAAAACCGTAAACACTGCCAGGAAGTATCCTCGTATAACAGTTTATTGAAAAACTAGACATGTATTATACTGACATTTAGGGCTCGTTCACCCCAGCAAGTCATGGTAATGGCTGGGAGACAAAGTCCTGATCTTGGTACATCGCAGTGTTGCCTTTTTTTTCACAATTTTTTCAAAACAGTTCTATTCCCTGCAGTGGTATTATGATGTGGTGTTTTGTGTTGTAAACCCATTATGCCAGAAAAAAAAACCTAAAAAAAACCCAATATTTTCTTTTAAACAGCCCTTTGTGCTTTGACTAAAAATAGACCTGAATTCTAAAAGTGAAGATATTTTAAGCTATTTTATAGGTAATGTATAGAAAAGTTTAGTTAGTACTCTGGAAATGCATATTTTGTCTTGAATTCCTCCTGTAAAAAAATATCAGTGCACTTTGTAATATGTCTGTGCTTACAGTACACCCTTATAGCCTTAATGTATATCTGCTGTGTGACATCATGTGAGGCACTGCCGTGTGTAACTGCTTGTCTCATGTGATCTGGAGTGAAATTGGTAATGTCACCTCTGTGATGCCCACTGTTCTCCTTGCTGGAGTGGAACTTGAGGACAAGGGATGAACTTCAAGCTCAGGTTGGATATGTGTTTAAGGCAAACCAAAGTTGTTTTGTATGTGGCAATTAGACTGTCCTCTATTAACAGTAATGATAATGCACTGCAAGGACCTTTGAACTTTGGTCAGCTACCTTCCTCTGGATTAGTTGTGGGTATAGGATTGTGTATATGGGATTATAAGATTTTTTTTTCCCTTTTATTGGTTGAACTAGATTGATTTGTGTCTTTTTTCAACCTGACTAACTATGTAACTATGTAAGTTGGTCCAGTAGAAATTTTGGACAATGTTTTAACAACATTTGTTTGATTAACATTTGTTTTTGACAATTGTCATGAGAAAATTTAAAGGATCAGGATTAAAAAAAATTCTCAATTGAATTTGAATGTGGTTTGTCATTCAGGAAATTACATTCTTTTCAAAATCAAGTGTTACAAGCAGATCAAATTGAGAAGTACTTGTGAACCATATCCATCAAGTCATTGACTGTACTGAAACTTTCACACAAATGTCAGTAAGAATGTTTGTTCAAAAATCTACTAGTGTACGGCCACTTTTAGGATGACTAATAATAGGGTGTTTGTTGTGTGCCAGCCCCTTCACTAAAAAGGTGGGCACACAGAGCAGCCACAGTGTCAGTTTACTTGCTGTAGGAAAAGCTATCAAATTGCATATGGAGAAATTCAGGGTTAGTTAGGAAGTTAAACTTTGATTCTGATTGCTAGCTCTTTGGACAATCGACTCCTTTGCCGCCTTTTTAATACTATTATTATTTTTTTTTATTATTCTATTTTTCAGTTGATTTGAGGTTGACTGCCACGTTTAGCTTGCTTCCCCATTCATAGCATATTTTTGCTGCTAGGCTTCCCATAAAAAGGCTTTTGTTTCAGAGGAGCATTTATTTGGGGAATTTTATTTATTTTGGGGGTATATTCTTTTTTATTTAATGCTGAAGCAAGGCTTTCCTTTAACAAAAGAAAATGGGTTTTTGTTTCAGGGATAAGTTGGTTTATGGTATATTCATAGGGCCTTTTTAGGCTTAACCGTTTTTTTTTTTCTGCAAGGCTCCCTTTTAAAAAGGTAGCAGAGTTTGTTTCAGGGGTGGTATTTTGAAGTTTTTGCCTCTTGATATTGGATTTATATTAAATTATTTTTCATTTTGGGATACTCAAAGTGTAGCATTCACTTGGTCCTGCCCATGCTTTTTTGCAGCTGCCTTTTATTTACACCGCCGATGTATCATTCTAATAAAATAAAAAAAAGTGAGTGAGTGTGCACCTAAATCAACTCGTTCACCACATGCCTTTACTCCCACAGATAGAATAAGTTAGGCATAGACCAGTTAGGTCTAATACCCCTAATTAAAACTGTCCTGTTGATGACAGATTTTACACTGCTGTATTCTCTGCAGTATCCTAATTCTCATTCCATCTTTTTAATGACATTTTCATGGAAAAATATAAAGAAGAATTGCAGCACCCTATGACAATTGTACTGTTGCAACTTGACAGGTCAATATGACAGTATTTTATACAGTATACTAAAGAATTAGTAGTCATCTATAAACCATAATAAGGGAATACAACCATGTACAACACACACAAGGCTGTGATACAGATTAGCTACAGAAAATTCTCAGTGACCAATGTTCTTTACAAAAAAAATGAATCTGTTACAAAGATATTAAGTCTAAGGGTGCTAAGAAACTGAATAAAGATAGAAAAGGACAAAATAAAAATAAAATAAAAAAAAGAGAGACAGAGAAAGAAAAGACACATTTAAAGGACCAGAATCCCCCTTAGACAATTGACCAGACCTATCTGAAATGGAGAGTAAAACATTCACATGTTGGGCCCAGGTATCCCAGACCTTCTCAAACCACTTCTTTGTATCATTTACAATATTAGAAATCTGTTGGTTTACCAAAATCCATGAGTTTTTTTGCTTAGCCTGGGACAGGGACACTTCTTCCATGCTCTGGCAATAGTGATTTTAACTGCCAAAAGCATAAAAAACACTAGTCGTTGCTGATTATGAGGAGTGGTTGCGATAGGATCACCAAGTAATGCAAAATGCAAAGACTGCTGTACAGAAGCCCCAGTGACCCTTTGTATCAAAGCAAAAATTCAGTTCCGAATTTCCCTAATACTATGGCATTACAACAAAATATGATAAATAGTACTTAAATGATCACATCCCCTAAAGCATAGATGAGAGGTATTTGGATATCATTTCAAAAGGCAGTACAGGCCTAGATACCATCTTGTTAATACTTTGAGATTAGCCTCAATTACTGATACATTAAGTATGCCCGCAAAAGAGGTATGATAATGTTTATGCCATTGTTCTTCGGGGGTATCATCAGAGACGTCCTTATCCCATTCCGCCATATACAAACGCTTAGTAGGTGTACCGAGTAGTAGCCTATAAATGATAAAGATAACCCCCCCCCCCCTGACCGTAGTCCAGAGAGCACCATTTCACATGGGGAATGAGGCTCAGGGTATCAGACTAGCGGGGCCATAGGAAGTGTAAAAAACAAGTTATTCGTATAAACTGGAAGGTTTCCGAAAAAAGAAATTTTCAATGTGCCTCGACGATGCCATAATGTAAAGGGCCCCGGGAGTAAAATACTAACTAATTATATGTAATCTCTTGTTCAACTACCAGTGAAACACCTTAGCATCTAAACCTGGTGGAAAAAGGGAATTGGTAAAAAGATGAGCCAACAGGCAAAAAAAAGAGGTAAGGTTCCTATCATACCTTAACTTATCCCACAAAGCCAAAGAATGCATCGGTGTTAAAACTAGTATAAGATGCCTATGTTTAGCTTATTTCCTTTAAAAAAAAATCTATTGTAAAAGGAGGGATTGTCTGCCTTTCCAGCATGACCCAATCAGGTTTCTCTCTTCTAGAAGAAATCACTGATAATTGTGCCAATTGGGCTGTGTGGTAATATAGCAAAGATTGGGTAACCCTAAACCATTGTGAGATCTGGAAAGAAATAAAATCTTTTTAGATGTGGAAAATTACCTTTGATTGGGATTTCAGTAAGTCTAAATGTTTGGTTGCAATGGATAAGGACAGAAAAAAGCATAGGATTTTAAGCAATCCCCCCCCCCCCCCCCCCCCATCAAGGAATGATCATAAATAGACCATTTCTGGATATCCTCCTTTAATTTTTTAAAATGAGGGTGGGGGAAAAACCCCTACCTCTGCTTCACTTCTGTTGTAAATTTGGGTCTTATATTGCTATTTAAATGTGTCCTGCTACTGGACAATATTACAGTGCTGTATCATCTGCGGTCTTCATTCTCCAAATACTGTAGATACAGTCAGCACTTAAGTGGAAAAAGATCCAATCTTGCGAGGAGAGGAGATTTAGAAATATGCTTTTTCCAGGTAAAAGTTCTCTTTTGTAATTGCGTTTGCATGGCTTTGTTGCTTCCTAATACACAGTATCCATGGCTTTGCTGTTTCCTCCAGACAGAATATTTAAAAACACTATAGAACAAACAGCACACAAGCTTTGAGTGATGCCTTCGTAAAACCTTTATTAAAAATAGTAAAGCCACAACATTCTTTATAGACTTACTATCTTACTTAAATAGCCCTGAGGGAAGAAACCTGTTCAACCCCCATTGTACATACAGAATAAATCCCTGAAGCTGCTGTCTCTACTATGTATTACCGCTGACCAGTTACAAGGGCGAACCTGCTTCATCAGAGCCACTACAGGGATTTCTTCTGTGTAGTGTGGGTTGAGCAGGTCTATTCCTGGATGCTATTTCATGTGATATAGCAAGTCTATAAAGAATATTAAAGGTTTTACAAGTGTGTCCAAAGATGCATGTGCACTTTCTGTTTGTTCTGTGCACTCTCTTCATTGTTATAATAAAACCCCTTCCAGTGCTTTTTTTTTCTCTGGCAATATTGGGCTTAAAGCATGACCTTAATGAAAAAAAAAATTCTCCCATGCAGTGGGGCTGTGCCCCTGTGAAAATGTTTTTCACAATTAAATTTGTTTACATACTGTCACCAGTGCAGTACAGTGTCATCATATGACTGGTGTGGCAGTGATCAGGAGTGGGCTCCATACACAGAACCAGATCGCATGCGGTATTTAGGTGTTTTCACAAATACCGCTTGTGATCCTGAAAATGTCAATTCAATACTGCTTTATGTGGTATTTACCACATAAAGCAAAAACGCTCAGTAAATACCACATACAACAGGAATGAAAGTCAATTCAACAACAACAAAAAAATGCATGAGGTAAATAAGTAGTGGTCCTGGCATACGGTATTTAAGGAACTGGCTGCCATTGCATCCTTAACAACCGATGAGTCATCAGCTGTCAGCATATAAAATGCCAACAATAAAAACTAAGAAAAAAAAACAGCATGCCCCCCCAGGCCCTTAGGGTCTGGTATGGATTTTGAGGGGAACCCCCGTGTCAAAATGTAAAAAAAAATGGCATGGAGCCCCCCCAAAATCCATACCAAACCCTTAACTGAGCATGCAGCTTGGCAGGTCAGGAAAGGGAGGGGACAGATGAGCGCCCCCTTCCTCCTGAACCATACCAGGCCACATGCCCTCAACATGGGGGGTGCTTTGGGGCAGAGGGGGGCTCTGTCCCCATGTTGATGGGGACATGGGCCTCTTCCCCGCAACCCTGGCCAGTGGTTTTGGGGGTCTGCGTACGGGGGGCTCTTCGGAGTCTGGAAGGCCCCTTTAACAAGGAGATCCCCCCCCCCTTGTGAATAAGTATGGGGTAGTCAGGAATGGACTTGAGTTTTTATGCTATGGGCATGCTGCACAAAGCCATCCTGCATTGATGTACAGAATGTTTATTTACTACCTTGCTGAATTAAAAAAAGACTGGACTGGACAATTTAGGGATTGTATGATTTGAGATTTGAAAATATAATATCTGTTGAGGTTTCACTGAGGGAAAGAGCGCACTTACTGCAGTGATACTGAGAGATCTACACGGGGTGAGGTTTTTTTTAGCAACTCTCTTATTTAGGTAGTGTGGTGTTAAGGCATTTTCTTTTTTAAGTTCAATTAATTGACCCTTGTGTAATATTTTTATTTTATTTATTTATTTCAGGTACTTATATAGCACTGTCAATTTACGCAGCGCTTTACATATACATTGAAAATTCACATCAGTCCCTACCCTCAAGGAGCTTACACTCTAAGGTCCCTAACTCACATTCATACATACTAGGGAGAATTTAGACAGGATCCAATTAACCTACCAGCATCTTTGGAGTGTGGGAGGAAACCGGAGTACCCGGAGGAAACCCACGCAGGCACAGGGAGAACATGCAAACTCCAGGCAGGTAGTGTCATAGTTGGGATTCAAAGCAGCAACCCTTCTTACTTCTAGGTGAAAGTGCTATCCACTACACCACTGGGCCGCCCCCATAGATTTGAAGTATCTTATGGGCATGTTTAAAGGCTAAGTTCAGCTTTGTGAACAAAAATTTTTAATTCACCTATTTTTGCAAGAGCCTGCAGAGCTTTGCACCAGTGCATCACAGGTGCAATGTCAGGCTTCTGTAGATACTGCCTGCAGCTTTGTGCCTGTACCTCTGTAATGGCTTTCAGTTACAGAGCTGTAGGTGGTAGGACTGCAAGCGTGCTGATCAGCCTGCTTGTGGTCCATTGAAAAACCTTCTGCCGGGACTCGTAGTTTATTCATTCACAGATTGCTATGAATGAATGAATGACATGGCTGTGTGGGCAGAGTGGCGCCAGTGGCAGTGGTGCCAACTTCAAAATGTGACAGCAGGTTCAGAGAGAGGACCCCTCACCCGCTGTCATAGGGAGGGGGGCTCTGACGGTGGGAGGGGGGTGAATAGGAGTATGTTACATGTTAAACCCTACATATGGGTGTATTCAGAGGTCGCTTCACACTTTTTCAAGTGCAAAGCATTCTTTGGTCAGGTGACCTACCCTGCCTCATCCAACCAGAGAATGCTTTGCGTTTGCTGAGAAAATGTAAAGCGTTCTCTGTATAGCACCTGTGCCAAGTGGGCAACCTCCTGTCTTGTAACTTCCTTTCTGAGGGTCGCTACATTCAAACTACATGGTCCCATGACATGGTCTAGCATGTAAAAACAGAATAGATTAATCAAAGTGTCCTCAGCACTGCCCACTGGACAGCACATGTTTCATGCTGATCCACTGTATAAACGCCAGCGAAGTGCTTGATGGAAAGTGTCGTTTGAGTATGGAAGTGTATGCGATCGCAATTCATATGCACTGTTTGTACGCCTAACACAGGAGGCCTACTGATTTTTTTAAATATGTTCTGGCAGTTCAAGCTCCTGGTCTCCAATTTGGTTGTTATCAGTAGGCATAGGAAAATGTCTGTTGTCAAATGAAAAATCTTGAAGTCCTGCCTAACAGGCACAGGATAGCTGGCTTTCAATATGCATTCATCGGACAGATTATAGGTGTAAGATTTTCATTGACCACTATGACCATTGTCACTCTAAACAGATTGAAATAATTGGATTATCCCTGTTTCAATAAGATGGGTTACTCTAACAAGAAATCCAGACTGAAAGCGTACGTCTTTCACACCATGTTCCCACACAGTATATGCCTTACTTTTTATTCTGTTAATTTTCACCAGTCTTAACAATTAATGATTTTAGAAGCACTGAACTTTGTGGGAGTTGTATACATCTGCCAAGGTGTAGTTTAGTGCTCATTTGTCTGCCATATTCAGCCTCATTGGGTGCCAAGTGTGGGTCACATAGGAGTCTTACCCCGGGGTGGGTTCCTCTGGGCTATGCTAGTGGGGGCACTCTCAGCACAGAACAATGGAGCTGGCTAATGCATCTACAGTATGTGTACAGCCAGCGTTAAGGCCCACCTGTCGTGCAGATGCATTTGTGCATTACGCCAGCAGGAATAGGTTAATGAAGCTATAGCTTGCTCTACCTCTGAGACTACAGAAAAAAAAACAAGATTAGCAATGAGGTTGTCTCTTCTATCTCTACAGAAGTCTGCACCTTTTTCATCCACATCCTGGTAAGCCTGGAATTTTTTTTCCTACTTTCCCTATGATTCCTTTATTTGAGAATTACATACTTGTTGCTAATCATGAGGACGTACCTACTGCAAGAAAGTGTGTTTTACCTATTTACTGCCTAGGAACAGAAGGACAGCAGCACATTATATAACTCTACCAGAAGAACATGAAATGACACTTTCTATCACTCCCTTCCTTTGTTTCATCTCAGAAAATGGATACTTTATTTTAGTCATCTTAAAATTCCTGTTCTAGCTTGGCTAGGTTCGTTACCCATGCCCCCCTTTTGTATGTGAACCTAGCAACCCTCACTGCTAGCCCCCACGATGGACTACACAACTCTCTCTCTCTTACTCCCACAGAAGCAGGGTGGGAAAGCCAGCATGTGTAATTTTTTTAGGCGCCTGAGCAGTGGGTTGCTAAAGCCCAAAGAACCATGGGATCTTTTATTAACAATAAGGCCTCATTCGCACAAGCGTTGTGGCCCATATAGGTAGAATGGGCTGTTTGTTTATGCAGTTGGAGCCACCTGGAGCTGCGTGCAAGCAGCCTATGGGGACACAACAACTGTGCAGACATAGCCACTCCTCCTAATTTAACAGGCAGGCATACGGGGGCAGGTGGATCTGGGTGGTGGTCTTATCACAACAGGTCTAGTTGTCCCTATGCCACCAGTGTGCAAAGTTTCCCACCAAGCAACACCTCATTGGGTTGTGCAAATAAAACTTCAAAAGCAGATGTGAAATGAATGTGTCAGATATTGACTAAATAAAAATGCCTACCCTTCTCTGTAAAAGAAACTGTTTTCCAAGAGCTTAAGAAATTACTAGAACTCTGTCTTGCATTACAGAACATTCCACAAACCAAAATGACCAAACTTAGAAAATGAATTGAACCCTGTAACCTTGCTACCAGTTTAGCATAATCTGTCCTTAGTTGCCGACTATATCGTCTATGAATCTCATTGCTTACTAGTATCAGAGACCTTAACCACTTGCCGCCAAATCACGTACCTGTATGTCATTTGGCTTCAAGTGGTTGTACCAAGGTGATGACTGCAGCTGCAGGCATCACCCAGGTACCGTTTTTTAGAGCTGATGGGCGGCTCTCTTGTAGTAACTACTGATGCGGCTGTTATTACAAGCAGCCGGAGGGGACATTCCATCCCCCCTCCCGCCATCTTCTGCCGCTCACCCAGGCTCTCCCATTCCACTAATTGGTGTACCTTTTTTCATTATTTAGATGCCTTAGTAAGCATGGTAAAATTCTTGTCTCAAGTGAAACCCTTTAAGGGCAGCATGAGTCGGGGTTACCTTAAGCCATCATCTACTCCCTGCAGCTATCTACATATTTTTATGTTCTCCATGTGTCTGCAATAGAAATAATGTGTTTGGTCATTGTTCGAGGATGCTTGGTAATTGAACAGGGGTAGCTGTGAATTCCTGTATAATTGTGTCTGTGCAACTGTATGAAATAAAAGCATATAACATTAAAGTTTCTGTATAGTACTTGTGTATTTATATAGGTTTTAATTCTTGACTGGACCAAAAATAAAATGTTATTACATATATATTTGTTAGACGGGTAGACATGACATATTGCACCTTAAAATTATGCATTGTCATTTACTACCAGAATGAAGGCTCCTTTCCATGTGTTTTCCCATTTATTTTTACTTCCAGCTAGAAAGGGAAGTTGTGTATAGTAAATAAATACCTAGAATTGGCGCCCTATGGGTGAGGGATAAACAAAGTAAAGCTGCCCCTTGAATGTGACCAAGTCAGTCACATATATATAAATAAACTAATTTGACATACCACAAACGGAAATTTATCTGATCATCGCCATCTAGTGGATCCTAATCTAAGGGCCATGGAAATATCCTCATGTGAATAAAGAAGGTCAAATTATGGAAAAAAAAGTAATTATATAAAAAAAAGGGAGATATTTAAAAAACCCGATACATGTGGTGAAAATACCACTGTAGCTGGATATATAAAAGAAAAAACGAATAGTAAAATTAGATATTCCCCACATGTAGTGAAGCCAATCACACAGAGAAAAACTATAAAATCAGTAATCAGTTAGGAAACATTTGATATCAATATCAATGTTGAGTCCCATCAGTTGAAGTGATTGGAGTCTGTATATCCACTGAGTCTCTTTGGGACACCTTGGTCATGTCTGTACCTCTCCAATGAGGGAGGACATTATCAATCCCCAAAACCTAAGTAGAGAGGGATCCTTGTTGTGCACCGGCCTAAAATTGTTGGACACACTGTGGTACTTTTACCCTTTCTTTATGTTGTCTATGTGTTCCCCCACCCTTTTAGCCATAGTTCTGGTGGTTCTACCCACATAATGAAAATTACATGGACACATTAGCAAATACAGTTGTGCTCATAAGTTTACATACCCTGGCAGAATTTATGATTTCTTGGCCATTTTTCAGAGAATATGAACAATAACACAAAAACTTTTCTTTCACTCATGGTTAGTGTTTGGCTGAAGCCATTTATTATCAATCAACTGTATTTACTCTTTTTAAATCATAAAGAAAACAGAAACTACCCAAATGACCCTGATCAAAAGTTTACATACCCTGGTGATTTTGGCCTGATAACATGCACACAAGTTGACACAAAGGGGTTTGAATGGCTATTAAAGGTAACCATCCTCACCTGTGATCTGTTTGCTTGTAATTAGTGTGTGTGTGTATAAAAGGTCAATGAGTTTCTGGACTCCTGATAGACCCTTGCATCTTTCATCCAGTGCTGCACTGACGTTTCTGGATTCTGAGTCATGGGGAAAGCAAAAGAATTGTCAAAAGATCTGCGGAAAAAGGTAGTTGATCTGTATAAAACAGGAAAGGGATATAAAAAGATATCCAAGGAATTGAGAATGCCAATCAGCAGTATTCAAACTATAATCAAGAAGTGGTAAACGAGGGGTTCTGTTGAAACCAAACCACGGTCAGGTAGAATAGCTAAAATTTCAGCCACAATTGCCAGGGATCGGGATGCAAAGAAAAACCCACAAATAGCTTCAGGTGAAATACTGGACTCTCTGAAAACGTGTGGTGTGGCTGTTTCAAGATGCACAATAAGATGGGCTGCATGGTCGAGTTGCCAGAAGAAAGCCATTACTACGCAAATGCCACAAAGTATCCTGCTTACAATACACCAAACAGCACAGAGACAAGCCTCAAACCTTCTGGCACAGTCAGTTGGAGTGGTGAGACCAAAATTGAGCCTTTTGGCCACAACCATAAACGCTTCATTTGGAGAGGAGTCAACAAGGCCTATGATGAAAGGTACACCAATCCTTCTGTGAAACACGGAGGTGGATTGCTGATGTTTTGGGGATGTGTGAGCTACAAAGGCACAGGAAATTTGGTCAAAATTGATGGCAAGATGAATGCAGTATATTATCAAAAAATACTGGAGGAACATTTGCATTCATTAGCCAGGAAGCTGCGCATGGGACGTACTTGGACATTCCAACATGACAATGATCCAAAACATAAGGCCAAGTGGACCTGTCATTGGCTACAGCAGAATAAAGTGAAGGTTCTGGAGTGGCCATCTCAGTCTCCTGACCACAATATCATTGAGCCACTCTGGGGAGATCTCAAACGTGCAGTTCAGGCAAGACAGCCCAATAATTTACAGGAACTAGAGGCTATTTGCCAAGAGGAATGGGCAGCTTTATCATCTGAGAAGATCAAGAGCCTCATCCACAAATACCACAAAAGACTTCAAGCTGTCATTGATGTTAAAGGGGGCAATACACGGTATTAAGAACCTAGGTATGTAAACTTTTGATTTGATTTCAGGGTCATTTGGGTAGTTTCTGTTGTGATTATGATTTAAAAAGAGTAAACACAGTTGATTGATAATAACTGGCTTCAGCCAAACACTAACCATGAGTGAAAGAAAAGTTTTTGTGTTATTGTTCCTATTCTCTGCAAAATGGCCAAGAAATCATAAATTCTGCCAGGGTATGTAAACTTATGAGCCCAACTCTACGTGACATATCTAGTGTCACAAGTAATGAGCTGTCTGATCTCATATTCATCCCACATCACCACTGAGGAAAAACCGGAAGCTTTACTAGATCTGTCCCGAGTGGTTCTACATGCCTTGCATCTTTTACATTTATAAAATCCTGTTCTATCCAAAAAGGTATGCGGTCTTTTAGGAGGCCGAATTACATTTTTTGCTATCATATTACGTAGTCCTGGAGCCCTCCTATAGATAAACTCGGGTTTACTGGGAAGAATCTTTTTAAGTGTATGATCTTTTTGCAAAATAGGCCAGTGTGTATTGAATATTTTTTTTCTATTTCTTTGCATTGAAGGTGAAAACCTGATATGTACGCAAGATTGTACTGATCCCCCTCAAATTCTTTAATTTTGGATTTTAAAAGAGTGGCACGGTCAATTTTCCTAACTTGTTCTCTCGTGTATTCCAGTTGTCGTTTACTGTATCCTTTCTGCACAAATCTGCCTATAAGCATGTTAGTCTGGGCCATATAATCTTCCTCTTTTGCACAATTTAGTTTGATTCTGAGAAATTGGCCCTTGGGAATTGCTCTCACCCAATTTGGATGGTGACAACTATGGGTGGACCCATTGCGATCATTGTCTCTGAAATGAGTGCGGGTCCCCAACCCAAATCCCTTCTTATATACCTCTAAATCCAAAAATTGAATACAAGATGGATGGCATATGCTTGTAAATTTTATACAATACTTGTTACAATTCATATGTTGTACAAACATTTGTAGTTGTTCTTGTGATTCCTCCCATACGATGCATACATTGTCTATGGATCGTAGGTACATTTTTAGTTGGGGCCACTGATTTGTGAAGATGCTTTCTTTCTTCCATTTGTTTAAAAATATATTAGCAACATTTGGTGCATATCTTGCCCCCATAGCTACCCCTTTAACTTGATTATAGAAGTCAAAAGTAATTATTGGTCATTGCCAGTGGCGTCGCTAGGGGGTGGCTTTTGGGGCTATAGCCCCGAATCTGGGGCCCATAGCCCCGAGTCTCTGCAGGGGTCCCCAAGGGGAGGGGAGGCTCTCTGGAGACCCTGATGCAAGGGGGAGGCTCTCTGGGGACTCTGATTCAAGGGGAGGCTCTCTGGGGACCCTAATGTAATTGGGGGGCTCTCTGGGGACCCTGATGCAAGGTAGAGAGAGGCTCTCTGGGGACCCTGATGTAAGGGGGGCTCTCTGGGGACCCTGATGTAAGGGGGGCTCTCTGGGGATATATACACACACATGTATATTACTGTATATACATGTGTATGCCTGCCCAAGCGTATGACTTTCTTTACTACACTGTTATTGGCTCTAGCCCCAGATCCTTTGTAGACCTAGCAACGCCCCTGGTCATTGCCATATCCAAAGCTTCAACAAAAAATTTTATTTGGGAGGTCTTAAGATTGGAATGTTTATGTAATGCCCATAAAGTGGCACTAAGGGCATCTTATTGCCCAATGTTAGTATAAACAGATTCCAAATCAACTGTGACCAGTAGTGTGTTCTCTCCTATCTCCCTAAACTTATTGATAAGCTCCTTACTGTCTTTAAGGTAAGATTTGCCTATCTTTGCAAATAGGAACCATAGGAACTAGCCAGATTTGTACATGCTGTTTTACCCAGTGCCAGGCTAGGCACTTTAACATGTGAGTGCAGTCTACTACCCTGTGTCATTGCTTTTAAATCCTATTAAAAATACTACACTATGAGACTTTGTTTCTTTCTTGTCTCCTGTGGAGTCAATTTTTATGCCCTGACTTCATCCAGAGGGTCCATTGGAGTGGAGTGGTGTTGGCAGTAGGAATCATTTTGGTATTCCAAATGCGCAATTTGACCTACTCTAAAAAGTGGTCAAACACCTGTGGTGAGTTGCCACCTTTCCATTGAGCACCTGTGATGGAAGAACTAGAAGCCTCATTTAAAAGCAGTTTGGTGTTGGGCACACTATCCCTCATGGACTTTTAGCTTGCTACATGTTCAACATATTATGTGTTTCTTGCAGTGCAATATGTGCATTTTATATTCATGATATATACTGTATATTCACTTGAATATTTAGCGCCACATTTTATTTTAGAAAGGGAAGTTGCTTACAGAGTTCAATAGCTCAATCTGAGATTTACAAACACAAATAAATTAGTCAAGGTAGTGACTGCTCCACTTTTTCTGAATGGCTTGGTTAGAGGTCTCAGTGAGAACCAGGAAGCCTGAAAATAAATAACTACTGCTCTCTTCAGATAAGCATTGGTGCTCTGGAACACCTTTGTTATGTACTATTGTGTATATATGTATTGTGGCAGGGCAAGCCCGTGCCCCTGTCTAATATGGTGGTTTACACCAGATTTTGTAAGAAGCAAGCTCCCTAATGGCACAGATAGAGCTTAGGGCCCCGCCCTCCCAAGAGGGTCAGTGTGTGAAGGGAGCCGTGGGAGGTGCTGGTATGCACCATACTGTCCAGCTCAGGACAGACCAAGGCCATAAACGACAGAGCAGCTAGCGAGCTGCGAAGGAAGATGCAGATCTGAGGTTCAGTGTCTGTGTGTGAACACTGGTGCGTGTTTGATGGTCAGGAGGACCAAAAGATACTAATGGTCAGGAGGACCAAGAGGTGCTACTCAGAGCAGTAAAGCTGCCACAAGAGAGCCAGGAGGCTCAATGTTATGTTTGTTGCATTGAACCCCCTCCATGGGAAGACAAACCTGTATTTACTTTTGACGTTCTTTTAAATAAAAGTGGGCAGTAAAAACCTGAAAATTATATTTGGCGTGGAGTAAAACTCACTGTTTAGGCACTTCCACTGAGCTACAAAACCCCAACTTGCCATAGTATATATACACATTTATATATATATATATATATATATATATATATATATATATATATATATATATATATATATATACAGTTGCAATAAAAAGTATGTGAACTCTTTTGGAATGATATGGATTTCTGCACAAATTGATCATAAAATGTGATCTGATCTTCATCTAAGTCACAATAGACAATCACAGTCTGCTTAAACTAATAACACACAAAGAATTAAATGTTACCATGTTTTTATTGAACACAAAATGTAAACATTCACATTGCAGGTGGAAAAAGTATGTGAACCCCTAGACTAATGAGATCTCCAAGAGCTAACTGGAGTGAGGTGTCAGCCAACTGGAGTCCAATCAATGTGATGAGATTATAGGTGTTGGTTACAGCTGCCCTATAAAAACACACATCAGTTCTGGGTTTGCTTTTCACAAGAAGCATTGCCTGATGTAAATGATGCCTCGCACAAAAGAGCTCTCAGTAGACCTACGATTAAGAATTGTTGACTTGCATAAAGCTGGAAAGGGTTAAAAAAAAATCTCCAAAAGCCTTGCTGTTCATCAGTCCACGGTAAGACAAATTGTCTATGATTGGAGAAAGTTCAGCCTTGCTGCTACTCTCCCTAGGAGTGGGCGTCCTGTAAAGATGACTGCAAGAGCACAGCGCAGACTGCTCAACGAGGTGAAGAAGAATCCTAGAGTGTCAGCTAAAGACCTCCAAAAGTCTCTGGCATATGCTAACATCCCTGTTAGCGAATCTACGATACGTAAAACACTAAACAAGAATGAATTTCATGGGAGGATACCACAGAGGAAGCCAAAAAAAACATCGCTGCACGTTTACAGTTTGCACAAGAGCACCTGGATGTTCCACAGCAGTATTGGCAAAATATTCTGTGGACAGATGAAACCAAACTTGAGCTGTTTGGAAGAAACACACAACACTATGTGTGGAGAAAAAGAGGCACAGCACACCAACATCAAAACCTCATCCCAACTGTGAAGTATGGTGGTGGGGACATCATGGTTTGGGGCTGCTTTGCTGTGTCAGGGCCTGGACAGATTGCTATCATCGAAGGAAAAATGAATTCCCAAGTTTATCAAGACATTTTGCAGGAGAACTTAAGGCCATCTGTCCACCAGCTGAAGCTCAACAGAAGATGGGTGTTGCAACAGGACAACGACCCAAAGTATAGAAGTAAATCAACAACAGAATGTCTTAAACAGAAGAAAATACGCCTTCTGGAGTGGCCCAGTCAGAGTCCTGACCTCAACCTGATTGAGATGCTGTGGCATGACCTCAAGAAAGCGATTCACACCAGACATCCCAAGAATATTGCTGAACTGAAACAGTTCTGTAAAGAGGAATGGTCAAGAATTATTCCTGACCGTTGTGCATGTCTAATCTGCAACTACAGGAAACGTTTGGTTGAAGTTATTGCTGCCAAAGGAGGTTCGACCTGTTATTAAATCCAAGGGTTCACATACTTTTTCCATCTGCACTGTGAACATTTACATGGTGTGTTTAATAAAAACATGGTAACATTTAATTCTTTGTGTGTTATTAGTTTAAGCAGACTGTGATTGTCTATTGTTGTGACTTAGATGAAGATCAGATCACATTTTATGACCAATTTGTACAGAAATCCATATCATTCCAAAAGGGTTCACATACTTTTTATTGAAACTGTATATATATATATATATATAAAATCCCTCAGAATTCATTCCTGCAAGTCAGCAAAAAAGAAGCCAAATAAAACTCACCTCACCAGGACACTCCTCCTGATTGGCTGAGACACAGAAACGGCACCAATTGGCTCCCGCAGCTGTCAATCAAAGTCAGTCAGCCAATCAGGGGAGGGAGGGGATGGGGTCGGGTTGGGGCTCCATGTCTGAATGGACACACAGAGCTGTGACTCAGCTCCAGTGCCCCCATAGGAAGCTGCTGACTGTAGGGACACTTGATACGAGGGAGGGGCCAGGAGCACTGGCAAGGGACCCGAGAAGAGGAGGTTCCAGGCTGCTCTGTGCATAACCAACTGCACAGAGGAGATAGGTATAACATGTTTATTTCTTTCTTTTTTAAAACAAGACTTTACAATCACTTTAAAGCTGAACTTTAGCTTTGAAGTGATTGTAATCATGCATATACTGTATGACAGCTGTTTTACCTGTCAAAATTATTATTATTATTATTATTATTATTTTAGGAGAGATAATAGAAAGGTTTGGGTTTCTGTGCATATTACGTGTAGGTAATATATGTTTCAGATAATTTTATTTAGGATTTTATTTTGAATTCTTCTCTATCACTGGGCTACTTTACTAGAGAATCTGTTTAATCATTACTGGATTTGTCTCTAAAGCAGTGGTCAAGCTCAAGAACGTGATATAGAATGTGCAAAAGAGAAACCTAACTAAATGGGACTTTAAATGAGGACATTTAAAAAGATATACCTCCATCCCTAATTTGTATAGAACAAAAATGAAAAAGGGGGGGTTTTTGGGACTTTAGATGAGGCATGCCTCATCTAAAGTCCCAAAAACCCCCCCTTTTTCATTTTTGTTCCGTGATATAGAATGTATTGGCTACAGAGGGTCTTTCATCAAAGCAGTAGAAGTCATTTACAGTATGCGAAAAGAGCATATTTATTCATCTGCTATAGAAAACAAAAAAGTGTCTGTCAAGGTCACTAAATCCAATTCATCATAAAGTGTATCTTTCTGCCAAATAAGCTTTTAGGTTGTTGGTAGTTCTCCAGCAGAGAATTCTGCTAATAAATAAAGACACGACTTTGCACATAATTAAAGTAATTGGCTCTGTCCTGTTTGTGCAAACGTGTAATGTATTTTTTACCAAAAGTTAAGGAAGCGCCTTGGTGATCTGAAATCAATGTCAGAGTATTTTGTTTCCATTCAATGTAGGCCAGTGTCCTTGTGATGGCAGTTGTCTTCATATGCTTTCTGTCAAATGTCAATAACCTGGCCTTCCAACATGAGCGCCTCTCTGTAATTGCAGTTTTATGTGTTCTTGTAAAAGCCTTTCCAGGAAGAACAATGAAATATTCATTTATATTCTTAATACATAGCATGTCAAGGCCATTTTAGAGAATAGAAAATGTATAGAAATGTAGAGGTTGCCCTACTGTTTTTAAGTTGATCGTTGCAGTTATGTTGTTTACATATATTAGAATTTTTCATTGTGCATTCAGCAAATAATTTATATTCATTCTAAATTCTTGACTGTCCTAGTACAGATTGCTTTTCCATTCACACTAAACTCATCCATAGAAAGATGGAACAATGATATGAATGATAAACAGCAGACTGTTTATCATTCATATCCAAGCTGTAGAGTCAGAAGAAAAGGTAAATAGATGCTATGCCTGTGCTATGTATAATGCAATATCACAGCCAAGGAAAATTGTGGGCTTAACTCAAATGCCAGAGTTTATTATATATTCTAGTACCATGGCTTAAAGCAAATTTTACTTTTGGTGCTAAAGTAATTGGAACAATCTGATGTTTGTTTGAAGCCCTTAAATTTGTATTCTATAAGAAAAGTATGGGTTTACTACCTTACAAGCCTGTTCACTGTCCAATAAATAAGTTGAAGATTTTTCCAGAAGATGATACCTTTGCAAGATAAGTTTATAATACAATGACTGTTTGGAGAATTGATTATCTTTGTCAGACAGAAATTTGAAAATGCATTTAATCCTACAAAGGATTAGCAGTTTTCAGATCTGACATCTGGGTGCACATATTGGTGCAGAAGGGTAAGCTTTTAGTGCTGAGTTTTTGCACTCGACAAAAATGCAGATATTTGAGGGTTTGGTTTAATGTTGGGGAGTAGGGTAGGCGGTAGGATTAGGGCTTTAAAGTGCATGTACAGGCTAAACTATTTTATTTCGTTTTGGATAGAGTGGGGAAGGTGAAAAACCCCTGTTAGGTTTTTACTGCTATCTGGTGGTCTGTTAGAGAAATTTTCCTTACTGTCAGGTTGGCAATGCTTTCAGGGGAATCCAGAAGGAGAAACTGCCGCTCCAGGTGAGTGAATCAGTGCGATCCAGATATGCTGGGTGCAAGCCATGGCTCGCTAACTAACATCAATGAGAAAAGAAGAAAAAGGCTGCACACCACCAGAAACAATCCAACTTAGTTTATTGTTCCAACAAAAAGTCAATGACAGCCACCAAGACTAGGACACAGGACTAGGAGAGATGACGCATTTCACACTGTCAATAGTGCTTCTTCAAACCTGCAATGCTTTCACCCTTTCCATTTAAGACTAACATGAGTATACACTTGAAATTGTTACTGGGACAGTAATGGGGACACCTGTTTATTTGTCTAAGAAGGAAGTTTGCCCAAATGGAGATATAGAAAAGAATAAAAACCTGCTAGGGTTCCCTGCACTATAGAAAAAAAAAACATTGTGACTCAAATTCTATTTTTAGGGTTCCTTAACCTACCTAATGCTAGGTTAAGGTCAGGTGTCACCAATGTTATAGAGACTGTGACTTTACCCAGTCAAGGCAAAGTGAATTTAAATTATAAGTTCAGTTTTAACAATTAGGTGTCGAAGGAGGGGCCTGATGTGGGTGGCGGACAGGAGTGGATGCTGAGCCCATGAGGCCCGCAAAGCTCCCTCTAGTATGCAGAAGGTCTAAGGAGAGGCTGCCTTCCCCCCTGCACAACTCCCCATCCTCGCGTCCATCCCCCGGCTGGGGGCCAGCTGGTGCTAACAGGAGGGACAGCGATGGTCACGGCGGCTGGAGGCACTTGTATCCCCTCTCACTGAGTGGGAATGGTGTGCTTACCGGTTCTGGTGCTGCTAGCGGAGAGAAAGAGAGGAGGACGGCGCTGTTGGTGGAGCACAGTTTGGAGTGCAGCTTGCAGCGGGACGCCACCGGAGGAAGTAGAAGGACCCAGGAAGCCTGCAAGACGCTGGAAGCAGGAAGGGTGTTAGCTGAACTAAACACAGCAATGTGGTAGGAAAAAATAAATAAATGCATCCCTCCTAGTGGAACGGTATATCCTCTCCCTTGGGCATTTTTTTTCTTGGGTGAATCCTGGCTGATAACCTGTACATAGGAAGGGGAGATCGTGGCTGTAAGGCGGTGAGTCCGTTTTTTTTTCTATTGCTGTGTAAAGACTGCTGGAATGTTGGATTGCTAAATTCCCATGGGACATAGAAATAAATGCTGATACTGCAGGTTACCAAAGAAGTTACCAGAGAAGTATTAATAAACTACCCCCAGTCAGGGGATGAAAAAGACTCTCCAACCTGGTCGCATAAGACTGGCCCAGCGGTATTTGACTGTGACAGTAAAAATTTTCACCAGTTATAGACAAAGACGCATGGAGTATGATGGATATCTGAGGGTGTATATAAGGAACAGCCAAACTACTAAACAGCCAAACAGTCAATCAAACCATTAAAAAAACCCTAATAACGGACAGAATCTTAGGGGGAGCATCGGCCTGTCCGTGGAGCACATCCAGAGCTCAACCTCTGGGGGGATGAACCGTTGGGCCGGGAGGATTTGGCTAGCCACGGTTCACTGGGCCTCAGGGAGGCCAATTTCCCTCACTTGGGAATGGGGGGACGGGAGGGATTGGGGGGCAAAGGGGGGGGTTGGGCAGGGAGGGACGTAGTAGAGTAGGATGGGTTTCTCTCCGTGGAAACATATAAAGATAGAACAAAAAAACACTGATTTCAACAAAATGTTAAAAAAAACCAAAAAAAAAAACCCACTGATTTCTTTTTGCTTGTTGCGCCCCCGGAAGGTATTTTTCTTTTATAGTACTGCCCCGTACACACGGTCGGATTTTCCGATGGAAAATGTTCAATGGGAGCTTGTTGTCGGAAATTCCGACCATGTGTAGGCGCCATCGGACATTTTCCATCGGAGTTTCCGTCACACAAAATTTGAGATCTGGATCTCAAATTTTCTGACAACAAAATCTGTTGTCGTAAATTCTGATCGTGTGTACACAATTCCGACACACAAAGTTCTACGCATGCTCGAAATCAAGCAGAAGAGCCACACTGACTATTGAACTCCATTTTTCTCGGCTCGTCGTATGTGTTGTACGTCACCGCGTTCTTGACGCTCGGAATTTCCGATAAGATTTGTGTGACCGTGTGTATGCAAGACAAGTTTGAGCCAACATCCGTTGGAAAAAATCCATGGATTTTGTTGTTAGAAAGTCCGATCGTGTGTACACGGCATTACAGTAAACCAGAAGCTCGGGAGTTTGCGGGGAGAGCAACTAGCAAAGATGACTTATTTAAATATAATTTCGTATAATGTATGTGGATTAAATGCTTCCACAAAAAGCGCTAATATAATAAGTGAACTAATTTATCTTAAAGCCGACGTGGTACTGTTACAGGAGACACATTTATTCCTTGGCTCAAACTGCAAAATAGTCTCAAAGGACTACCCTATGTGGTACTATGGGGATTCCCCTATTGGTCTAGCAAAGGGAGTGGCTATAGGGTTTGCCAGAGGTGTTAGGTTCGTTTTAGAAGAGAGAAAGACTGACCCAGAAGGACGCTACTTATTTTTGAAGGGAAAACTGAATGGAGCTGAATATTCCCTGGCAAACATATATGGCCCTAACAAAAATTAAATTAGATATTTAATGGGGGTCATAGTGGAGTTTATGGAATTCAAGAAAGGGGGGGCTATTATGGCAGTGGACTTTAATTTTATTTTAGAGCCAAGGATGGATAGTACGTCCCTGGTTCAGGGGACTGGAACAGCGCTGAGGAACAAACTAAAGAAGAAAATGCACCAGTACCAACTAGTAGATGTATGGAGAACACAACATGTAAAGGCCTGGGACTATACATTCCACTCCCCTGTACACAGGACGTACTCAAGAATGGACTTTTTCTTGATCGAACATAGGCTGTGGAGGCAGTACAAATATAGGAATAACGACCTTTTCAGACCATGCGCCAGTGCAAATGAAGGTAGGAGAAGTCCAAATTAGGAACAATATATGGAGGCTAAATGAGGAATTATTACAGGATAAAGTAGTGGAAGACAGAGTAAGGGAAGAGCTAGAGCAGTTTTTCAGGGTTAATGACACGGAGGAAATAACGGAAGCTACAGTCTGGGAAACTCATAAGGCTTATATCAGGGGTATCTTGATTATGGTTGGATCAAAAAAGAAAAAAGAACTAAGGAAAATAAAATAGCCCTAACCAAAGAAATGTATGAATTGGAACAGCAAAACAAGAAAAGACGAGATAAGGAACTGTTATTAAAACTTAGTATAAAAAGGGAGGTGATGAGAGAGAGAGTTAGTAGAGCAGGAGTCCCAAACGGCCTATAATAGAATTAAGAAAGAGAGATACCAATGGGGCAATAAGGCCGGGAAATATTTGGCGAGGCTATTAAAAAGGAAAAAAACAGCTAATTATATTGAGAAAATCCAAACTAGTACCGGGGAATTAGTATATAAGACTTATTTATTATATAGAATTAGACTTATTATGGGAAACTCTATTCGATTAATAAAAAAGATACACCAGATGAAGTAAAACAGAAATATGAGAACTCAAAAGCCTTTTTAAAAGAAATTTGTCTAAATAAGATTCCAGGGGATAAATTTAATTACTTAGAGGCCCCCATAACAGAAGAGGAGATAACAAAAATCTTAAAAGAATTACCGGGGGGTAAAAGTCCAGGACCAGACGGTCTGACGACACTCTACTACAAGAAATTTTAAGAAATCTTAATTCCTAAACTCTGCTCCTATATAAACGGGATTGGGGCTAAATGGGAGATGCGGAAGGAGGCGTTGGAGGTCACTATTACTATCATACTGAAGGAAGGCAAAAGCAATACACTTCGTTCCAGTTATAGACCCATCTCACTATTAAACACCGACACCAAGTTGTCCGCGAAGGTACTTGCAGGGAGGATGAAAACTATAATGAACGATCTGCTCCATACAGACCAGGTAGGTTTTATCTCAGGTAGGGAAGGGAGGGATAATGGCATTAAAATGCTCCTGGCCATACAAAAAATCAAAGCAAGCGGGGCCCCAGGGCTACTCTTATCAATCGACGCCGAAAAAGTGTTTGACAGAGTAGACTGGGGCTTCATGCAGAGCACATTGGACTAGGACCCAAAATACCACTCAAAGACACAAAATATTTCACATCTGGGATCGAGAAAATGTTTGGAAATTGGATCATAAAAGAGAACGTAAAACTGAAAGACGTAATGGTGCAAGATAAAATGTGCACATATCAGAAATTAAAACACAAAAATGAAATGATTGTGATTGATAGGTGGCGGTATACCCAGCTAAAACATTTCTTTGAGGCATTGCCCCAGCCTGTTAGAACGGCAGAGAACCTACTCCCCCTGGAAAAACTATGTATTGATACAGGAAGGAAGAGGGGGATTGCGGTGATTTATAAAATATTGAGAGATATGAAAGGGCTGGAGATACCGCCATTTATAGGTAAACGGGAAAAGAAATTGGGAACACGAGTGAACGATTTATAGACTAGGGAAATACTGAAGAGGGCCCATTCCATGTTGGTGAATAGCAGTAGGATATAACTGAATTATAAGTGTCTGGCCCAATGGTATATAACCCCCAACAAGGCACACAAATGCCAAAAGGAGACATCGCAGTTATGCTGGTGGGATGTGAAGAAATTGGGACTATGGCCCATATATGGTGGACGTGCCCCAAAATTAAAAAATATTGGGGAGAGATCAGGCAAATAATCAAAGAGATAACGAATATAGAAGTCCCAGACGATCCATAGGGGTGTTTGTTCCATGGGGTTAGAATGCCAAGTAAACAGTATAAGAGAACTTTGCTCCCACAGCTCTTAGATACCGCCAAAAGCCAAATACCCAGACACATTTTGAAATGTATTTTGGTATTTTATATGTAATGTAGAGACGAGAAGAGTATCTCGACTATCGTAATGTCTCTTTTTATATATTGGATATGGAGAAAATCATTAAAGAAATTGAAATAAAAAAAAAACCTAACAATTTGGTGTGTGCCTTAAAGAGATTGTGTGTACAGTGGGTTGGAAGTGGGTTAGTAAGAGACATTTTTAAAGTGGGACTGAACTTCTACCTTGAAGTGGTTGTAAAGGCTTACGATTTTTAACTCTAAAGCGGTAGTAAACCCGCTGTCTTTTTTTTTTTCCCTACACCTGTAAGGGAAAAGGCATAATGAGCTAGTATGCACTGCATACTAGCTCATTATGAGATACTTACCTTAGAACGAGGCACCGACATCTCACCCGGTCCACGCCGAGGGAGCTGACATTTCCCTTCGGCGTGCCTTCCGGGTATCGCGGCTCCGGCGCTGTGAGTGGCCGGAGCCGCGATGTCGTCACTCCCGTGCATGCGCGTGGGAGACTTTTTTTCCGGCAAAGTCCGGCGGCTGCCGGGCTTTCAGCCGAGAATCCCCTGTGCGCATGCGCCGCTGCAGTCAGCGGCTCATTGCGAGGGGAATATCTTCTAAACCGTACAGGTTTAGGAGATATTTTTTTTACCTACAGGTAAGCCTTATTATAGGCTTACCTGTAGGTAAAAGTTTAAAAAAAAGGTATACAACTGCTTTAATGCATTTTCTGCATTACAATAAAAAAAACTTCCATAAATTGGCACCCCCACTCCCAAATACTTACCTGAACTTGATCTCGATCCAACGCTGTGCATGAGAGCAGCAGCGCTACTCTCTTTCCTGAAAGGACCCAGAAGCAGCAGTGGGAGCCATTGATTTCTACTGCTGTCAATCAAATCCAGTGAGGAGGGTGCAGGGGCGGGGCGGGGCTGAGCCACGCTATGTGTGTCTATAGACACACACAGCCTGGCTAAGAAATGAGCCTGCAACGTCTGCCCCCAGGCTGTGGTCAGTGAGAGTAGAAAAACACAGCAGAATCTGTGGTTATTGGGATTACAAAATTACCTAGAACCTGTGATCAATGGGAGGAGGATAATGCCCACTCATTGGTGTCAGTAGGAGAAACAATGCCGCATCGATGGTGTCAGTAGGAGAAATGATGCCTTATTCTTGATATCACTGAGAAGTATGGTCCATCAATGATGTCATTGGAAGGAATTGTACCCCATTGAAGTGAGTAAGAGGAATAGTGCCCCATTGTTGGTGTCAGTGGGAGGAATTGTACCCTATTAATGGTGTCAGTGAAAGAAATTGTCCCCCTTCATTGGTATCTGTGGGAGAAGCAGTGGCCACTGTTGGTGACAGTGGAAGGAATAGTGCCACATAATTGGTGTTAGAGGACTAGGGCTGGTATCGAAAGGCCAGTTAAAAGCAAAAAAGGGGACAGAGCTTGGGGACCACTGCTTTAAACTGATATCTACATTTTTCTTAACTCATTCATTAGAAATGTTGAAAATATTTTATTTAGAACAGAATTTTACTTTAAAGTTTCAAATTTTGTTACTTGCTAAAATTTATCAAACAGTCAGTACAGGTGTACCTTCCTGGTAAATGTGTTTCAAAATACAGTGACTAATTTGCCTGCAGTGAATATCACATTCACTGCTTTATAAATGCATACTGTTTTCTTAAATCTCAATTCCCAACAAAGCTGATATGTTAGGCGGTGGGCCCCAATGAGTTGAATCATCTAGCGGATATATCCATACAGTAGTTTTGGTGTCACCCTCCTCCCTCTGGGAGACCAATAGGAGATGTCTCTGTCTAGCAGCAGCAGCAATTGTGTTAATTCATCATTACAGAGAATCTATAATAGGAGTGTGACACCATCATTTTAGCTTTGTAATTGCTGCAGTACTTGTGTTCAATTGGGAATTGTTCCTTTTTCTAAATGTAGCAATGTCATCACAATAGGCATTACAGAGGACAATGACAAACTCACTTGAGTGAACCAATAATAGACAACAAAGCTATTTGAGTCTGTCCTGATCAATGCTTCTAACTTCTATATTAACTCCTCTTGTGGTCTTTATATGAAGAAGTTGTTTGGGAATTATGTTGAGAGCACCTGAATGTTATTTCTAACTGAAGCTACAGATGAATGACGTATAATTGGGCACAACTGTGTTTCTTTTTTTGCAGCCTTCATTAGGCTTCCACCACGTGTGATCCATTTGATTTCTTTAACTGAAGCGTTGCATGCCAATAATAGGAACAATGGCAGTTATTTAGTAGCTGAACAGTTTCATTGTGAACATTACCATAGGGGGTGTTTTCACAGCTCACCTATGTGCTGTATATGTTTTTCAAGGAAGATGGTGAATCAAAAAAATATAATCTGTAATCTGCATTACCGTATATAGCCAAAGTGTTAATACTATCTGGTATTTTCTTAAATAGCCAAATTATTTAAAATTATTTGCTGTTCTCTAATGAGTACTTTGTAGGCACAGACACATTTTTTTTTTTTTGCTGCATGTAGAATCTGTAATTTGCTTTGTGACATGGTGGGAAGAGCATAGACTTGCTCTTATGTTACTCTTTTAGGAAAAAAAAAATCCAGCTTGAATAAAGAAATCCTGCCAGTCTAGATAATTTCATTTCCTTTCAAGTTGGTCTGCTGCATCTAAAGCTGTATAGTACATGTATCCCATAGACATACAGCCTGATTCACTAAAAGGTGAAATGAGTTTGCGTGTCTTTTTTTTGTTTATTTTTAATTGAACCTGATTTTTACGAAGCTTTTAGCACTTTGTTAACATCATAGGCAATTTGGTTATGGCACAGGCAAAATATATGTGCAAAATTAGCACTCACCATATGCTTTTTGCAGCTGATTCATCAGTTGGTTTCTGGAGTTAAATTTGGTGTGTAAGTGCAAAACTAATGCCCCGTACACACGGTCGGACATTGATTGGACATTCCGACAACAAAATCCTAGGATTTTTTCCGACGGATGTTGGCTCAAACTTGTCTTGCATACACACGGTCAAACAAAGTTGTCGGAAAATCCGATCGTTCTGAACGCGGTGACGTAAAACGCGTACGTCGGGACTATGAACGGGGCAGTGGCCAATAGCTTTCATCTCTTTATTTATTCTGAGCATGCGTGGCACTTTGTCCGTCGGATTTGTGTACACACGATCGGAATTTCCGACAACGGATTTTGTTGTCGGAAAATTTTTTATCCTGCTCTCAAACTTTGTGTGTCGGAAAATCCGATGGAAAATGTGTGATGGAGCCTACACACGGTCGGAATTTCCGACAACAAGGTCCTATCACACATTTTCCATCGGAAAATCCGACCGTGTGTACGGGGCATGAGACAGCTCAATATCTCCTCTTCAAAGCAGAGCAGTCCCATGGAGCCTTTTATGGTAGTGTGAGAGGTGTGACGGTTGCACTTATGTATTCATTTAGTGTAGCACCCACTAGTGTGCTACTAGTGTAAGTGCAGGCAAATTTATATTTTGGCTCATGGTAAAATGAGTCTTTGAATCTACTCAGGTCCTGCCACTACAGCTTGTCATCCAAGCACTGACAGGTATCTTTACACTCATTGTTCTGGGTGAGATATCTTCCTGTCTATGACCAACCTAATACTCATATGAGCTCCAACATAATAGAGAATCTTCCAGAAGGATCATACATGGAGTATTGGTAACTTGCAGTTTACTATACAGGTGCAAAAGTGCAAACAGGTTCATGATGGCAAAAACACGAAAATAAACTGTAGAATAATATAAAACAGGTTATGAAAGCTGCACAAACATGAATACTTTACAGCAGGGCTTAACAAATTTGCTTTGAATCTAGGAGGCAGCTAAAAAAGTTAGGAGCCAGTTTTTTTAGCGTAGCATGGATGGTAAGCACCAGGGGCAAAGCAAGCAATTTGCACCCCTTAACCCTACTTTACTTACAGCAGAGCAGCCAGCCAATAACCGTTACGTCAGGGTTATAGGCTGGCCATAAAGAATGACACTAAAAACCTGTTATAGGGGGAAACTCCTCATTATTATACCGAATGCATCGTCGTGACTGTGGCATGTAAAACACCCTCATCTGCTGTCTAGTGCAGCTTACGTATGGCCTTTGGTGAGTGGCAAAAACATGCCTCTACTGCACATTTTTACCACCCAACTGCACATCTAAATGAAACCTTAGTGACACTTTAACCACTTCAATACAGGGCACTTATACACCTTCCTGCCCAGACCAATTTTCAGCTTTCAGCGCTATCGCAGTTTGAATGACAATTGCGCCGTCATGCTACACTTTACCCAAACTAAATTTTTATCATTTTGTTCCCACAAATAGAGCTTTCTTTTGGTGGTATTTGATCACCTCTGCGGTTTTTATTTTTTGCGAAACAAATAAAAAAGACTGAAAATTATGAAAAAAATAAAAGTTTTGCTTTTGTGTTTGTTTAAAATTTTTGTAAATAAGTAAGTTTTCTCTTTCACTGTTGGGCACTGATAAGGCGGCACTGACAGACACTGATAAGACAGCAGCGATGAGGTGGCACCAATGAGCGGGCACTGACGGGCACTGACGATGGGCACTGATATGTGGCACTGATGGGCACTGGTAAGCGGCACTGATGGGTGGCACTGATATGCAGCACTGATGGGCATTGATAGGCGGCACTGATGGGCACTCATGGGTGGCACTGGGTGGCACTGGTGGGCACTGATGGGCACTGATAGGCGACACTGATGGGCACTGATAGGCTGCAAAGATGGGTTCTTATGGGTGGCACTGATGGGCACTGATAGGTGGCACTGCTGGGCACTGATGGGCACTGATAGGCGGCACTGATGGGCACTGATACGTGGCACTGATACGCGGCACTGATACACTGCACTGATAGGCATCCCTGGTGGCACTGGCAGTGGTAGGCATTGGAGTGGCACTGATTGGCAGCTGCCTTTGCACTGATTAGTTTTTCCCTGGGGGTCTAGGGGGCATACCTGGTGGTCCAGTGTGGCTGGTTTCCCTGGTGGTCCTGGGCGACTTCCCTGGTGGTCCTGGGCGGCTTCCCTGGTGGTCCTGGGTAGGATCTGAGGAGGGGCTGTGCTGATAAACAATCAGCACAGACCCGCCCTGTCAGGAGAGCAACCGATCGGCTCTCCTCTACTCGTGTCTGTCAGACGCGAGTGAGGAAAAGTCGATCACCGGCTCTTCCTATTTACATCGTGATCAGCTGTGATTGGACACGGCTGATCACGTGGTAAAGAGTCTCCGTCAGAGACTCTTTACCTAGATCGGTGTTGCGGGGTGTCAGACTGACACCCCGCAACAACGATCGCTGCGATGCGCGCCCCCGGGGGCGCGCATCGGCTCAATATCCTGAGGATATTGAAACCACTTTGCCGCCGTCATTCTGCTATATGGCGGGTGGCAAGTGGTTAAATAAAGTACAAAAAAGAATGAAATAAGTATCCCAGTGCTGCTGATCTTCTGCTGCCTCTTTACAGCCACTTCCTGCCTACATGTGTGTCCCCCATGGTGACTACATTCATTCCTCTGGTGGGTTTCTGTTCACCATGAAATACTGGAGCCCAGCTGTACATATAGAGAGCTAATTGAGAGCTAATTGTTAATGGTACACAGGGCTTTGGTGTACGTTTATAAAACTGAGAAGTTTTTTCCCAGTTCAGTTCTCGGAAGTTCTCAGAGGAAAATTATCTCCTCTGCAGCCGGTTCATGAAACAGAGAACTTCGGTTCTCAGAGGGAGAACAGAGGAGAAATGTTTCCTCTGAAAAATGGCAAGATAAGTGTAAAAGTGGGTGGGCTGCCTGTAATCTTGTGAGATATTGTGAGATTACGGTGCAGCCGAGTTCAAAAAGTGAAACTAAACTTTAAAAGAGCTTGTAATTACATGTTTTCAGACATGTGATAACTAAGGAAATATATATATATATATATATATATATATATATATATATATATATATTCATGTGTTTGTATATATATATATATATATATACATGTGTGTATATATATATATATATATATACACACATGTATATATATATGTATACACACACACATATACATATATATATATATATATATATATATATATATATATATTCACTTGTGGAGGAGAACCGCACTCTGCTTACGATTTAGTGCCAGCAATCAGGTCTTCCCACTGACCTTGTATATAGAAAAAGAGTCCAAGAGGTTGCTGCACTTAAAAATTTTCTTTGCTTTATTTCACAATTTGTTCAATAGGGATTTACAAAGCAAGTATAATCCAAAATCACAGGCACGAAATGCCTACACAGTTTCAGACACAAGTGGATTCAGATATGGATGGATGGATGGATTACGTCTCGGGCTAGTCAGCTTACGCCCTTCCTAAGATCCATTGAAGCACTTCAATGGATCTTAGGAAGGGCGTAAGCTGACTAGCCCGAGACGTAATCCATCCATCCATCCATATCTGAATCCACTTGTGTCTGAAACTGTGTAGGCATTTCGTGCCTGTGATTTTGGATTATACTTGCTTTGTAAATCCCTATTGAACAAATTGTGAAATAAAGCAAAGAAAATTTTTAAGTGCAGCAACCTCTTGGACTCTTTTTCTATATATATATATATATATATATATATATAATGAATATATACCGGTATGTGTTTCACTGTGTGTGTATGTGTTATGCTGATATTATGAAGAAAGAAGTCTTCTTCCTGTTATCACACCAGCTTCTCTCCCGGATTCTCCACCTCTGAGCTGGTGAATCTGGAAGGGAGATATTTCAGTGTAAAGGCTGTGAGATCTTCAGATCTCACTTTTATAAACTGGGCGTTTGTGACAGAACGGTCAAGTACTGTGATGAGAAGCGGAGAACATGTTCTCTGCTCCTTATCTCAGCTATATAAACCGGTACACCCCAGAGATCAGCCGTGATCCTGAGGATCACGGCTGATCTCTGTTTTATAAACGGACACCTTTATCAGAGGACTTAGAAGGACTATTCTAAAGCATATCCACCTGCCTTGTCCAGCAGACATAACACATATAGAGGTAGAAAAACTCAGACCTCAGATACAGAAACACATGGGGGGGGTTATTTACGAAAGGCAAATCCACTTTGCACTGAAAGTGCACTTGGAAGTGCAGTCGCTCTAAACTAAGGGGTAGATCTGAAATGAGGGGAAGCTCTGCTAATTTTATCATCCAATCATGTGCAAGCTAAAATGCTGTTTTTTATTTTCCTTGCATGTCCCCCTCGGATCTACAGCGACTGCACTTCCAAGTGTACTTTCAGTGCACTTTCAAGTGCTCTTGCAGTGCACGTGTAGTGCAAAGTGGATTTGCTAAAGGCAAATAGACTGTGCACTTTGCAAGTGCAGCTGCTCCAGAGCTTAGTAAATGAGCAGAAGCTCTGCTGACCTCCATCATCCAATCATGTGCAAGCAAAAATGCTGCTTTTTTTCATTTTCTTTGCACAGAATTGAGTGCAACTGCACTTTGCAAAGCGCACAGTCTATTTGCCTTAAGTAAATCAACCCCATAGCCTATGCAGCTCCCCTGTTCCATCCTCCACTGGAACACCTCCACTGCGTCCAGCTCCCACTGGGAGTACTGCCAGTCCGCCGGCTCCGTCAGGTGGTTGCTACATGAGAGGGGCACACAGGCTTCTGGGTAACCCCCACCTCACCCTCCGCAGAGGCCCCTCCTGCCTCCCACACAGTGTAGTTGGGCTACGGGAGAGGAAGACCAAATTGACGGCAATGCAGCTCAAACACAGCGGGCAGCAGAAGAGCCAACACAGCTTCCCCAGAGAGAAACCTTTCATCCTCAGACCCTGCTCAGGTATTGGGGAGGAGGAGGGGACAGTGGCCGTCAGAGGAGAGGAAGCCACCACCCCCCCTTTCCCGACTATGTCACTCACAGCTACACATCCAACTCCCACCTGGCCTACTGGGTGGGAAACCATGGGGGAGAGAGAAAGATCAGCTGCCTGGTGCCCTGATCTGCATGTCCGGGGTGTTGGGAGTGCAGTGAGTGGGCTGGTGGCAGCCCAGGCGCCTGGATGCAGTTTCTGGTTGCCATGGTGACCTGGCGCCTGGGATTTCTTGAGCCCTGCTTAACAGCAATGTCTCTGTGGCACAGTTAGGGTACAATGTGGTTGCATAACACAGTCTCTATAGGATTCTATAACAACAGAGTGTCTCGCTGAGAATCACTACTTTATTAAAACACTACTGAACACAAACAGCTACTTGTGGCTATACTCATAAACAGAATCCCTCTCAGAGAAGTCCATGGTAACTCTGATAACACAGCAAAACAGCTTAAGGGATCCAAGGCAGGGGGCCACTCCACTGGAACTGAAATACTCTGGAACAAATTGGAGAGAGGCTATCCACAGTAGCTGGGTTTTCCAGAGAAGCCATGTGCCATTAATTTCCTGCCTGACACCCCCCCCCCCCCCCCCCCCCCGGCATGCCAGGTTTGAAAGTGGAGGCCCTCTCTCCTGGCTGAAGATATCTCTATCTCATCATGTGTGGCCTTTCTGAACTGCTGAGGAAGTTATCTTCCCAGAGCGTATCCAAGAACCTAGGACATTTTTGAGGAATGAAGTTAAATAACTGCGCCTGTATCTTGATAAATGGGCACTCTGCTACACGTATAGGCATAAATGCCGTGCAAAAAGAACACACTTTTCCAAATGTGTGCCAAAATATATATGCCTCATCTATCACTGTCTTTGTACTCTAATAAATGCTTGCACTTATACCGTCCACTTAACAGAATGATGAGTGATGATTCATCTTGGATTACTTAAGCACAAACTATCAAACAGTAGTTTAAAAAGCAATAGTTTTCTTTGATTTGTTACCAATATGTAACAGAATTGGCATTTAGATTGTATGTGGGTAACCCCCGTGCTATATAAAAGTGTGTAGTTACAATCAGATCAAATCTTGCATGACTATGTAAAAGAACCCTCGTTCTTTCTGACAGCTAAAAGGTCCCTACCTCCTCTGACATGTCAAATTACATTTTATTTTGTTGCTCTTACGTTACATTAAATAAACTAAACCGAAAAGATCTTGTAATATAGGTAGGTCCCTTCCTATCCATCAAGCATTATAAAGGGATGAATGTTGGCAGGGAAATGGTGCTGTGATGAGCCAGGCCCAATTCACTAAACTGACACTGCCTAAATGGGCCATGATCATTAATTGCATTGACGTTAGTCATTTTCAGCAATGAGAGTCAAAAAGGTCTGGCAATAAGTATTACATGGTTAAAAATCACCATCATGACACAAAACACATGCATTATAGTTTAGTGAATTGAGCTTTTAATGTCTCCTTTCCAGTTCCCCCCAACAAGTGTTCTTTGTATTTAATTTCCATTAAAGGGATGAAAGGGCATAAAAAAATAAAAGATCCTTTAAAAAATGATATTGAATTTCACTGATTATGAGGGGTACCAATTACTCTCCCATTTTGGAATATGAATTACTGAACACAGATTTTATAATACTTGTGTCACAGATGCATTTGATTACCAGTGTCAATAATTATTTATTATTGTTCTGCCTAACTGCCTTTTTAATGAATATGCCAATAATGGGAAGAGGTCACGTTTGGTATAATTGGTTCCGAGTCCAGGTCAGGACACTGTGTATGTTCTCCCTGTGCTTGCTTGCGTGGATGTCCTCCCACGTACCAAAGACATGTTGGTTGGTTTATCGTTTCCTGTCTAAAATTGGCCAGATATCCTGCTGAGTGCACCCGCTATGGCTGCCTCACCATCTGCCCTAATAGCAGAAAAAGCACTGGGAGTCTCTTAGGGAGAAAAGTGCTATAGAAATGAATATTTAATTAAAATCTCTACCAATTGTAGCTGTAATCATTTTTTTTCCATTCATGTTCTTTTTAGAATTGTAATTGTGCAATTGTTGAGAACTAGAGGACAAAATGGTATTTTTAACATATAGCAATAGCAATCAAGATAGCAATCAAGGACACATTTCCTTTACTGGAACTCAGAGGTACACACTTTGCACCCAAAGCAACATAGCCCCAATAGCATTACTGCTTATACACACAATATTTTAGTGCTTTACTGCCCAAACTTGCCTTAAAATATTGTGATCAAGTGTGAACAAGCTTCTATAAGATGAGTGTATTTCTACTGATTGAAAAAACAAATGTATAGTTATACAGGAAAGCACTTCCTTTTTTGTCTTCGTAGACTATAATAGTAGTCAATTCCATGCTTGTTGTGCCTAAGGGTAGCTCTAGCCCTGCTACCCGTTTTTTTTTTCTTTGTTTCACACAAAAAAGATTTAGAAGACTTTGGAACTGTCAGGTTTTTAAAGCTCCCTGTATCCATGTTCAAAAGATTTTCTTGTACTATCTAGTCTGGTAACCAGTGCCACTTACAATGGAATATGTTGTTCAGAAAACACAGACAGAAATAAATCAATTATTAATACAGTGAGGAGAGGTGAAATCCTCTGTCAGTGATTTATTGCCGTTTGATTTACAATGGAAGAATTTACCAAACCTTCCTGTCCCAGTGACCACCTTGGACATGATGTAAGGGGGGATTTTTAAAATTGGAACACAGACAGTAACAAAAAATTCTAAGGCATCGGTGATCAAGTTATGTGATAAAGATGACCACAAGTGCATTCCCTGATATCGCCAAAGGGCCAAACATAATGTTCAGCATATGTAATGCTACAGAAAATGGCTAGACATATTAGGGTAAATGGTCAGAGACTATGGGGACTACAGGAGGTGGTCAAAGACTTCATAAATGGTACAGGATTAGTTGGAGACTTGGAACATGTAGTAGCAGATTGTCAGAGACTGGGGACATGTTACAGGAGATTGCTAGAGATCACTGCCATTACAGTCCCTATACAAATCAGCATTTCCTACAGCCTGTTAAAATATTGCTGACAATACAGTTGATATTCCTGTCAGTGAGACTCATTGTAAAAATTTACAGAAACAAATTTAGAAAAACAGAAAATAGAATTGACATCACAGAAAAAGTAAGGATGTGTGAAAGACATAAATCCTTTAGGCAGTAGAAACCAATGTAATATTTTCCCTGTGCCCGAGAAAGAACCTGGATAAGAAAAACACTATGGGGTTGATTTACTAAAGGTAAACAGACTGCACTTTGCAAAGTGCAATTGCGCTCTGCAAGAGCAGTTGCTCAAGAGCTTAGTAAATGAGCAGAAGCTCTGCTGATCTCAATCATCCAATCATGTGAAAGCAAAACTGCTGTTTTTTTGTTTTTTTTCCTAGCATGTGATCAGGTATTCTTTGCAACATGAAGCTTTACCTCATTTACTAATCTCTTGAGCAACTGCACTTGCAGAGGGCAACTGCACAGTCTATTTGCCTTTAGTAAACCAATCATTATATCTGCTGAGCCAGAGGACCACATAGTAAATACCAAAGGGCTGCATGAGGCCCTTAAGCCACTAGCTGGGCACCAGGATTTAAAGATAATCTCCCAAATTTCTTTTTCTGTTGCTGTTTAACGACTAGGGCTCTGAAAGTGATAGCAACCCCTAAAGTGGCCATTTGAAGCCAGTGGTTATATAGATTTTCAGTAACATAAAATTCTTTACAGAGGCACCTGTAGAAGCTTGATAGAATAGCTAGGATTACCTATGGTGTGCACTAAAATATCCATAATAACACACTTAGCTGTAATCTTTTACTTGCCAAAGACTTCCATGATATGTTTGCAGGTGATAGAGTTTGGCTTTATAAATTTACTACTTGGAATTATGCTTTCAGCAGATATCAAAGTTTGGTGTTATCCTTTTCAATAATATCCATAGCCAAACAATGTAATAAAGATTGCAGAGAATATGTTTTGACTAATAGCATTTTAGTCCAAACCAAGGACAAATTAGAAATTACTTTTATCTTAATATCCTGGTTCTTTATTAAACTGTATTTATAAGATTATTAGGAGTGTTAGCAAACCAGTTAGGAGATTTGGCTCATGGCGATTAATTGGTCCTAATGTCTTGTTATGCATATTTAAAGAACATTAAAAAACCATTAACAGTGATACAGAAGCCAGAGAATAATGATTAAGGGGAAACAGGAGGTAGACTTTATACACTTGATGTCAAATCAGAATCAGCTTTAAATTTGTCCTGATTTAAATGCACTGTTAAAGTCACCGTTAAAGTCTATGGGACATGAACGTGAAAAATCAAAAGTGCTCATTTTAATGGCTTGCCATAAAAAGTGTTTGGGGACCCGGGTCCTGCCCCAGGGGACATGTATCAATGCAAAAAAAAGTTTTAAAAACGGCCGTATTTTAGCACTGATTTTAATAATGCTTAAAGTGAAACAATAAAAATGAATTATTCCTTTAAATATTGTGCCTGGGGGATGTCCTTAGTATGCCTGTAATGTAGCGCATCTTTCCCATGTGTATAACAATGCCACAGCAAAATGACATTTCTAAAGGAAAAAATATAATTTAAAACTGCTCGCGGCTGTAATCTATTGTCGGATCCTGACAATATAAATAAAAATACCAAAAATACCAAAAAAAAAATGCCCCCCCCCGCCCTCAAAATCCATACCAAGCCCTTCAGGTCTGGTATGGATATTAAGGGAAACCCTGCACCCATTTTTTTTCTAAAATGGCGTGAGGGTCCCCCAGGCACTATATACTCTGAACAGCAGTATAAATACTATACGGCCTGCGTTATATACTCTGCAGAAAATTGGGCCTTAGATCTTGGTGGTATCAGAATACTGTAAGCCCTCACAGGTACTCTTGTTGTGCGTAGGAACGGGCCCTGCTGTGGGTGGTGGTGGTGGTGGTGCCACAACACTGTAACCCCTCACAGATATTCGCGTTGGGTGCTGGAACGGGCCCTGCTGTGAAATATTATATCAAAAGTTGTAATTACATGCCCCTGTTAAACAGGGTTAGAAAAACTGGGCCTTGGGTGGTGGTGGTGGTGGTGCCACAACACTATAACCCCTCACAGATACTCTTGTTGGGTGCAGAAACAGGCCCTGCTGTGAAACATGACTGCCAGTTTCTTGTCCTTCTGTGGCACCCCCTCTCTCTAGGCTCACGTTACTACCTCCCTCAACCTGGGAACCAGGGAGCCTTCAAATCGCTGCGCATCCTCCAGCAGCATATATCCGACACTGTGGTTGAATAATTCTGGGGACTCCTCCATGCATGATGGTGAGGCTACGGAAGGAGTGACTGTGGACAAGGAGCCGGTGGAATAGGCCGCTTTGGCAGCTACGTTGGAAGGCAAACTACTCTGAGCCTGGGTGACAGAGGATGAGGAGGATGAGGATGGCTTCATTATCCACTCCACCAACCCTTCTGCATGTTGTGGCTCAATAACAAGGCCAGCAGCAGCAAAAGCGTGCCCCACGGCCACCTGCAGAGGATGCACCATGTCCAGGACCACCACTGTTGACTGTAGACACAGAGGCTGCTTGCCCTTTTTTAGTGGCATGTGAGCGTCTGCCTCTCCTTTGTGGCCTTCCGGACATGATGTATTTTTTGTTTTGCAACACCACACTACACTGTATTAGATATTGTGTACACCTGAAGTGTATTAGAAAGTGTACAACGGCTGCACTGTATTGGATACTGTGTACACCACCAGAAGTGTATTAGAAACTGTACACACTGTATTAGATACTGTGTACACCGCCTGCACTGTACTAGCAACTGTACACCACGGAATGCAATGTAGATATAGGCTACACTGGATGCAGAGTATATATATATATATATACACAAGACTGTATATATATATATATATATATATATTAATACACTGCCTGCACTGACTGAATATCGAGTAAACACTAAATAAATAGTCTATGCTAAATGCAGAGTATATATATATATATATATATATATATATATATATATATATATATATATATACTAGACTGACTGTATATATATATTTATCAAATACACTGCCACTAACTGAATAAGCTGCCTGCTTAACCTAACTCAAGCTATCTCTTTGTCCACGCCAACAACACTACACACAGCCGCTCTGTAAGCAGCCTTATATAGTGTGGGGCATGGACTTAGTCCCCCTGAGCCATGATTGGCCCAAGGCACCCTGCCTTGGGCCAATTATGGCTCTCTCAGCAGAGCGCACTGCGATTGGCCAAAGCATGCAGGTCAGGTGCATGTTTTGGCCACTCATCATACAGCAATGGACTGCAATCTCGCAGTGCATTATGAGACGTTCCGCGGCGCTAAAATTTTCCGTGAACGCCCCATACAGTCGGTTAGTTTTAGAACAAACAAACACCCAATGTTCATGTCGAACTTACGTTGGTCATGAACCGTGGGCTCATCCCTAATGGCATATTTGCATGTATCTTGGCATTAAGATTCACGGTGCATTAATTAGTTTGATGATATATTTATATACTGTATATTCTAATATTATTATACAGGATTTATAGAGCGCCAACAGTTTGCGCAGCACTTTACAATGTAAAGGGGGGGCAGCACAATTACAATACAGTTCAATACAGAAGGGACATGCTATCTTTATGGAAGCGCAGCATCATACACACACAATATATTTCAATAGAGGGAGAGACTGAACACACAGCTGGATGATGGAGAAACATAAACTGACCACAGTATCATGGATGAGCAGCCATGATTACCGCGGTCAGTACACATAGGGGGACACAGGAACAGGCAGGATCAGCCAGGTATTTTACAGCATAGAATGGGACAAGTTACACTGAAGAAGCACTATGTTATAGATCATACTTTAAAGGAATAGGACTATTTTTTTAGGGTTGAAACTGCTTTAACCACTTCAGCCCCGGAAGGATTTACCCCCTTCCTGACCAGAGCACTTTTTACAATTCGGCACTGCGTCGCTTTAACTGCTAATTGCGCGGTCATGCAATGGTGTACCCAAACGGAATTTGCGTCCTTTTCTTCCCACAAATAGAGCTTTCTTTTGATGGTATTTGATCACCTCTGCCGTTTTTATTTTTTGCGCTATACACGGAAAAAGACCGAAAATTTTGAAAAAAAATGATATTTTCTACTTTTTGTTCTAAAAAAAATCCAATAAACTCAATTTTAGTCATACATTTAGGCCAAAATGTATTCGGCCACATGTCTTTGGTAAAAAAAATGTCAATAAGCGTATATTTATTGGTTTGCGCAAAAGTTATAGCGTCTACAAACTAGGGTACATTTTCTGGAATTTACACAGCCTTTAATTTATGACTGCCTATGTCGTTTCTTGAGGTGCTAAAATGGCAGGGCAGTACAAAACCCCCACAAATGACCCCATTTTGGAAAGTAGACACCCCAAGGAATTTGCTGAGAGGCATGTTGAGCCCATTGAATATTCATTTTTTTTGTCCCAAGTGATTGAATAATGACAAAAAAAAAAAAAAAAAAAAAAAATTACAAAAAGTTGTCACTAAATGATATATTGCTCACACAGGCCATGGGCATATGTGGAATTGCACCCCAAAATACATTTAGCTGCTTCTCCTGAGTACGGGGATACCACATGTGTGGGACTTTTTGGGAGCCTAGCCGCGTACGGGGCCCCGAAAACCAATCACTGCCTTCAGGATTTCTAAGGGCGTACATTTTTGATTTTACTCCTCACTACCTATCACAGTTTTGAAGGCCATAAAATGCCCAGATGACATAAAACCCCCCCAAATTACCCCATTTTGGAAAGTAGACACCCCAAGCTATTTGCTTTGAGGCATGTTGAGTCCATGGAATGTTTTATATTTTGACACAAGTTGCGGGAAAGTGACAAATTTTTTTTTTTTTTTTTGCACAAAGTTGTCACTAAATGATATATTGCTCACACAGGCCATGGGCATATGTGGAATTGCACCCCAAAATACATTTAGCTGCTTCTCCTGAGTATGGGGATACCACATGTGTGGGACTTTTTGGGAGCCTAGCCGCGTACGGGACCCCGAAAACCAATCACTGCCTTCAGGAATTCTAAGGGCGTACATTTTTGATTTTACTCCTCACTGCCTATCACAGTTTCGGAGGCCATGGAATGCCCAGGTGGCACAAACCCCCCCCCCAAATGACCCCATTTTGGAAAGTAGACACCCCAAGCTATTTGCTGAGAGGCATGGTGAGTATTTTGCAGCTCTCATTTGTTTTTGAAAATAAAGAAAGACGAGAAAAAAAAATTTTTTTTTTCTTTTTTCAATTTTCAAAACTTTGTGACAAAAAGTGAGGTCTGCAAAATACTCACTATACCTCTCATCAAATAGCTTGGGGTGTCTACTTTCCAAAATGGGGTCATTTGGGGTTTTTTTTTGCCACCTGGGCATTCCATGGCCTCCGAAACTGTGATAGGCAGTGAAGAGTGAAATCAAAAATTTACGGCCTTAGAAAGCCTGAAGGCGGTGCTTGGTTTTCGGGGTCCCGTACGCGGCTAGGCTCCCAAAAAGTCTCACACATGTGGTATCCCCGTACTCAGGAGAAGCAACAGAATGTATTTTGGGGTGTAATTTCACATATTCCCATGGCATGTTTGAGCAATATATCATTTAGTGACAACTTTGCGCAAAAAAAAATAAAAAAAATAAAAAATTGTCTCTTTCCCGCAACTTGTGTCACAATATAAATTATTCCATGGACTCAACATGACTCTCAGCAAATAGCTTGGGGTGTCTACTTTCCAAAATGGGGTCATTTGGGGGGGGTTTGAACTGTCCTGGCATTTTATGCACAACATCTAGAAGCTTATGTCACACATCACCCACTCTTCTAACCACTTGAAGACAAAGCCCTTTCTGACACTTATTGTTTACATAAAAAAATAATTTTTTTTTGCAAGAAAATTACTTTGAACCCCCAAACATTATATATTTTTTTTAAAGCAAATGCCCTACAGATTAAAATGGTGGGTGTTTCATTTTTTTTTTTCACACAGTATTTGCGCCGCAATTTTTCAAACGCATTTTTTGGGGAAAAAACACACTTTTTTACATTTTAATGCACTAAAACACACTATATTGCCCAAATGTTTGATGAAATAAAAAAGATGATCTTAGGCCGAGTACATGGATACCAAACATGACATGCTTTAAAATTGCGCACAAACGTGCAGTGGCGACAAACTAAATACATTTTTAAAAGCCTTTAAAAGCCTTTACAGGTTACCACTTTAGATTTACAGAGGAGGTCTACTGCTAAACTTACTGCCCTCGATCTGACCTTCGTGGCGATACCTCACATGCATGGTGCAATTGCTGTTTACATTTGACGCCAGACCGACGCTTGCGTTCGCCTTAGTGCGAGAGCAGGGGGGACAGGGGTGCTTTTTTTTTTTTTTTTTTTTTTTTCTTATTTATTTATTATTTTTTTATCTTATTTTTAAACTGTTCCTTTCATTTTTTTTTTAAATCATTTTTATTGTTATCTCAGGGAATGTAAATATCCCCTATCATAGCAATAGGTAGTGACAGGTACTCTTTTTTGCAAAAATTGGGGTCTATTAGACCCTAGATTTCTCCTCTGCCCTCAAAGCATCTGACCACACCAAGATCGGTGTGATAAAATGCTTTCCCAATTTCCCAATGGCGCTATTTACATCCGGCGAAATCTAAGTCATAAAATGCTCGTAGCTTCCGGTTTCTTAGGCCATAGAGATGTTTGGAGCCACTCTGGTCTCTGATCAGCTCTATGGTCAGCTGGCTGAATCACCGGCTGCATTCTCAGGTTCCCTGTTGAGACAGGAGAGCCAGAGAAAAACACGGAAGACGGTGGGGGGGGGGGGCATTCCCTCCCACTGCTTGTAAAAGCAGTCTAGAGGCTAATTAGCCGCTAGGATTGCTTTTACATGAAAGCCGACCGCTGGCTGAAAAGAATGATACCAAGATGATACCTAAACCTGCAGGCATCATTCTGGTATAACCATTCAAAGTCGTGAATGGCGTACCTGAAGACAAAAAAATGGTTAACAATAAAGCACAGTAAACGGTAAAGTATAAAAAATTGCATACCTGAAAAACAAACATGATAAAACATAATAACAATAAAACATTGCAGAATAGAATACAGTAAAAAAGAGCAGAACAATAGAGAGAGAGAATAGAGAGAGAAAGAACAATAAAACGACAACTATTTTTTTTTTATTTTATATTTTTGTATGTGTTTTTTTTTGTAACTAACTTTTATAACTGTACCCGGTTCCAGGTTCGGGTCTCTCAAAATGCGATGGCATCTTGGGAGACCCTGTGAAAGTGTGCCTAGTCTGTGGAATGCTGTACCCTACGCTAATAGTCAACTAGTGAATGGTAGCGTTCAAAACATTCACCAATGCAAAGACCAGGATTGTCAGGACAGGAGGGACAATAATAGCGGGTGTCACGCCTATATCCGCGCTTGCTGCAGACACAACATCTTTTTTGGGGGGGTTCGCTGGGTAGGGGTACTCGGGAGGACATAAAGAAAATGCCTCTCATGCAGCCGACTGCATTTGGTTGGGGATGTGAATGGGGGAAGTACGGGCGCTGCAGAAGCGGTGGGTTCCCAATTAGGATTGGCGAATGCAGCAGGAAGGGCACTATGGGCACGACGGGCCTGTGTTTGTCTTTTTGGTGGCAGCGGGACACTACTTGTGCTTGCCACCTCACCAGCTTGAACTGCACTTATGGGACTCGCCACGTCACCAAGTGTTACTGCAGTGCTGGTTTGACTACGACCGGGGTGTACTACGCCGCTGGTGCTTGCCAGTTCACCAAAACGCTACCAAAAAATCTGTTAGCGATCGCAGGGATCAGGCCTGACTCTGCGAACGCTGCAGTTATGCGTTCAGTGTTCTGTAAGTGACAGTGATCGATCGATACTGCACTTGGGTGGGCTGGGCTGGGCCGGGCGGAGGGGCAAAACGCAGGTGCTAGCAGGTATCTGGGCTGATCCCGCTAACACTGCGTTTGTGGGAACCCTAAACTGCTGGGGACACTAGTATAGATCTGATCGGATCAGATATTGATCCGTTCAGATACTATACCACTAAGGGAGGCGTATGCTGCGTGCGTGGGTGTTAGCGGTACTGGCGCTAATCTGACGCTGCCTGGGGCTGGTGCTTGCCAGTTCACCAAAACGCTACCAAAAAAACTGTTAGCGATCGCAGGGATCAGGCGTGACTCTGCGAACGCTGCAGTTATGCGTTTAGTGTTTTGTAAGTGACAGTGATCGATTGATACTGCACTTGGGTGGGCTGGGCCGGGCGGACGGGAAAAACGCAGGTGCTAGCAGGTATCTGGGCTGATCCCGCTAACACTGCGTGTTTGGGAACCCTAAACTGCTGGGGACACTAGTATAGATCTGATCGGATCAGATATTGATCCGTTCAGATACTATACCACTAAGGGAGGTGTACGGTGCGTGCGTAGGTGTTAGCGCTACTGGCGCTAACCTGACGCTGCCTGGGGCTGGTGCTTGCCAGTTCACCAAAACGCTACCAAAAAAACTGTTAGCGATCGCAGGGATCAGGCCTGACTCTGCGTACGCTGCAGTTATGCGCTTAGTGTTTTGTAAGTGACAGTGATCGATCGATACTGCACTTGGGTGGGCTGGGCTGGGCTGGGCCGGGCGGAGGGGCAAAACGCAGGTGCTAGCAGGTATCTGGGCTGATCCCGCTAACACTGCGTTTTCGGGAACCCTAAACTGCTGGGGACGCTAGTATAGATCTGATTGGATCAGATATTGATGCGTTCAGATACTATACCACTAAGGGAGGTGTATGCTGCGTGCGTGGGTGCTAGCGGTACTGGCGCTAATCTGACGCTGCCTGGGGCGACGCATATCACCGCCGGGCGATCAGGGGGCTAAACCTTTATTCGGTAATAAACGGCGGGTGCCCTGACACTATAAAAAATAAACGAACTAACCAGCGTCACCCGTAACAGTTATACGGTGATCAGTGGTGAAAGGGTTAACTAGGGGGCAATCAAGGGGTTAAAACATTTATTAGGTAGTATATGGGGGTCCCTGTCGCTATAAAACGCTGACGGCGAACCTAAATATTTATGTCCCTAACTAGCGTCACCAGTGACACTAATACAGCGATCAGAAAAATGATCGCTTAGTGACACTGGTGACGGAGGGTGATCAAGGGGTTAAAACTTTATTAGGGGGGGTTAGGAGGGTACCCTAGACCTAAAGGGGGCCTAACATTCACTGCCCTAACACACTAACTGTCACAAACTGACACCAATACAGTAATCAGAAAAAAAAAAAAAAAAAAAAAAAAACCTGCTTTGTGTCAGTTTGTGACAGGGGGGGGGGGGGGTGATTGGGGGGGGATCGGGGGTCGATCGGGGGGGGGATCGGGGTGTAATGTGTGCCTGGCATGTTCTACTGTGTGTGTGTGTGTTGTGCACTCACATTCCAGTCTTCTCTCCTCGGCCCGGAACGGAAAATACCGAGCCGAGGAGAGATGACATCATTTCCTCTGCCTCTGTGTACAATACAGAGGCAGGGAAATGATCCCATTGGCTGGGAGCGATCGCGAGGGGGGGGCCACGAATGGATGGCCTCCCCCTCACCACCGATCGCCGGGGGACATTTGCCGACCGTCGCAGGCACCGGGGGGGGGTCCGATCGGACCCCCCACCCGCGGGCAGGCAGGGACGTACAGGTAAGCCCTTTTGCCTGCCCGTGCCGCTCTGCCGACGTACATCTGTGTGCGGCGGTCGGCAAGTGGTTAAGTATGTAGCTAAATTTTAGGTGAAGATTTTTAAATCTATATTCAACAATGAAATGAGTCGGTGTGATCTGCAGTCTAGAGGGTTCTTTACTTGTTTGTGAATAAGTAGCATACAGTATCTCACAAAAGTGAGTACACCCCTCACATATTTGTAAATATTTTATTATATCTTTACTGAGGAAATGAAACTTTGCTACAATGTAAAGTAGTGAGTGTACAGCTTACGTAACAGTGTAAATTTGCTGTCCCCTCAAAATAACTCAACACACAGCCATTAATGTCTAAACGCTGGCAACAAAAGTGAGTACACCCCTAAGTGAAAATTGTCCAAATTGGGCCAACTTGTCAATATTTTGTGTGGTCATCATTATTTTCCAACACTGCCTTAACCCTCTTGGGCATGGAATTCACCAGAGCTTCACAGGTTGCCACTGGAGTCCTCTTCCACTCCTCCATGACGACATCACGTAGCTGGTGGATGTTAGAGACTTTGCGCTCCTCGACCTTCCACCTTCCATTTGAGGATGCCCCACAGATGCTCAATAGGGTTTAGGTCTGGAGACATGCTGGCCAGTCCATCACCTTTACCCTCAGCTTCAAGGCAGTGATCGTCTTGGAGGTGTGTTTGGGGTTGTTATCATGTTGGAATACTGCCCTCCGTCCCAGTCTCCAAAGGGAGGGGATCATGCTCTGCTTCGGTATGTTACAGTACATGTTGGAATTCATGGTTCCCTCAATGAACTGTAGCTCCCCAGTGTCGGCAGCACTCATGCAGCCCCAGAGTATGACACTCCCACCACCATGTTGGACTGTAGCCAAGACACACTTGTCTTTGTACTCCTCACCTGGTTGCCGCCACACACGCTTGACACCATCTGAACCAAATAAGTTTATCTTGGTCTCATCAGACCACAGGACATGGTTCCAGTAATCCATGTCCTTAATCTGCTTTTCTTCAGCAAACTGTTTGCGGGCTTTCTTGTGCATCATCTTTAGAAGAGGCTTCCTTCTGGGATGACAGCCATGCAGACCAATTTGATGCAGTGTGCGGTGTATGGCCTGAGCACTGACAGGCTGACCCTCCACCCCTTCAACCTCTGCAGCAATGCTGGCAGCACTCATACGTCTATTTCCCAAAGACAACCTCTAGATATGATGCTGAGCACGTGTACTCAACCCCTTTGGTCGACCATGACGAGGCCTGTTCTGAGTGGAACCTGTCCTGTTAAACCACTGTATGGCCTTGCCACCATGCTGCAGCTCAGTTTCAGGGTCTTGGCAATCTTCTTATAGCCTAGGCCATCTTTATGTAGAGCAAAAATTCTTTTTTTCAGATCCTCAAAGAGTACCTTGCCATGAGGTGCCATGTTGAACGTCCAGTGACCAGTATGAGTGAGAGCGAGAGCACCAAATTTAACACACCTGCTCCCCATTCACACCTGAGATCTTGTAACACTAATGAGTCACATGACACCAGGGAGGGAAAATGGCTAATTGGGCCCAATTTGGACATTTTCACTTAGGGGTGTACTCACTTTTGTTGTCAGCGGTTTAGACATTAATGGCTGTGTGTTGAGTTGTTTTGAAGTGACAGCAAATTTACACTGTTATACAAGCTGTACACTCACTACTTTACATTGTAGCAAAGTGTCATTTCCTCAGTGTTGTCACATGAAAAGATATAAAATATTAATAAATTAATTAATATTATTTTAATAAAATATTTACAAAAATGTGAGGGGTGTACTCACTTTTGTGAGATACTGTATATACCTGGCACATAGACTGTGACAATGCACCTTGAAGGTAGTATTTTAGAAATAAGTCTATGTGAATGGGGGCCAGTTCTTCACCATAACAATTTACCATTCCAAGGGAAGGCCATCCAAAAGATGTCTGCATCTATTACGACCCTGTTCAATCCTGGGAGAGTTAAAATGGGGAGTTGTGCCAGTTTGGAGGGACAGATTGTATGGTGGAATGGGGAATAGAGGATTTGATAATAGTCATAAAAAGCCTGAAGAATTTATTTTGGGATTCATGGTTACTTCTCCATCAGCATGTTGGATGCTCGGAATGTCAGCTCAGAGGTCAGCAATTTACCATTTTTATCACCCTCTCTAAGTTCACTAAAGGAGCAATGTGCTAAGGCTGTACAATGTAGGAGGAGCTCCCTATGAGTTACATTTTGTATGATGGAATATTTATTATAGTACTGTTATGTTCTGTTGCAACTTTAGGGAACTCACTTCTGGTCCACACCTCTATGGATCCATAGGTAGCCTTTTGAAGCCCTTGGAAAATATTCAGAATATGGGGGAATGGGGAGAACCCAACACTCTCTCAAGTTTCCTTTTTGCCCAGTATTTACCCTACAATCTAAGAGGGGATTGATGCAATGTCACTCAACCTCAGATTGCTTGTGCTCATAGCTGTGAATAAGGAAAACTTGGGGCCAACTCTAAAGTCCTTGTTGAGGGGCAAAGTACAAGGGATTAGTCCAACAACAGAAATGGGGAAGTGTCCTGAACAGAATTGATGTACAGGAAAGAACTGTGGGTGTGTCCTGCACAGCAAGAAGGTCGTAGCTCAGGAGCCGCAGGGGGAGCTGACTGATCTGCCTTGGCCATAGGATGTGGCAGGGACATAAAAGGATGAGGGACACTGGGACAGCAGTTAGCTAGAAATGATACCCTCTGAATTCTCTGTATGGAAGAAAGCACCTGTGGACTGAAGAGGTCAGGGTCAGCTATCTCCACCAAAGAATGAGAAATGACAGTGGGCCTAGCACTGTTGGTAGGTGAGAAATGAAAAGGTCTTACCACTGTCCATTAAGCCATTTACTGGCCTTGATTGGAGAATCAAAGAAACTTGTTGGAGTTTTCGTAAATCACTCGCAGTTTGCTAGGATACAGCATACTGTATTGGATGCCTTTTACCCATTGCCTCCTCCATGAAGGATCTGTTTCACCTTTTTATTTCTGCCAAGACGTCCTTGAACAAGATGAGGGGGCATTTACTTATTGTGGTAGGGGTCATTTCCTGGCAGTTGACAGGATGAGGTCCCACTCTTTGTAGTTCACTAGGAAGTCTCTGGCATTTGCTCTGGGAAGCTTCTTGCCAGACAGCTGGGACACATTATGACCTTTTGACTATGTAGACCAGAGACATGTTTTCTAGGTTTAGAAAATCTTTGAAGAGTTATTTGGTAAATGTCTAAGGGTGGGAGCCCTCGTTGCCCTCAGTTAGGCCCAGCACTTTTATGTTGTTTTGCCACTGGTGATTGTCTGCTTCCTCTGTTCTTCTGTTCTTTTTTGCAAGATGTTGCACCTTCCTCTGCAGTTCCTCAAGGTAGGAGCCATGGGCAATTGTGGTGTTTTCAGTTGCAAAGATCCAGATTTCCATCTCAGTAACTCTGTTCCAAAACCCTAACCTAAATCCAAGTCATGGCAGATGAGGTTACAATTTACCATGAGCAGGTCAATGTTCTTTATTGGGAGGACTTGCAGCTTACAGTGGCCTGCGGGATGACATTGGTGTTGTCACATCCAACCCTGCAGAGAAACCTATAGGAGCAGGTTGAGAGGAAGGGATCAGTTGGCAATGCTCAGGGGAGTCTGCATGCTGGTGCTGCAAGCCCATGTCCAAGCAGCCATTATGGTGGAAGTGCATGTGGCAATAGATTGGAACAATTGTCTTTGAGGCTGTGGCATGATGGAAATTCATCTTGTTAAAAATCAGAATGTACTACCAACAGAACTGAGGAATCGGAAAAGGTACTAGGCCAGCCAAAGTTTAGGATTTCAAGAGGATTACGTGGGGCTGAATGGAGCTCCTATGAAGTGCATATGGTCTTGTTCACGTGCTAACCATGCCCCCCACAGTTGCACTGTTTACTATCATTAGTAGCAGGGCTGGATTAACATAGGGGCTATTGGAACTGCAGCTTCAGGCTCCTTACCTTAAGATAGGTCATTTGCCAAAAAAAATCACAAAAAAAAAGTCGATAGACTTTGAGGGTCGTAGCTTGGCGACTAGGGGTCACAGAGACCCCAAATTTGGGGGATAGGTAGCTGAAGACCTACCCCACCATTGGATTGGGGCTCCTATCATTTATGGTTCCAGGGATACAGGGCTCCTTGCGCAGCCTGTCAGAAGCTAAATACAGAGCGGACAGTTTAAATACAAGCTGACACACTTTGTTTGCAGCAGACTGAGAGGATGAGCTCACATTTCCTATAATAATTATTTGTATATTACTTACTTATGGTAGTTAACCCCTTGCCACCCAGGCCAGTTCCGACACTTCTCTCCTACATGTAAAAATCATATTTTTTTTGCTAGAAAATTACTCAGAACCGCAAACATTATATATATATCTTTTTTTAGCAGACACCCTAGACAATAAAATGGTGGTCGTTGCAACTCTTTATGCCACACAGTATTTGCGCAGCAATTTTTCAAACGTGTTTTTTTTTTTTTTGGAAAGAAACTGTTTCATGCTTAAAAAAAAACACTAAAGTTAGCCCAATTTTTTTGTATACTGTGAAAGATGATGTTACGCCGAGTAAATAGATACCTAACAAGTCACGCTTTACAATTGCACACACTTGTGGAATGGCGCCAAACTTCGGTACTTAAAAATCTCCATAGGTGATGCTTACAGGTTACATGTTTAGCGTTACAGAGGAGGTCTAGTGCTAGAATTATTGCTCTCGCTCTAACGTTCACAGGGCTGTACGAATGCCGGAGCTGTGATGCTTTACTTCAGCTGCGACTTTTGTTTTTGTCATTTCTTTAGCTGCAGCATCTTTAACTCAGCCTGCAGAGTTTGACAGCACTGCCTGTCAAACTCGTCTATTGATTTCAATGGGGCCTCTCTGAAACTGCAAGCCAAACTCGCTCGCAGTAGCAGTATAGTCCAACAATGAACGCCATGAGCTGCTGCTATACCACTCATTGAAAAGCAATCCACCACAGATCACTTTTCAGAGGGCAGTAAGAATTACCGCAAATGTGAAAGAAACTTGACAGACCCTACTCCAAAAGATATCACTCCCAGTTACTCCCCCCACCCGCTGATTGATATCCCTCCATGACCACCTCACACCCCCCTGCTGACAGACCTCTCTCCCCAGCCTGTTCCCACACACCCTCTCACCTGCTGACCTGTGGATGGGGGAATCACTCCCGCAGTGTTATTGTGTTCTGCCAGTGGGGAGCCTTCCCAGCCCACAGAATACGATCAGTGTTGCTAACTATATCTGGCAGCACTGATTGTTTTGGAAAAAACCTGACAGGCTGGTTGTACTCAAGTTGATTAATAGATTGACTTGTGTACAACCAGATAGCCCATATATAGATCAACTATGGCTGGTTTCTGCTTAATTGACTAAATTTCAATGGCCCGCTTAACCACTACCAGTCCCTAAACATCTTACCACAAACCTTTACATTTTTCCTTCCCAGATTCCTTCATCCTCCTCACCTGTACATAATGCCCCCTGTCATACTCTCCACACTCCTCTCCTGTACATACTGCTCACTGTCATACCCTCCACACTCCTCTCCTATACATACTGCCCTCTATCATACCTTCCACACTTTTCTCCTATACATAGTGCCTGTTGTCATACACTTCTCTCCTGTACATAGTGCCCACTGTCATACCCTCCACCTTCCTCTCCTGTACATACTGCCCACTGTCATACCCTCCACACTTCTCTCCTATACATAGTGCCCCCTGTCATACCCCCCACAATCCTCTCCTGTACATACTGCCCACTGTCATACACTTCTCTCCTGTACATAGTGCCCATTGTCATACCCTCCACACTCGTCTCCTGTACATACTGCTCACTGTCTTACCCTCCGCACTCGTCTCCTGTACATACTGCTCACTGTCATACCCTCCACATTCCTCTCCTGTACATACTGCTCACTGTCATACCCTCCACACTGCTCTCATTCACATACTGCCCTCTGTCATACCCTCCACACTACATAGTGCCTGTTGTCATACACTTCTCTCCTGTACATAGTGCCCACTGTCATACCCTCCACATTCCTCTCCTGTACATACTGCCCACTGTCATACCCTCCACACTTCTCTCCTATGCATAGTGCCCATTGTCATACCCTTCATACTTCTCTCCTATACATAGTACCCCTTGTCATACCCTCCACATTCCTCTCCTCTACATACTGCCCACTGTCATACCCTCCACACTTCTCTCCTATACATAGTGCCCACTGTCATACCTTCCACACTTCTCTCCTATACATAGTGCCCCCTGTCATACCCCCACAATCCTCTCCTGTACATACTGCCCACTGTCATACACTTCTCTCCTGTACATAGTGCCCGCTGTCATGCCCTCCACATTCCTCTCCTATACATACTGCTCACTGTCATACACTCCACATTCCTCTCCTGTACATACTGCCCACTGTCATACCCTCCACACTCCTCTCCTGTACATACTGCCCACTGTCATACCCTCCACACTCCTCTCCTGTACATACTGCCTACTGTCGTACCCCCACACTCCTCTCCTGTACATAGTGCCCACTGTCATATCCTCCACACTCTTCTCTTGTACATACTGCCCACTGTCTTACCCTCCACACTCATTTCCTGTACATACTGTTCACTGCCTTACCCTCCACACTCATGTCCTGTACATACTGCTCACTGCCATACCCTCCACATTCCTCTCCTGTACATACTGCCCACTGTCGTACCCTCCACACTCCTCTCCTGTACATACTGCCCACTGTCATACCCTCCACACTCCTCTCCTGTACATACTGCCCACTGTCATATCCTCCACATTCCTCTCCTGTACATAATGCCCATTGTCATACCCTCCACATTCCTCTCCTGTACATACTGCCCACTGTCATACCTTCCATACTCCTCTCCTGTACATATTGCCCACTGTCATACCCTCCAAACTCCTCTCCTGTGCATACTGCCCACTGTCATATCCACCACACTCTTCTCCTGTTCAAACTGCTCACTGTCTTACCCTCCACACTTGTCTATTGTACATACTGCTCAGTATCATACTGTCCACACTCCTCTCCTGTACATACTACCCACTATCATACCCTTCACACTTCTCTCCTGTACATACTGCCCACTTTCATAAACTCTTCTATTGTACATAGTTCCGGCTGTCATACCCTCCACACTCCTCTCCTGTGCATACTGCCCACTATCATACCATCCACACTCCTCTCTTGTACATACCGCCCACTGTGATACCCTCCATACTCCTCTCCTGTACATACTGCCCACTGTCATACCCTCCACACTCCTCTCCTGTACATTCTGCCCCCCATACCTTCCACACTCCTCTCCTGTACATACTGCCAACTGTCATACCCTCCACACTCCTCTCCTGTACATACTGCCCACTGTCATATGCTCCACACTCCTCTCCTGTACATACTGCCAACTGTCTTTCTCTCCACACTCCTCTCCTGTACATACTGCCCCCATAATACCTTCCACACTCCTCTCCTGTACATACTGCCCCCATCATACTCTCCACACTCCTCTCCTGTACATACTGCCCACTGGCATACCCTCCACATTCCTCTCCTGTACATAGTGCCCATTGTTATACCCTCCACATTCCTCTCCCTCACCTGCACATCCACTTTTATACCATCCATACTCCTCCCCTATGCCTCTTACCCACAAAAACAGTTCTTTAACATTATATTGAATATCCTCAATGTTACCAGCTCTAGAGTGGGCACACTTTTGTTAGATCAACTAAAGGAAATCTTCTCAGTCCTCATATTTGTTCTGCCCATTATTAGTACTCATTTAATTCAGTGATTACTATTGTGATGTTTAGAGGAACATAGGGGGTGTCAGCTACTCTAAATATACCACTGGTAAAAAAAAGTGTCCCTGAAAATATTTTTGAAATGTTGGCAACTATGCACTTGGGCACTGAGGTAGGTTATGCCATAATATACTACTATGCACAGCATATTAGCACATTAGGGTACACTTACCTGTCAGACTGAGCCCTCCAGCTCTGCACCGTGATCAATCCGGCGGGTTCCCGGTCGCTTCCATCTTTACCCGGTCTTCCTTCTGGGTTCTGTGCCTTTGGTCACTTGCCTTGGCCAGGCTGCGATGATGTCACTCCCCCGCATGCTCATGTGATTCCTCTCTCATCCCCCCTGTATCGCTCTCATCCTCCCTCCCTTACCCCTCACCTCTCTCTCTCTCTCATCCTCCCTCTCTCTATTTAATTTAATTTGTTATAACAAAAAATTGTTTGCATTTTTATATATTTATTTATTTTCATTAAAAGCCCCACCAAAATCCTCAGCACCAGGCCCATGGTGTTCCTAATCCGGTAGTGATTGGAACTTAACTGTATCTGAGCACCACAAACAGAAAACGCTATTTAATTCATTTTTGGGATTCAAAGCAAACTTATCCATCCATTTATGTCTACATGCTTTCTTTTGTTGAGAAATCACTCTGTAGCATTTCTAGCCACGGCCATCCTGAATAAGGGCAGATGATTCATGTAGCATTTTCTTCCAGGAATCCATTTGCCCTTTGCTCAGTCATTCAGGCAAAAGGGTATGCTTATCTGAAAAAGCCCCCCCCCCTCCAGATGAAAGGGAAAATGCCCAGTCTTGGAGACTCTGAAGACTCTTGGGGTGTATGACATCATTTGCCTTGGCCAGAAACCAGGGAGTAACTGAAGAAATTGATTGGTTGATTGAAAGAGTTTAGTTCTGCTTCAGTGGCGGCTGATGCCCCCACCAGGTCCGCACACTCTCCTTCCGACCAATCTGGTCTTAAGACCCGCTTCCTGTCCTGATTGGCGGGGAGGAGAAGCAGGAAGACAATAGCGAATGCTGAGTGCCCTGCGCCATGAGCCCAACCTTTTTGAAGCCAATTAGAGCATCAGGCATTAATCATGTGCTTCAAAAATAAAAAAAAAAAGCTTGTATAAATCTATGCACCCAGCGCCCCGTATAGAGATTATGGGCTGAACATGGAGATTAGGGTGGCGGCGCCCTTGCACCCCTTATGGACCGGCCGCTGATGTTCTGCTTTAAGGTAAATTGGGTTAATTTTTTTTTCACAGTTGCACCATTTACCTGATATTACTTGTTAATTTTAAATGGCTTTTTAGGGGCACATTAAGGTGCATATAGTGCACTTACACTGGTGTGCATTGGATGTATTTGCACTGCGATGTGTTGTTAAAAAAGCATCACAGTGCTTTTTTTTTTCCCTTTTTTAACACTAATGTGCCATGCAGAAATGCAACTTGTGTCTTATTCAACACACATCAACATAGCATGCTATTGTGACCTAAAGCAATCGGATATAAAACAAGATACCTTGTCTATGCGTTGGGCAAAGCTGCCCAATGCAAGTCAACACGGCTGGTGGGAACATTATTAGAACAATAGATCCAATAGACACTACTGAACCAGTTTGAGGAATCAGACAGAAAATGTAAAATGTATGAGGCAGCTTTCTGTAAAGAGTTCCCTTGCTGTAATTGTTAAAAAAAAAAAATAGGATATCTGGGACATTTCAGCCGCTTTTCTAAAATATAAGACCTAAATGATTAACCAGTTGTAACATCTTTAGAGAAACAAACATTTTATGAGATAAAATACCAGATGATGAGAAATATTTGGCAAAACAACTCTTTAATAAATGTCAAATAATATTTCCACACCTAACGTGATATAAATTAGAATTTAATGTTTTGGTTAGAAAGGTATTGTGAGATAAGATAGCAATTTAAATTAAATAACTGACTGAATTGACCTTAGTTAGCAAATATCTCTATGAGTAGAAAAATTGCATCCTAAACATTATTATTATATTAGCTATATAATCTCCTACCTTTATCAATAGAAGATGCTGTCATCATTGTAAAATCAGCTGCATATGTTGAATATGGCCAGTAGAGGGAGTAAGAAAACCAACTACAACCTAGGCTGTAGAAAACTATAATACCCTGCAAGAAAGTTCCTTTGTCATTTATATGTATAATTTATGAGCACTGGATGGCCAAGGAAATTGACGGAGCAATGAGCATGAAAGCGTATTTGCTATCAAATAGTCTTCTATGTATTTATTTATTTATTTAAGGTACTTATATAGTGCCGTCAATTTACGCAGCGCTTTACATATACATTGTACATTCACATGTATCTGAAAATATTATACCTTTAACTATAAAAACACAGAGACAGGTTATAATATAAAGCTTGCAGTATAAGGCAAAATTTGTCAACCTTTTTACCCCAAAGGAACGCTTAACCACTTCAGCCCCGGAAGATTTACCCCCTTAATGACCAGACAATTTTTTTGCGATACGGCACTGTGTCCCTTTAACTGACAATTGCGCGGTCGTGCGACGCTGTACTCAAAGAAAATTAACGTCCTTTTTTCCCCACAAATAGAGCTTTCTTTTGGTGGTACTTGATCACCTCTGCAGTTTTCATTTTTTGCACTATAGACAAAAAAAGCCAGACAATTTTGGAAAAAAAACAATATATTTTACTTTTTGCTATAATAAATATCCCAAAAAAATAAATAAAATTTCTTCATCAGTTTAGGCCAATATGTATTCCTCTACATATTTTTGGTTAAAAAAAAATTACAATAAGCATATATTTATTGATTTGCGCAAAAGTTATAGTGTCTACAAAGTAGGGGATATATTTATGTCATTTAATTATACATTTTTTTTTTTACTAGTAATGACGGTGATCAACGATTTTTAGCGGAACTGCGACATTGCGGCGGACAGATCGGACACTTTTGACACTTTTTTGAGACCAGTGACATTTATACAGTGATCAGTGCTATAAAAATGCACTGATTTCTGTATAAATTACACTGGCAGGAAAGGGGTTTAGTGTTCCCTAGGGAGGTGTTTCTAACTGCAGGGGGAGTGGACTTACAAGGAGTAAAGAGAAATCGCTGTTCCTGATCACTAGGAACAGATGATCACTGTACTGCCCTGACAGAACGGGGAACTGTTTGTTTACATTGACAGATCCCCGTCCTGGCTCTCTGTAGAGCGATTGCGGGTGGCTGGCAGACATCGTGGCCACCAGCCATGCGTATCAGCTTCCCCCCTGTTGTAGACAGTAAAAATTGTGTTGTCCCCTAACAATAGTGGTCAATGTAAAAGTGTTCGGGAGTGGTAGGCTGCTGGTTTTCCAACTTTGTCAAGCTTGGCCGGCTTCTGTTGGACAGACCAACATAAACACAGGCCGAATGTTGGCCGTTTTTTTTTTTAAATCGCCCGTTGTCCCCTGACATTCGGCCCGTGTGTAGCCGGCTTTATTCTGTGAGATCATTTTAGGCCTTAAGATTACTTATAAATCCCAAAACAAAGAAGACACCCTAAAGAATAAAATGTTTGTAGTTCAATTTTTTAATGTTACACATATTAGCTCAAGGGTTTATGAAACGCAAAATTTCAGTAAAAGATACACTAAAGTAAATTTTTGGGCACATCAATGCAATTTATTAGGCAATTTTTGGTAAAATATAAAAAAATTAGGTTGTGCCGTGTAAATAGATATCTAACATGTCAGATCTTAAAATTGCGTGCACCTGTGAATTGGTGAAAAATTTCACTACCCTATGCCCATTTAGATATGCAGTTAAGGTGCGGCAAAAGCCGGTTGACATTGTTTGACATTCTGCCCTGAAACGGAGCCAAATACGCACAGGACCCTTCTGCAGTGCGAACCGTGGCCGTCCTGGAGATGTGTGAACTAGCTCCATTGAGAATCAGGCACACTCTCCTGTCATGCGAATTGGATGTGGGGAAACGTGCATCCAATTTGCATAATTGTGAACCCAGCCTTAAAGTATAACTAAAAGCAAAACTTTTTTTTTAGTTTTGGACACAGTGGAAAAGGATTAGAAAGTGAATCAGTTTTTATTGCTGTCTGTGCTTTTCTTAAAGAGGAAGTAAACCCTGATGGGTTTTACTTCCTCTTTATTCCCCTGTAAAGTAAAAGCATAATGGGCTAGTATGCATAGCACACTAACCCATTATGTGCCACTTACCTGCAAACGAAGCCCGCGATGTCCGCGATGTCCCCACTGGTGGAAACACCCATCTTCACCCCTCTTCCTTCCGGGGGTCGCAGACTCTGGCTTTGTGACTGGCCGGAGTCACGTGACGTCACTCCCACGCATGCGCGCGGGACCTGACGGTCACGGCACAAGCCCTATAGAAACTGCACTGTCTAAAGTGTGCATGCGCCAATGACATCTACGCAAGTGTATATGGTAAATATCTCCTAAACCGTGCAAGTTTAGGAGATATTTCTAGTACCTACAGGTAAGCCTTATTATAGGCTTACCTGTAGGTAAAAGTGTTGTGTAAGGATTTACAACCACTTTAAATCTCTGGAATGGGACACAGATGGGAAAAAACAACTGAAGGGGTTATAGTCCTCCCTTGCTCTATCCCAAAGTTTTGTCTATAGTTCTGTTCTGCACTGCCAAGAAAAAAATAGGGGATTGTCGTTATTGGCCCTCTGTTGAAGATGCTGCTCACCTGGCTGTGCTGTTCAGTACATGGTTACATAGTTACAGTTAGTTAGTTAGTTAGTTAGTTAGTTAGTTAGTTAGTTAGATAGTTAGTTAGTTAGTTAGATAGTTAGTTAGTAAGGTTGAATAAAGACACCAGCCCATTCAGTTCAACCTGAGTGAGTGTGGGTGTGTGTCTACAATTATCCCTATTTTTATTTAAGGTACCCATTAATAGTGCCGTCAATTTACACAGCACTCCACACATACATCGGTCCCTACCCTCAAGGAGCCCACAATCCAAGATCCCCAATTAACATTTATATACTAGGGCCATATTTTGGACAGAAGCCAATTAACCTACCAGCATGTCTTTGGAGTGTGGGAGGAAACCGGAGTAACCGGAGGAAACCCACGCAGGCACAGGGAGAACATGCAAACTCCAGGCAGGTAGTGAAGTGGTTGGGATTCGACCCTTTTTACTGCTAGGCGAGAGTGCTACCCACTACACCACTGTGCCCCCTATGGTGTATGCCTAAGTACGCCTAAGTACTTTGAGGTCGCAGACCCGGAACAAACATACTAGGGTACACACTATAAGAAAATTGGAAGAAAAATTCCATACAAGGCACGATCGTTCGATATATGCATAGTGTGTACACAACTTTCGACATGCGATTCAAACTTTCCAAATGAAAGCTTCCAAAGGAACAAACTCCACATTTTTTTTTTGTACGTGAACAGAACCAACAATTTTCGTTTAATGTGTATCTGAAAAATCAGATAAGAAAGACTGCGCATAATCAGAAACAATAAACAACATAAAAAAGCGCCTTTGTCATATTAGAATTTTCGTACATTAGTTCCATCCTCGGTTTTGACTTGCTGTGAAACCTTGAGGGAAGCCAGATGATCGTTTGCCCGATTTTCTTATAGTGCGTAGTACCCACCTTAAATGAGTGTGAGAAAAGTGTCAGATTTTGTTATCTCTATAACAGGTTAGAGATGGAGATAGCTATGAGGCCAACACATCAGTATAGCAATGACCGCCCCCATACTTCTCATAACAGAGTCACATTTAATGGCTCACATCTGTGCCCCCAGAGTCATGAGGTTCTCCCTGAGTACAGATGTCAATAGGACTTGTTGTCTGAGCTATGCTAGTGTTCCTCCAGAGAATCCAGAGCCCTTCCCACCTTCTCATTAATGGTGGCCAAACACACTTCAATAAATGACCACTTTTCCGATTGATTTCTTCTGATAGGAATAATCAGTCTATAGTTACAACACATTTGATCGACATTTGATACCACACAGGGGGAAATAGATTTTGATAAGTAATTAAGATGCAATCATAACTTACTATCGTAAATTAGCAATTGCTTCTCTATTTCCACCATGTAATCTCATAATCTAATCGATGAAATATGTTCGAATTCATGAACCAAGTATCTCATTGCTGCTGACTGATCCAAAACAATCAATCATTTTCTGCCCAGGCTGATTGGCTCAGTTTGATCTAAACTAAACTGAGTCTAAGGCAGGCCATAGGTGGTGCAAATTTCGTTCTTGCAACCACAGGTTGCAGGAACGAAATTTGCACGATTCCCCCATCAACACAGACAGTGCTGACAGGCAGTGCCAGGACATAGTCATCCAGAGCCCAGAGCGAACATGCCAAACTGTGCCCCCCTCCATGATGTATGAGGACTATGTGTCAGCAGAAATCCCCCCACAAAAACTCTGAGCATTAACCTGCTTGCTTACCCCCAAACGTACATTCCTCCTCCTCCCAGTACAAATCTGCCCCTCTACTGAAATCCCCCCTCTCAGTACAAATCTTTGCCCCCCCCAAATCCCCCCAGCTCAAATGCCCCCCCCCCAAAAAATCACCCCTCCTAGCATAAATCTCCTACCCCTAAAATTTCCCCCTCTAGCACACATCTTCTACCCTTACTATAAACCCCCCCAAGCAGCACAAATTCCCCCCAATCCACCATCCTAGCACAAATCATCCCCCATCCCCCCTCCCAACCTTCAGCCTGGGTTCACACATGTGCGGTGCGAATTGAAGCTCAGGTTTCACTTGGAAGATAAAAATCTCCTGTTCAAAGGCTCATCTGCGTTTAGCTCAGGATCAGTGAGCAGGGAGAGGGGGAGGGAGAGGGGGGAGAGGGGGAGGTGTAGTGAGGAGAAGGAGAAAATCCATGTTCAGAACGCAATGCATCTGCAAAGCAGATGCGTTCCCATAGAATATAAGGGGCTCGTAATTCGCACCGCAATGCCCAGAAAACGCACACGTTTTTTGTGCAGTGTGAATGCAACGCACATATGTGAACCAGATGCATTCATATGAATGTATTTTAAAATGCCCTGCGAATTAGATGCGTTGTAAGCCGCATCTAATTCGCATAGGTGTGAATGGGGGCATAATCTCCCTAAACCACCACTCTTAGCACCTCCCCTCCCCAAAACTTTTCCTCCTAAAATAATACATACCCCCTGCTACCCCCAAAATTTCCCCTCCTAGAACAATACATACCCCCTGCCACCCCCAAAATCCCCCCTTCCAACACAAATCCCCCCCCCCCCCAATCTCCTTGACATTCCCTCCCCTCTCACTCCAGATGATACCACAATGCTCATAGCAACCACCCCTCCTGCCCACCCCTTGTCCCAGTCCTGCTGATAGGGGAATCCCACTTGCTGCGCAGTTGATCGATCAACTTGGTACATTCAGCCTGCCCACACATGGTTTGAATCTTGGCCAGTTCTTGTTAAACCGTCCGAGATTCGAACCATCTAAATACAGGTTGCACCCCATGTTTTCCAATGAGTACTGTTCATATCTGTGTGGCTAAAAGTAGACTTTGAAGTAGTTCCTGCACTACTTTGGTCCATCTTTCATGAGACATGAGGGCCATAGACTTAAATGTAAATCCTCAAAGGTCGCATGAAAGTTGCACCTGAATGATATACATGTGACTAGTGTGCTACTTTGTAGAGGATGGTCAAAGCTAAAACCACTACAAAGTCACACTAGTCTTAAGTCGCATCAAAATTGCATCAAAGTCGAAAAAGTGTGAATGGAGCCTAAACCAATTGGAAGGGAAGTTATGGCTATTCAATTGTGTGCAGATTTGATTGTCTTGATTGTATTGCACAGCAATCAGATAATAAAATCATAGTTAGGGATGAGCCGAACACCCCCCGGTTCGGTTCGCACCAGAACCCGCGAACGGACCGAAAGTTCGCACGAACGTTAGAACCCCATTGACGTCTATGGGACTCGAACGTTCGAAATCAAAAGTGCTCATTTTAAAGGCTAATTTGCATGGTATTGTCCGAAAAAGGGTTTGGGGACCCGGGTCCTACCCCAGGGGACATGTATCAATGCAAAAAAAACTTTTAAAAACGGCCGTTTTTTCGGGAGCAGTGATTTTAATGATGCTTAAAGTAAAAAAAAAAAAGTGAAATATTCCTTTAAATATCGTACCTGGGGGGTGTCTATAGTATGCCTGTAAAGTGACGCGTGTTTCCCATGTTTAGAACAGTCCCTGCACCAAATGTCATTTTTAAAGGAAAAAATCTCATTTAAAACTGCTTGCGGGTTTAATGTCATGTCGGGTCATGGCAATATGGATGAAAATCAGTGAGACAAACGGCATGGGTACCCCCCAGTCCATTACCAGGCCCTTTGGGTCCTGTATGGATGTTAAGGGGAACCCCGCACCCAAATTAAAATAAGGAAAGGCCCTATATACTCTGAACAGCAGTATACAGGCGGTGCAAACAAGACAGGGACTGTAGGTTTGTTGTTAAGTAGAATCTCTTTGTAATTTTGAACGGGTACATTTTTAACGTGTTTAGCTCCAGCCAAAAAATCTTTTTTAAGCTTTTTGGAAAACATAGGGAAGGGTTATCACCCCTGTGACATTTGTTTTGCTGTCTTTCCTCCTCTTCAGAAGATTTCACCTCACTTTTTTGTCCCAATGAAAAATGTTTTTTGAAAATTTGGGTTTTTTTGTGGAACAAGGATTGGAAAGCATCAGTGGAAAGGAGAAATTGTTTTCCCATATTAACTCTTACAGGAGAGAATTTCCCTTCCTAGGGGTAGATTTCATCTCACTTCCTGTTGTCTCCTTCCGTTTGCAAGTAGGAGTCGTTTGTAAGTTAGATGTTTGAAAGTAGGGTCCTGCCCTATATACTCAGCAGAAATTTGGGCCTTAGGTGTTGCTGTGGCCACAACACTGTAAGCCCTCACAGGGCCCTGCTGTGAAATATTAGATCAAGAATTGTAATTACATGCCCCTGTTGAACAGGAGCTGAAAAATTAGGCCTTAGGCACTGGTGCTGGTGTCACAACACTGCAACCCCTCACAGACACTCTAGTTGGAACGCAGGAACGAGCCCTGCTGCAAAGTATTGCATCAAAAATTGTAATTACACGCCCCTGTTAGACAGGGGCAGAAAAATTGGTCCTTAGGCACTGGTGCTGGTGCCACAACACTGCAACCCCTCACAGACACTCTAGTTGGAACGCAGGAACGAGCCCTGCTGCAAAGTATTGCATCAAAAATTGTAATTACACGCCCCTGTTAGACAGGGGCAGAAAAATTGGGCCTTAGGCACTGGTGCTGGTGCCACAACACTGCAACCCCTCACAGACACTCTAGTTGGAATGCAGGAACGAGCCCTGCTGCAAAGTATTGCATCAAAAATTGTAATTACACGCCCCTGTTAGACAGGGGCAGAAAAATTGGGCCTTAGGCACTGGTGCTGGTGCCACAACACTGCAACCCCTCACAGACACTCTAGTTGGAATGCAGGAACGAGCCCTGCTGCAAAGTATTACATCAAAAATTGTAATTACACGCCCCTGTTAAACAGGGGCTGAAAAATTGTGCCTTAGGCACTGGTGGTGGCGCCCAGAACCAAAAATGTTCTTACAAGCTATCAGCGTGATGATTGAGGAGGAAGAGGATAATTACTCAGGGATAGTCACTCAGCATCAGCATAGGCAGTCTTTGAAGGGATCTGAAAAAAATTATTCAGTTACATCAGCATCAGGTGCTTGGTAGCTGGTGGTGATCCAAGACTGATTCATTTTTATGAAGGTCAGCCGATCGACCGAGTCAGTGGACAGACGCACCCTGTGATCGGTTACCACGCCTCCAGCAGCACTGAATGTGCGTTCCGAAAGAATGCTGGATGCAGGACAGGCCAGTAGCTCAATTGCATACTGTGCAAGCTCTGGCCAGTGATCCATCCTCAAGACCCAGTAACCCAGAGGATTTTCGGTGGGAAAGGTGTCCAAGTCTGATCTTGCCCCTAGGTATTCCTGCACCATGTAAAACAGACGCTGGCGATGGTTGCTGGAACCGATCATACCTTGGGGCTGCGGACCAAAAAATTGTCTGAACGCATCGGTCAGACGGCCACCTTCTCCACCGCTCCTTCTTTGACTGACCGAAGCCTCAGCAACACGTTGTCCAGAAACAGGAGTTTGTAACCTCCCAGTCTCTGGGAACGCGTTGCACAGACCTTTCTGCAAGGCCTCCCGAAGATGTTTCATCCTCTGCTCCCTCTGCGATGGCAAGATAAGGTCCGCAACCTTACCCTTGTAACGTGGATCAAGGAGGGTTGCCAGCCAGTATTGGTCCTTCTCCTTGATACCACGAATACGAGGATCCTTACGCAGGCTTTGCAGGATCAGGGAGGCCATGCAGCGTAGGTTTGCTGAGGCATTCGGTCCGGAGTCCTCTGGGTCACTAAGGACAACAACGTCCGCAGCCACCTCCTCCCAGCCACGTACAAGTCCATGTGTTCCTTGGGACTGATCCCTTAAAGACTGCTGATGCTGAGTGCCAGGCTCCACCTCCATACTGACACAATCTTCCTCCTCCTCCTCCTCGTCCTCTTCCTGTGTGATCGGCGGGCACGCAGGAACACTGTCTGGATAAAGGGGGCCTTGAGAGCTAAGGAAGTCCTCCTCTTCCTGCCTCTGTTCTGCCTCAAGTGCCCTGTCCATTATTCCATGCAGCGTGTGCTCCAACAGGTGGACAAGGGGGACAGTGTCACTGATGCATGCACTGTCAGTGCTCACCATCCTCGTGGCCTCCTCGAATGGTGACAGGACAGTGCATGCATCCCTGATCATGGCCCACTGGCGTGGGGAAAAAAAACCAAGCTCCCCTGACCCTGTCCTGGTGCCATAGTCGCACAGGTACTCATTGATGGCCCTCTGCTGCGTGTGCAGCCGCTGCAGCATGGCCAACGTTGAGTTCCACCTGGTGGGCATGTCACAGATTAGGCGGTTCTTGGGCAGGTTAAACTCCTTTTGGAGGTCCGTCAGCCGAGCACTGGCATTATATGACCGGCGGAAATGCACACAGACTTTCCTGGCCTGCCTCAGGACATCCTGTAAGCCCGGGTACCTGCCCAAGAACCGCTGCACCACCAAGTTAAGGACGTGAGCCAAACAGGGCACATGGGTCAGTGGTCCCTGTCGGAGGGCAGAGAGGAGGTTGGTGCCATTGTCGCAAACCACCATTCCTGCCTTAAGTTGGCGTGGCGTCAACCACCTCTGAACCTGCCCCTGCAGAGCTGACAGAACCTCTGCCCCAGTGTGGCTCCTGTCCCCCAAGCACACCAGCTCAAGCACCGCATGGCATCTTTTGGCCTGCGTACTTGCGTAGCCCCTTGAACGCCTACGGAGCACCGCTGGTTCCGAGGAAGAGGCCATGGAGGAAGAAGAAGAGGAGGGGGTGGAGGAGAGAGGTGTGTCACAATCAGCATTTTGGAGGCGTGGTGGCGGAACAACCTCCAACACTACTGCACCTTGTCCTGCATCCTTCCCAGCTGCCAGCAGAGTCACCCAATGCGCCGTGAAACTTAAGTAACGTCCCTGTCCATGCCTGCTGGACCATGAGTCAGCGGTAATATGCACCTTACCGCTGACGGCCCTGTCCAGCGAGGCATGGACATTGCCTTCCACATGCCGGTAGAGAGCCGGAATCGCCTTCCGTGAGAAAAAGTGGCGTTTGGGTACCTGCCACTGAGGAACCGCACATTCCACAAACTCACGGAAGGGGGCAGAGTCTACCAACTGAAAAGGCAGCAGTTGAAGTGCTAGCAATTTTGCCAAGCTAGCATTCAACCGCTGGGCATGTGGATGGCTGGGAGCAAACTTCTTTCGGCGGTGCAGCAGCTGGGGCAGGGAAATTTGCCTGGTACAATCTGACGTCGGTGTACCAAAAGCAGATTGCCCACAAGTACTTGGCTGTGACACACCTAATTCTACACCTTCATTCCTCTCACTGCAGGTCTCAGAGAGGACTGAAGGTCTAGTGGGGTTGGAAATCTCAGCTGATGAGGAGCAAGGAGAGATCCTCTTTGTTCTTTGGTGTGGGTCTTTTAGATATGCTTGCCAACGAACTGCATGGCAGGTCAACATATGTCTGGTCAAGCATGTGGTACCCAAGCGGGAGATGTTTTGGCCACGCGAGATACGCTTGAGACATATGTTGCAAATAGCAGCGGTGCGATCTGATGCACTCGTCTCAAAAAAGGCTCACACCAAAGAACTTTTTGAATAACGCGCAGAGACTGCAGCGCCCTGCACATGTGGAGCTTTGGGGTGTGATGCAGTCAATGTGCTGCCCTTAGGCTGGCCCCTGGAGGGCATCCTGCCTCGTTGGTGATGTGCCGCCTCCTCCTCCTCCTCCTCCTCCTCTCTCCTATCAGGCACCCACGTTGAGTCAGTGACCTCATCATCCCCTCCCTCCTCATCACTGGAGCAAACCTGGCAGTATGCTGCAGCAGGGGGAGCATGACTGCCAGATTGCTGTCCTTCTTGGGCACCCCCTCTGTCCGTGCTCATGTTACTGCCTTCATCGAGCTCAGTATCATCATCAGAGCCTTCCAAACGCTGGGCATCCTCCTGGAGCATGTACCCAACACTGTGGTCAAACAGTTCGAGGGAATCCTCAGGAGGACATGGTGGAGCTAGGGAAGGAGTCACTGATGACATTGAGCTGAGGGAAGAGGCCGCTGCTTTGCCAGACAAAGCACCCTGGGCATGGGTGAGAGAGGATGAGGAGGCTGAGGACGGCTTGGTCATCCACTCGACCAAGTCTTCCGCATGTTGCGGCTCAACACGGCCAGCTGCCGAAAAAAAGGCCAAGCGTGTCCCATGGCCACGTGCTGATGAGGATGCACCGTCTCCACGACCAGCACTAGACACAGAGCCTGCTTGCCCTCTCTTATTGGCTTGTGACTGTCTGCCTCTCCTTCTTGGCCTTCCAGACATACTAATGGCCTGTAGCTGCACTAAGCTGGGATAGAACACCTGTAATTTTCTTCAGGTAGCTTTATATACTGTAACCAGACAAGCCTGCCTGTCAGTAGGAAGATAACAGGAACGGATCTAGCTGAACACTGTGAGCAGGACGCACTGCACTAAATGTAAATAGCAGGAACGGATCTAGCTGAACACTGTGAGCAGGACGCACTGACTGCACTAAATGTAAATAGCAGGAACGGATCTAGCTGAACACTGTGAGCAGGACGCACTGACTGCACTAAATGTAAATAGCAGGAACGGATCTAGCTGAACACTGTGAGCAGGACGCACTGCACTAAATGTAAATAGCAGGAACGGATCTAGCTGAACACTGTGAGCAGGACGCACTGACTGCACTAAATGTAAATAGCAGGAACAGATCTAGCTGAACACTGTGAGCAGGACGCACTGACTGCACTAAATGTAAATAGCAGGAACGGATCTAGCTGAACACTGTGAGCAGGACGCACTGACTGCACTAAATGTAAATAGCAGGAACAGATCTAGCTGAACACTGTGAGCAGGACGCACTGCACTAAATGTAAATAGCAGGAACAGATCTAGCTGAACACTGTGAGCAGGACGCACTGCACTAAATGTAAATAGCAGGAACGGATCTAGCTGAACACTGTGAGCAGGACGCACTGCACTAAATGTAAATAGCAGGAACAGATCTAGCTGAACACTGTGAGCAGGACGCACTGCACTAAATGTAAATAGCAGGAACAGATCTAGCTGAACACTGTGAGCAGGACGCACTGCACTAAATGTAAATAGCAGGAACAGATCTAGCTGAACACTGTGAGCAGGACGCACTGCACTAAATGTAAATAGCAGGAACGGATCTAGCTGAACACTGTGAGCAGGACGCACTGACTGCACTAAATGTAAATAGCAGGAACAGATCTAGCTGAACACTGTGAGCAGGACGCACTGACTGCACTAAATGTAAATAGCAGGAACGGATCTAGCTGAACACTGTGAGCAGGACGCACTGACTGCACTAAATGTAAATAGCAGGAACAGATCTAGCTGAACACTGTGAGCAGGACGCACTGCACTAAATGTAAATAGCAGGAACAGATCTAGCTGAACACTGTGAGCAGGACGCACTGCACTAAATGTAAATAGCAGGAACGGATCTAGCTGAACACTGTGAGCAGGACGCACTGCACTAAATGTAAATAGCAGGAACAGATCTAGCTGAACACTGTGAGCAGGACGCACTGCACTAAATGTAAATAGCAGGAACAGATCTAGCTGAACACTGTGAGCAGGACGCACTGCACTAAATGTAAATAGCAGGAACGGATCTAGCTGAACACTGTGAGCAGGACGCACTGCACTAAATGTAAATAGCAGGAACAGATCTAGCTGAACACTGTGAGCAGGACGCACTGCACTAAATGTAAATAGCAGGAACAGATCTAGCTGAACACTGTGAGCAGGACGCACTGACTGCACTAAATGTAAATAGCAGGAACGGATCTAGCTGAACACTGTGAGCAGGACGCACTGCACTAAATGTAAATAGCAGGAACAGATCTAGCCTAATCTATCTAACTCAAATCAAATGACACTGTCTGTCTCTCTCTCTATCAGCACACCGGAACACACTACACAGGGCCGCCGTGCAGGCGGCCTTATATAGTGTGGGGCGTATACTAAATCCCCTGAGCCATAATTGGCCAAAGCCACCCTGGCTTTGGCCAATTACAGCTCTCTCTACTGACGGCGCTGTGATTGGCCAAGCATGCGGGTCATAGTGCATGCTTGGCCAATCATCAGCCAGCAATGCACTGCGATGCCGCAGTGAATTATGGGCCGTGACGCGCCACACGAATTTGGCGCGAACGGCCCATAACGTTCGCAATTCGACGGACGGTCGAACAGCCGATGTTCGAGTCGAACATGGGTTCGACTCGAACACGAAGCTCATACCTAATCATAGTATGTATGGGCGACATTACTCTGTTGCCCCCTTTTTTTAAATTGGATTTTCACTCCCAAATTAAAAGTCCCCCCTGTTCACCCCTCCTCTGCTCCGCTTCCTAAATATGTTTTTTTTTTCCTTCTTTTAAAAAAAAGTACTAGCACAATTCTAGCATTGGGTAATATTACTCTCTTTAAAATAAAAATACACATTTCGATCATGCCAGCATTTTCTGCGGCGTTTCACTAGCACAGGGCCTTCAGTTGTCCCATATCTTTTTCGGATGCTGGAAACCTCCCTGTGGGAATCTATACTTAACCCTTTCATCTGTCACTTAAAATAATCAACAGATTTCCATGAGAGGCATTTCATGCATTTGTTCTTGAACAACATACGGGTTTGGAGTGTCAAAAATATTAGCATATCAACAAGCACATCTTGGAAGGCCCACTCTTCTATTCTTACATATCACACTTGTTGAGCTCACAGAGGAGTCTTTGTCTAAAGGCCGCTGGTACGAGAACAAGGGAAGGAAAAGATAGGGGAGAAAAGGAGTGCTAGTATTAGTGTGGAGGGAGCAAAGTTAGGTATAGGTGACAAATTAATTTATTTTATGATTGATCCTTAGCGATTAAAATACTCCATCTACAGTCATCAACACACCCTATTGACTTAACAGACAGGAGAAGGTGGCTTTCAAATGACATTCTTGCAATGCGATTATCAGAAGTTTTTACCTTTATTTCAGATATTTATATAGCGCTAGCAATTTACACAACATTTGCATGTATTGTACATTCACATGAGCCCCTGCCCTCACTGAGCTTACAATCTAATGTCACATTCACACACACACTACTAGGGACAATTTACACAGCAGCCAATGAACCAACTAGCTTGTCTTTGAAGTAAGAAAGGAAACCCACCGTGCTCCAAGATACTACCACCGCGTGCCAAGATATTCCAAGTAGCTAAAGTGATATTTAAGATCTTTATTTACATATTAAAAGGGTAATTCAAAGGATTTTGGAGAAACTGTCCACATTTTGAAATACCTCTCCTATTCTTTTGAATAACCTGGAGCATGGTATAGTCTGCCTTAGGGCTGCTTTCACACTGGGGCGGGCACTGACGGTAAAACACTGCTAGTTTTAGCGGCACTTTACCGTCATTTTAGCGGCACTATTAGGACGATAGTGGGGCCCGTTTAACCCCTGCTAGCGGGCGAATAAAAGGTTAAATGCGCCTGTGTAGCACCGCTGCCGAATCGCTTTGCAGGCGCTTTGGCAGCGGTGCCTATTCATTTCAATGGCCAGTAGAGGTGCATGAGTGGTGTGTACACCGCTCCTTCACCGCCCCAAAGATGCTGCTTGCAGGACTTTTTTCATGTCCTGCCAGCGCATCGCCCCATTGTGAAAGCACTCAGGCTTTCACACTGGGACTGCAGGGGAAGTGTTTTTCAGGCACTTTACAGGTACTATTTTTAGCCCAAAAGTGCCTGAAAAATGCCCCAGTGTGAAAGGGGTCTAAAAGTGGACAGTGGCAGTCAGTAGAGCAGTGGGGCAGAGTGTGAACAGTGTCAGTAGGGCAGTGTGTAAGGGGGGGTTAGATTAGTGTTCCGTCACATCCTCCGTGTTTCCCTCCCTTGTTGGGCATCAAGCATGGGTCACGTAAGAGATTCCCCTTGGCATGGGTTCCTGGACTACGCCAGGCATTGAACAAGGTCACTAACCCTTGCACGGGGTAAAATTTGGCAGGGGGCATGCTCACCAAAGCCTGGAAACCAGGCAAGAGCCAAACATTAAGGCAATCTCCTAACTCCATAATGAGCCATATACAGTATGTGCAGTACTTGAAATGCGGAGTTCCTCCTTAGCTTCCTTATTCCATGTTCTACATACTTGTACTCATATATATGTTAAATTCGATGGGACAGGCTGAGCCACTGCCCGCTCCACTAGTCAGTGTACCCCTCTTATCTCACCCCCAGTAACAGAATAGGGTCCCTCCTAACACAGCGTGGACCTCATTCATACTCTCACTTAACTCTTCTGTTTCCATAACAAGTGACCAGGCCTAGGTCTCTGTAACGCTAGTCAACTCCCGGTGCCTGACGAAGTCCAAAAACCAACCCCCTCGCTACCGAAGGACTTGTCACCTATCAAGTACCACGCCAATGACTGGTTGCTGTTTTCTTTGTAGTTACTCATGAGCCTTTGCTGTAGCGATGTTACACATACTCCTTATCATGGTTGCAGACCCAAGTTCTTTAGTAGTATGCTTAGACCTCATACGCATCCCTTTGAAAAACTTTCAACTGGAGCAGTTGAACCAACATTTACTGTAAACTTGGCAACATGTTTAACATGCAATAACATTCTATTCCTAACTGAACCTAACTATGGCTGCCCCAGGTTACCTGCACAGGTGAAGTCTCTTGGAGGAAAGTCCAAACTTGGCGGTGCTCTAACAAAGAAGTTCATGGTACAGGGTTTTTTACAGGGAATCTGTGTTCCAGAGTGGACTATAGGTCCCAGCAAGTCTTTAGCGTAGATTCCCCATGCGTTTTCTAATTGTTCCTCAGAGCCCACTTAGGACCTGGACCTCTTTCCTTTTATAGAACACTGGACCCTAGTGAAAGCCCACAAACCTACCTGGCAGAGGTGGCAAAAACAATAACCTTTTCCCCTGACCTTGGCAGCCGGATGCTAACTACTCATATTGTAGGCAATCTCCCTACAAGTAGATGGTGTCAGTAGTACAGTGGATGGTGTCAGAAGGGCATATTATGGTGTCAGAAGGGCAGAGTAGGGTGTCAGAAGGGCAGAGTATGGTGTCCATGGGTCAGTGGATGGTGTTAGTAGAACAGTGGACTTTATCAGTAGAACAGTGGACTTTATCAGTAGAACAGTGGACTTTGTCAGTAGAACAGTGGACTTTGTCAGTAGAACAGTGGACTTTATCAGTAGAACAGTGGACTTTATCAGTAGAACAGTGGACTTTATCAGTAGAACAGTGGACTTTATCAGTAGAACAGTGGACTTTATCAGTAGAACAGTGGACTTTGTCAGTAGAACAGTGGACTTTGTCAGTAGAACAGTGGACTTTATCAGTAGAACAGTGGACTTTATCAGTAGAGCAGTGGATGGCGTCAGTAGTTTTTTATTTGTATTTTATTTTTTTTATTTATTTTTTTTCATTTTTATTTTATTTTTTACAATTTTATTTTTTAGTATTTGTCACATTATTTTTTTAGCAGCCCTGTGGTGGGACTTTGGTGAAATATCAGGAGTCTAAACAGACCCTTTATGTCTCACTTTTGAGAAAAAAAGAGATTGAAGACACTTAGGCTGCACAGCATGAATGAACAGGAATAGCTCTGTATAGAGCTTCCCATTCATTTGCAAACCAAAGCATAGTAAACACTGTTTTATATGCTTCAGTTATTAATGGACACAGGAGTGATTGGTACAGATCACACATTGCCTTCATTCAGAAAAGGAAGGGGCCAGTAAATGACATTTTTTGGCTCTTCCCGCTCTCCATCTTGAAACATACTCCGCAACAGTGGCAAAGGATAGGAGGGAAGTCAGCAGTGCTGTTGTCTTTTTTTTGACAGCTGAAAGGTGTTTTTTTTTAATGTGAATACCACCCTTGTGTTGGGCTCAGAGTTGCGGCATGGCCTTTTTCACTTGAATGGGTGCCATTCAGTGGTGGCACTGTTGCTTGCCCGTCCGTCTGCCCACCAGCCCTGCACTTACCCTACGTAGGTCGCGGACAGCTGCAGTGGCTTCCCCTCAACTGGGTGGGCTCAGGGCACAGTGCTCTGCGCCCCAAGCCCACCCCTTTTTGAAGCCAATTAGAGCCTCAGGCTCTAATCATGTGTTTAAGAAAAAAAAAACATTGGAATCCATGTGTCCGGCACCCTGCATGTAGATTAGGGGCAGTGCGCATGGATTAGGGGGGCCGCACCCCTAATGGAGCTCTGGTCACTGGTTAGGGGTATCAGAGTAAAGGGGGGCTGAATACAAATGTACGCCACACTTTTCACATATTTATTTGTAAAAAATGTGAAAACCATGTATCATTTTCCATCCCATTCACAATTATGTGCCACTTTGTTGGTCTATCACATAAAATCCCAATAAAATACATTTATGTTTCTGGTTGTAACCTGACAAAATGTGGAGAATGTCAAGGGGTATGAATACTTTCTTAAGGCCCTGTAACCCGTTTAATCAATGTTCCACGCTGATTTCAATCACTAGTTCAGATATAACTGGGATTTATGATTGGAAATTGTCACTTGCAGTTGTCATTTCATAATTTATTGATGAGAATACGATTGTATCCATGAGGAAAGTATGTGGAAAACAATGAATAATATTGGTAATAAATGAGGAATGTATGAGAGGTGTGATGATGAGTGATTGGGACTAGAGATGGATGATTATTGCAGTGTGTATGGAGAGAAGAGAGGAGAAGAGTCGTGTAGAGGGGAGGAGAGTGCTGAGAGGAGTGCAGTGAAGAGATGTATGAGGAGGAGGAGAGGAGGAGGTGGAGGAGGAGAGGAGGGATGTGACCTGTGACCCGCACTAATCTCCACCAGGAATGACAGGCATTCAGTGTACTGAGTACAGGAACACAGGAGTCCGGACGGAGCACACACCGGAGGAGGAGGAGGACATGAGTCTATGGGGGGATTACTTCTACCGGGAATGTACGGCCAAGGGAGCCTGAGACACGGCCGACTGTGAGGAGCCCCTCCTGGAGGCTGACAATGGGGCAGACCTCCGTCTCTACTCTGTCCGGGCAGGCGAGCAGCGGTAAGTACATGTGTTTGTGTGCGCGCGCTACGAGGAGTGTCTGTAGTAAGTCTAACACGGGGCATGGGCACAGACTTCTATCTGTACTATGAGGAATGTCTACAGCAAGCCTAGCCCGGGGCATGGGTTCAGACTTCTACTATGTTGTCTACAGCAAGCCTGGCACAGGGCATGGGTACAGACTTCTATGTCTACAGCAAGCCTGGCACAGGGCATGGGTACAGACTTCTACTATGTCTACAGCAAGCCTGGCACAGGGCATGGGTACAGACTTCTATGTCTACAGCAAGCCTGGCACAGGGCATGGGTACAGACTTCTACTATGTCTACAGCAAGCCTGGCACAGGGCATGGGTTCAGACTTCTACTATGTTGTCTACAGCAAGCCTGGCACAGGGCATGGGTACAGACTTCTATCTGTACTATGAGGAATGTCTACAGCAAGCCTAGCCCGGGGCATGGGTTCAGACTTCTACTATGTTGTCTACAGCAAGCCTGGCACAGGGCATGGGTACAGACTTCTATGTCTACAGCAAGCCTGGCACAGGGCATGGGTACAGACTTCTACTATGTCTACAGCAAGCCTGGCACAGGGCATGGGTACAGACTTCTACTATGTCTACAGCATGCCTGGCACAGGGCATGGGTTCAGACTTCTACTATGTTGTCTACAGCAAGCCTGGCACAGGGCATGGGTACAGACTTCTATCTGTACTATGAGGAATGTCTACAGCAAGCCTAGCCCGGGGCATGGGTACAGACTTCTACTATGTCTACAGCAAGCCTGGTACAGGACATGGGTACAGACTTCTACTATGTCTACAGCAAGCCTGGCACAGGGCATGGGTACAGACTTCTACTATGTTGTCTACAGCAAGCCTGGCACAGGGCATGGGTACAGACTTCTACTATGTCTACAGCAAGCCTGGCACAGGGCATGGGTACAGACTTCTACTATGTCTACAGCAAGCCTGGCACAGGACATGGGTACAGACTTCTACTATGTCTACAGCAAGCCTGGCACAGGACATGGGTACAGACTTCTACTATGTCTACAGCAAGCCTGGCACAGGGCATGGGTACAGACTTCTACTATGTCTACAGCAAGCCTGGCACAGGGCATGGGTACAGACTTCTATGTTGTCTACAGCAAGCCTGGCACAGGGCATGGGTACAGACTTCTATGTTGTCTACAGCAAGCCTGGCACAGGGCATGGGTACAGACTTCTATGTTGTCTACAGCAAGCCTGGCACAGGGCATGGGTACAGACTTCTATCTGTACTACGAGGAATGTCTACAGCAAGCCTAGCCCGGGGCATGGGTACAGACGTCTACTATGAGGGGTGTCTACAGCAAGCCTAGCCCGGGGCATGGGTACAGACGTCTACTATGAGGGGTGTCTACAGCAAGCCTAGCACAGGGTATGGGCACAGATGTCTACTATGAGGGGTGTCTACAGCAAGCCTAGCACAGGGCATGGGCACAGATGTCTACTATGAGGGGTGTCTACAGCAAGCCTAGCACAGGGCATGGGCACAGATGTCTACTATGAGGGGTGTCTACAGCAAGCCTAGCACAGGGCATGGGCACAGATGTCTACTATGAGGGGTGTCTACAGCAAGCCTAGCACAGGGCATGGGCACAGATGTCTACTATGAGGGGTGTCTACAGCAAGCTCCCTTAAGCACAGTAATGTAACCACACAAGGGCTGTATCCATGCCGCTGTACCCAGGTGGTACCATAAGTGAATGGAGATGAGCCGCAACCACATGGCTGTGCCACCACTTTGAGGGTTAAAGCAGGTGGTGAGCAGGTGACTTATCCCATCTTCACTACCTGTCAAAAGCCTCTGAAAAGGGATCCACCATGGACCCCTTTTCAGAAGAACAGCAAGCACTGCCATATGTGTCAATGAGCCCAAAAAGGAACCTAAAGTATAACTAAAGGCTCATTCACTTGGCCAGCCAGAGGGGCAGCAAAAGCTATCGGCTGAGCTGCTGTTTTACTGTCCCCTTGCCCACCTAAACACAAACATGCTCAGGGCTATACATGTGAGGCAAAAATAAACCCCTTGCAGTCCTGCCACCAAGCACAACCTATTCAAGCAAATGGGGCCACATCCAAGCAAACTGAGCTGTGCCCCAATCGGGTGCAATGCAGTTGGCTGTGGCGCAGTAGGTAGTCATTTTGGAGGGTTAAAACATTAGAGGAGGAGGTAACATGTCTGCAGTGGATCGCTTTTCAGCAGTAGTGATAGCTGCATGTCTGAATGAGCCATTAAGCCAAACCTTTTTTTTCTTTCTTTTAGATTTGGATATAGTGAAGAGGGATTAGAACGCCTATTAGGTTTTTCTTGCGGCCTGAGCCCCCATTAGGGAGATTCACCCTCTTTATTTGTCCAGGTGACCATTATCAATGAAAGTAAAAGAAAATCCCAAAAGTTGGGTTGTCACCAGAACAGAAATAGAGGGGAAATTCTCCAATGGGGACACTAGTTCTGGTGACAACCAGGGATTCCGTCACTTTGGAGGAATGTCCTCTGACTTCCTGTTGTGGCTATGGGACAAATACTTAAACTCTTATGCCGCCTACACACGGTCAGAATTTCCAACAACAAATGTTCGATGTGAGCTTGTTGTCGGAAATGTATAGGCTCCATCGGACATTTGTTGTCGGAATTTCCTCCTTAGATTGTCTTTAATCAAACTGAATGTATGGATAATTCAGGATGGAAAATTATCAATCATATTGCATTGATCGCAGCACAGAGATGTTGTGTTCAAGAACTCGATTGATCAGATTATGAGGGACAGGGAAAACCGACATGCTATCAGTAATTTATGATCATATCTTCCAACTATCGATCACAATCCATTTCCCTGTGTGTGTCTTATCAATTGACTATAGATTGATGAATTGATTGAAAAATAAATCCATCAATTATCAAAGTGTGTATATGCTCTCAATGTATACAGATTACATGACACAGCTCTACTGTGCTCTGCACTGCATATGTTTACACTGTACTGGCAGGTCTTGCTGGGAATTGTAGTTCATCCTAATCTGGGCAGCTCTGGGTTACCAAATCCTTGTATAAAGTAGGGGAAAGTTTTTGATGAACATTCAGAATGATGACCCGTCAGCTATTAATGTTGTGTACTTCATCTGACCAGGCATCCCTATTGATCTGTGCAGGATAATGAGCAGTATGCACAGAAGATGCAGCCATGCTCTTTGCTGATGATGGGGAATGTATGTGATGTGACAGTATGTGCAAATCCATGTCTGCGACGGCGTTGTCATCCTTTGCCTGATTTGAAATCGGAACCCTAATTCCTCTCCTTTTTTATTTCTTCTTGACCTTTTTTGCATGTTAATGCTACGGATCTCCTCCTTCCTCTTTCAGACACTTCCTATCTCCATGTACTCCAGCATAAGCTGCATGTTGTTGCTGTGGACCAGCTTCCTGACAGTGACGACGGTGGACCATATTGGCGTGGCTGCTTGTAATGCATGAGTGCAACTGGGGGACAGTCTCCCTATAGCAGGAAGAGCCTGAATAATGATCTTTATGGCAGGATCACCAAGTATTATTTTAATGAGGGATTGAAAGCAACTCTTGAAATGACATTAACATGTTAAACATTATGTGAGAGTTCAACGATTGGACTTAATTTTACTTTAACCACTTGCCGACCAGCCACCATCATTATACTGTGGTAGGTCGGCTCGTTCCCACTGTAGGTGTACATCGGCTTCTTTGGAGAGCCATGGCAGGCGTGCACATCCGATGCACAATGGGGGACCCAATGCGTGTGGCCGGAGGCCACGGTGTCCACCGCTTGTGCTATCAGCATGAATCACTTCTTACAAGTTTTCCTGACACCAAGAGAAAAAAAGGTGACAGGGGAGGGAGCTGATTGACAACCTCAGCTCTGTTCCTGTGTGCTGTGTAGAGGGGGTGTGTCCCTTCAGTCTTGTCTCCAATCAGCTCTCAAAGCTCTCCAAACATGATATGTTTTCACCTTAATGCATGGAATGCATTAAGGTGAAAACCTTGAGGGTTTACGACCCCTTTAAGCTCTCCACCTAGTTTTTTCTGAACTCACACGAGCTTTAAAAAAACTGGACTTTGAACATATGTGGAGGAGAGAGGGTTGCAGATAAAAAGGTACAACTTATGTAGGAGGATTTGTTCCATCTCTGTGTATCACGTGAGGCCAGTCACTTCACTGGGTATATGGAGGGGTTTACAACAACTTTTAAATCCCCAAAAACTCCAGGAGTTCGAAATAATCTAGGGGCCACCCCGCACTGCAAGGATTAAATGATCTGTGCCCTAGGTGGTACAGGAACAGCCATTTTTACTTGCCCTATCCCTTCTTCTCTTATCTCCTCGAAGCTCCAGCTTGTGGTTGGTCCCTCGCTGTCATCATGTGACCCTGCACTGTATGTGGAGGAGACATGTGATTGCTGCAGGCAACGTCTTAGAGAGGACCATGCACCCTGCTGGAGCGTGGAATAAGATGTTTCTCCTTATTCCAGCACCCCTAAATTTAACAAGCATTGAACTCGTACAGTGTGGAGCATAATATTTTTTTATTCCTTTTTTTTGGGGGGGGGGGGGGGGGGCTTGGTGTAGGGTCCTATCCATAAAGTGACAGGAGGGTTTGTATTTGTTAATCATCCCTATGCCTGCAAATAGTACCTGCCACATTATGTGAAGGTGAAGGAAGGGTCATGCATTTTATTACTGTGTTTAATAGGAGGTTCTCTTGTCTGCGTGGTTCCATGTCTCAGGCCTCTTGCACATGGATCCTACCTCCTGGCGTCTTAGTGCATCTGGTTGGGACATTTGCAGTGACTAGCCTGTTAAAGTCTATGCACAATGCAGCTAGATGGCCCTGTGTGCAAGGGGCTTTATGCTTGTAGTTCCATTGAGGAAACGTGATAACATTTTAGGCTAGGTTTAGCCATGTGTCATTATTTACCACACCTCTAAAACGTGATCCACAAATTCCTTTTAGTGATGTTTTTAACCCTGTAATTGATGCACAACCATACTGCGACCATGTGCATGCCATGTGGTTTCCGAGTGGCCCCATTCACTTCATTGGGTCATGTTGGCTGTGGTACCTTGAAAGGGGGGTTCATTTTTCTGCAGCATGCATGCACCCCCATCTGTCTGTTTCTGTAGGCAGTGTAAATGAGCCCCTAGGAGTCTAGGAGGTGATATGCATCTTTTTTATTGCTTGTGTGTTTTGTGGAACACTTTTTATTGCTGGAGAGCAGGGACAACAAAAGTACCCTCTGTGTTAATGGAAGAGAGAATGGAGTATCCTGCTGGGACCGCTGTTTGATTGTTGACATTCAGGCTAATTCAGGCCATATAGTTTTTAATGTTTAGTGGTGTAGTGAACAATGGCCTAGAAGAAGGCCTTGGAATAATTTGAGGTGATACATTGTGTCCCAGGAGTAGCAGTCATACGAGTCATACAAGTTCATTCCGGAATGTTTGATCTCTTGTAGAAGTCAGCTAAGGTAAATAAGGTATGTAGGAAGGGCACTGACCTACTGTATACATTCCTATGGAACCACATTACAGGAAGTTTACTCATATGTACTAGGGGAAATTCATAAAGGGTATCGTAGACAGAAAAAAAGAAACAAATAATATATAAAAAAATAAATAAAATATACTTATATATTAGGCTGACACTGAGGACAGGGTGTCCATGCTGGCTCCTCCATCCTCAGTGTGCTCCTTCCCTCTGGCCACTGCACCCATCACAGTGACAGGCATATGGTGGAGGAGTTCTGTAGTGGGTGGGCAGACCCTGACGGGGAACTGAGAGACTACTTCCCAGTCAGGTCCTCCTTGCATGTGATTGACAGCACACAGCAGTGGGCAGGTTCATAGACTCTATTTAGTCCAATAGCTTTGTTTGAATCTGTTCACAGCCATTTGTTGTCAATCAAAAGCAAGGTAGACCTGATGGTGTACTAATCTCTTCGTTTATGGCCATGGAGACTATCAGGGGTGCCTCCCTTGTCATTTAAATCATTTCCCAAATATGGGCATCGCCATATCTGGGTAATGATATTTTTTATTTTAATACATTACAGGTACTTATTTAGCGCTGTTAATTTTATATATATATATATATATATATATATATATATATATATATATATATATATATATATATATATATATATATAAAACCACTTGCCCTCGCCCTCCAGGAGATTTACTCCCTTCAAGACCTGACCATTTTTTTTGCTTTTGGCGCTGCGTTACTTTAACTGACAATTGTTCGGTCATGCAACGCTGTACATAAATGAACTGTATATCCTTTTTTTCGCCACAAATAGAGCATTCTTTTTGTGATATTTAATAACCACTAGGTGTTATAGCGTCTACAAACTATGGTGTGTATATATAGGGGAATATTTTTTGTTTTTATTTTTATACTAGTAATGGCGGCGATCAGTGACTCATAGTGGACAATCTGACAATAACTGACACTTTTGACACTTTGTGGCAACCAGTGACACTAATACAGTGATCAGTGCTACAAATATGCACTGTCGCTGTACTGACACTGGCTGAGAAGGGGTTAAACATCTAGGGCAATCAATGGGTCAACCTGTGTTTTTGTGTTTACTGTGTGCTGTTTTTACTAAGGAGCATAGTAGATTATATTATATTCCCTTTGTAGGGAAACAAAATCCACCACATCCCTGCTAACAGAACAGAGCTCTGCCTTGTTTACAGAGCTCTGTTCTGTGTCTTTCCTCACTGATCAGCAGGTGCCGATGAACATCCATTGGTCGGCACCCACTAATCGGCTTGTGCTGTGTCTAATCGAAGTACAGCCGCGGCGTGTGCGCCTCCTACTGAGGAAGTGCCGGATCATGTACTAGGTACGTGATCCCGCACAGGAAGACCGCTCTGCTGCTGTTCTCCTATGCGAGGTGGACGACAAGCGGATATCGTACATTCACATCGGTCTCTGCCATCAAGGAGCCTACAATCTAAAGCCCTATACCAGGGGTCACCAAACTTTCTACAGATGGGGCCAGTTTACTGTTTTACTGACTTTAGGGGGGGCAGTCTGTGCCCAGTGGGAGTAAACAAGGCCCAATCTTTGGTATTGGGGGGAGAAATAGTTGGTGTCAGTGGGAGGAATAATAAATGGTGTCGCGCTCCACACTAGTGTGCTTTAGACCCCTTTCACACTGGGGCACTTTTCAGGCATTTTAGCGCTAAAGTTAGCACCTGTAAAGTGCCTCCCCAGTGTAAAATCCTGAGTGCTTTCACACTGGGGCGGTGCGCTTGGGGGACGGGAAAAAAAGTCCTGCAAGCAGCATCTTTGGGGCAGTGCGGAAGTGGTGTATACAGGGCTCCCAAAACACCCTGCCCATTGAAATGAATGGGTAGCGCTGCTGAAGCGCCTGCAAAGCGCTTAGGCAGCTCCACAACACGGGCGCTTTTAATCCTTTTTTCGGCTGCTAGCTGGGGTTAAAAGCACCCTGCTAGTGGCCGAAAAGCACCGCTATAACAGCGGTAAAGCGCCTCTAAAACTAGTGGTGCTTTACCACTAATGCTGGCACCGCCCCAGTGTGAAAGTACCCTTACTGCTATGAGAGGACATATGATTACATAAACAAATAATAACATATACCCTGACTAAGCAGTATGTGTGCACCCCAAAGTGATTCTAGGTGCCAACATAAAACAAAAACGCATGTGAATAAAAAAGATGAAAAATATCCTAAGTGTCGCCAGACAACCATTATAGAACATTAGGTGTAGTGCACAATATTGCTCTGTGCTCTTCTGGCCCCACTTCACTATGCTGTATCAAACGTGCTTCATGCCGTGTGCAAGGAAGAGGAAACATCTGTGTTATTGATACCCTGGAGGAGAACCTCTAGACCCCCTGGGAGGGACAAAAGTGTTATTAGATGATACCAGTGTATAGGATCCACTATCCCAGGTGAGAGCAAAACTGCTGGAGGGGTTGGGTTTTTGTTTTATGTTGGCACCCAGAATCACTTTGGGGTGCACATACACGCTGCTTAGTCAGTGTATATGGTAATATTTTTTTATGTAATCATATAAATCATATACGCAATAAAGCACAAGCACAGTGGTGTGGAAAGCAACAGCATTTATTCCATTTTTTTTTGCTTATTCACTTGTTTATGAGAATGTGGAAAGTGTGGGCGATTCACGTAGAAGAATTTTAGATATGTTTATTGTTTTTCTTTCCTTTTTTAAACATAGATACATAGGGCACAGTATATCAACTATATAGTTCAGTGGAAGGTAGGGCTGCAACTAACGATTATTTTCATAATCGATTAGTCGGCCGATTATTGTTTCGATTAATCGATTATTCGGTTAATAACCTTAAAAGAAAGTGTGATGTATAATTTATTCTTAAATATCTCTATGCAGTGGTAAATATAAATAACCAACTATATGGTTAGGGAGCAAAATATCAAATCCACTCTGAGCATAACCGATAGAAGAGATATACTGTATATACTATTAGAGCAGATATACTGTATATACTATTAGAGGAGATATACTGTATATACTATTAGAGGAGATATACTGTATATACTATTAGAGCAGATATACTGTATATACTATTAAAAGGGTGAATCTGGTAAATATCATCAGACTCAGTGATCAAATTTTTTTATTAAAAACAAAAACAATGTCCTCCTTCAAAAAAAATGTCATTTTAAGAACGTTCGTTCTTTCATTCAGTGAATGTACAAAGATTTTTTTGTCTGAATATTCTCGTCCGAAAATTGATCGGTGTGGCCAGCATGAGGCTCAGTACACACCTATGCAGTTTGCTTTTCATCTGTTTCTGCAGTGCTTTTGCTGTGCGTTTTGATTTTTGTGCACGTGATTTTGCTGCGATTTGCGTTTTTGCATTTTTTTGGCCAATTTGTTGTTGGGCAGATTAAAAAAACACATATTGCTGCAAAAACTCATTACATGCTTTTCTTCAGCTTCTCTATTGAAGTATATTGAACCAAAAAAAGCACTGTTTTGCGTGAACGTGTCCCATAGGAAACCATGTAAATGAACTGTAGTGCATTTCTGCAAAAAGCACCAAAAAACACATAGATGTGAACCAGGTCTAAGATGTTTAGTAACATAATGGGGTGAAAAAAACGAAAATTAGCCCTTTATAGTACAAAAAAAGCAGATAATCACTACTGTAAAGGGGTTAATTTTTTTTAGTGTAGAACAGTGAAAGTAATATTTACAGTAGCGATTATTTGCTCTTTTTGTACTATAAAGGACTCATTTTAGGGTTTTTTTTAACCCCATTATGTTACTGGCCGATTAATCGATTATGAAAATCGTAATCGATTAATTTCATAATCGATTAGTTGTCGATTAATCGATTAGTTGTTTCAGCCCTAGTGGAAGGAATTATGCCCCATCTTTGGTGTCAGTAGCAGCAATAATGCCTCAAGGGTCGGGTAAAGGCAGGCAAAGGGCTGCGTATTGGAGACCACTGGCCTTTACCATTCTTACATCTACATACTAGGACCAATTTAGACAAGTGCTAATTAACCTACCAGCATGTCTTTGGAGTGTGGGAGGAAACCAGAGTGCCCAGAGGAAACCCACACAGGCACAGGGAGAACATGCAAACTCTATGTATCACCAGTATTTCTGTCCCCTCTATTCACATTTAGCTTTGGCTCCCGGCCAACAGACAAATGGGGGCAAGGATAGGGCACTGTGCTCCAGAAATGTGTCACATTCATGACGGCTTCCCAGCACAGAACACGCCCACTCTGAGCACCGACATCTCTGTACGCCAGCTCAGCGCTGATCTAACTTTCCATCACTTTCCTAATCTGTGAACTTGGGGTAACCTTCAAGGCCCCTTTCACACTGGGGCGGGGGCGGCGGTAAAACCGTTGTTTTAGCGGCGGTATTCAGCCGCTAGCGAGGGCGGTTTTACCCCCCTGCTAGCGGCCGAGAAATGGTTAAAACCACTGCAAAGCTATGCCGGTGGTATAGGCGCGCTGCCCCATTGATTTCAATGGGCAGGAGCGATGTATACACCGCTCCATCACCGCTCCAAAGATGCTGCTAGCAGGACTTTTTTTAACGTCCTGCTGGCGCACCGCTCCAGTGTGAAAGCCCTCGGGGCTTTCACATTGGGGAGAGACAGCAGCGGCTCTTTCAGGGCGCTTTGCAGGTTCTATTTTTTAGCGCTATAGCGCCTGCAAAGTGCCCAGTGTGAAAGGGGTCTTAAGAATCTGTCACTGCTATAGTGATAAGGTGGAAGGTGATGATAGTAAGAACTACCTGAATTTGTTGCACGATTTGCCTGAATTAGGTGCAGGAAGTTCTAAAGAGACAGAGAAGTGTCATTACTTCTTTATTGAATTCCCCAGGCTGCGTAGTGAGAAAGTGAAAGGTGAAAGAAAATACTGTACAGATTTGATAGCCCAACATCAAACACTCAGGCTTATGTACACAGGACGTTGTTTAACCTCTCCTGATCGATTTAACTAGACAGCTAGAAACCAAGCGTCTAGAAGCATTTGTAAAGCGTTTTTTTTTTTTAAATGAAAAAGTCTGTAAACGAAGAGCTGTTAAACGTGAGTTACCGCGTTTAGCAGCGTTTACAAGCTGTTACAGGTATTTGGCTTTGCAAATGCCTCTGAACATCCATCTGAACCCATTTTTGTTTTGCGTTCCAAAAAATGCTTCTAAACTCAACTGCTTAGAAACGACACTGTGTACATGTACTGATAAGATAACATAGAGGAGAGTTCTGGGGCAGCTGAAAAAATGCCCAACTGCTCCTAAATGTCTGTTTACCAGCAGCAGTCTACATGAGGCCTAATGCTAGCAGATGGCTTTGACTGTGCAGAGAGTGTAATGGATTTTCCAGTGACATAATCAGGAAAACACCAACTCACAACTTCACTAGACAGAACAGACGCTCAGTGCTTGGGGTGGGGCTTCACATACTGGTGGACAAATACTTTCTTTTCATGTGTGTTTTCCAAAATAAATTCAACAGATTTGTTATTGTGAGAGTCATTCCTGATTGCTAGAAAAAACGTTTATTGATAATTCAGTGCTAAACAGATTTGGCTTGTGCTGCACATTTCTTACATGTATTAGATTAGGAATTCACAGAGTGCTTTCTGGGTATCAGCTACGTTATCCTGCCTGTTGTAATGAATTGCAGATGTTTGCTGACATTAAAAACAAGGCGAGCCTACGTTTAGTTCCATCACTTTGGTTGTGAACACCTCTTGTGCTGGCGGTGCAGCTGTCATTTTCCCTTTTCACAGTCAGACATTGCAGAGGCCTCTAGACTTCCTCTCCAGATCATCTGAGCAAAATGTTCTTGATAAACTTTCCACTAATCACAATGTGCTACCCACTTGCAGATTTCCTGTTCAATATAGATTGTGATGTTGATATAGCACAGCTATGTTTCTGTGAAGACTGACTTTCTTACAGTTGCAGGACAATGTACTATCTTTTTTTTTGCAATATAAGAAGGAAGGAAGTGGTCTTCTGGCACAGAAATGAACAGCAGACATAAAGCTTTTCTCTGTGCCTTGATTGTTTAACCATTGTGAGACATTTATGAGGTGGTATTCCCAAGGTTATTATTATATTATTTTAGGCAGTCTCTTAGTAGTAGAGATTTCCAAAATGTAAAATGTATGAGTTAGAGTGGCCTTTCTCAACCCATTTACCAAGGGTCTTCGGGAAGCCCTACATCAATGTGATTTAGCCCTTTTTGTCCTGTACAGAATGCATAAATGAAAGTGGTTGTAAAGATTCAGATATTTTACCGTAATGCATTCTCTGCATTAGGCCCCTTTCACACGAACGGACCATTCAGGTCCACCTGTCAGTTTTGTCGGCGGACCTGAACGGGCGCTCCATGCTAGTCTATGGAGCGACGGATGTCAGCGGTGGCATGTCCGCTGACATCCGACCCGATCCGATCCGCTAAAATCAGACGGATGGCCCTACGTTCGCATCCGTCTCTGTTGGATCAGATCGGGTGAGATCTGATGAAAACGGACATGCTGTCTGTTTGCATCCGATCTCTCCATAGCAACCAGCGGCGCTCGACAAGCCCCTCCCCGCTCAGTGAGCAGAGAGGGACCTGTCATCCGCCGGCTCAGCGGAGATCAATAGAGAGATCTCCCGCTGAGCTGGCGGACTGTGTGGCAGCGGATCCGCCTCGTGGGAATGAAGACTTAAGGTAAAAAACTATTTGGTGCAGCTTCCCCCCCAAATACTTACTTGAACCTTATCTCGATCCAGCACTGTGCCCAAAAGCAGCATTGCTAATCTCTCTCCCTCATCTCATTACTGGACTTGGTGTCAACCAATAGCTCCTGCTGCTGTCAATTAAATCCAGTGGTAAGGGAGAAGAGGGCGGGGCCGAGCCACACAGTGTGCGTGTGAATAGACACACACAACGCATCTTGGGATCGAGCAGGCACATGTGCCACCATAGAAAGCAGCTTCCTATGTTGGCATGAGAGGAGGAGCCCAGAGTGTTGGCGGGGGAGCCCAGAGTGTTGGTGGGGGACCCCAGAAGAGGAGAATTGGGGCTGCTTTGTGCAAAATCATTGCACTGCACATGTAAGTATGATGTTTGTTTTTTTTAAAACGTTTATAATCACTTTAAGATAACGTAATTAAATGGTGTCAAATCATTCATTCCTTTTGAAGCTACATCTTCATTTATACAAAAAAAATTAAAGAAAAAGAAAACTAAAATATGTAGCTTGCATGATGCCAACATATCAGTATAAAGGTGCCCCTATAGATAAGTTGATCATCAATCTTTGGCTAACAATCTCTGTAGCTTTCCTCAACCTTTTAACCCCAGAGGAAGCCTTATGCCGCGTACACACGGTCGGACTTTCTAGAAAGCTAGGTCCGACGTACTTGCCGCCAGACTTCCGGCGGACTACCGCCGGACTTTCTGAACGGCCGGACTTGCCTACACACGGCCGGACTTTCCGGAATCCGGTCTTCCCGACGGACTTCCGCCGGACTTTCAGAATGAACGGACTTTCCCACACACGGACAAGTCCGTTCATTTTGAACGTGACTCGGGTACGACGGGACTAGAAAAGGAATTCAATCTCGCCGCTTTTTTTGGCGAGATTGAAACCTTGCGAGCCCCGTCGCAGGCCCTTAGGTCTGGTATGGAACTTTAAGGGGAACCCCCTACGCCGAAAAACCGGCGTGGGGGTCCCCCCCAAAATCCATACCAGACCCCGATCCGAGCACGCAGCCCGGCCGGTCAGGAAAGGGGGTGGGGACGAGCGAGCGGCCCCCCCCCCTCCTGAACCGTACCAGGCCGCATGCCCTCAACATGGGGGGGTGCTTTGGGGGAGGGGGCGCCTTACGGCGCCCCCCCACCACCCAAAGCACCTTGTCCCCATGTTGATGAGGACAAGGGCCTCTTCCCGACAACCCTGGCCGTTGGTTGTCGGGGTCTGCGGGCGGGGGGCTTATCGGAATCCGGGAGCCCCCTATAATAAGAGGGCCCCCAGATCCCGGCCCCCCCACCCTATGTGAATGAATATGGGGTACATGGTACCCCTAACCCATTCACCTAGGTAAAAAGTGTTAATAATAAAACACAACACAGGTTTTTAAAATAATTTATTAAACTGCTCCGGGGGTCTCTTCTTCCGTCTTCGGGGGTCCCTCCGCTTCATCTTCTCCCGGCGTCCGGTTGGTTCTTCTCCGCTCTCTTCACCCGGTGTTCCAGTTCTTCGGCCGGCTCCTCTGCTGTGTTCAGGTAGCTCTCTTGCCAGCAGAGGTCCGGACTTCTGAGCTGCTGGGCTTCTTGTCTTCTCTTCTCTTCTCTTCCCCCAGATGTTGACACGACGCTCTCTCCGGCTGGACTGGTCTCTGAGGGCTGCGTTGTGACTTATATAGGCGGAGACCCCGCCCCCTAAAACGTCACAGTCCCAGCATGCCCAGGGACTGTGACATCATATGGGGGCGGGGTCTCCGCCTATATAAGTCACAACGCAGCCCTCAGAGACCAGTCCAGCCGGAGAGAGCGTCGTGTCAACATCTGGGGGAAGAGAAGAGAAGAGAAGACAAGAGAAGACAAGAAGCCCAGAAGTCCGGACCTCCGCTGGCAATAGAGCTACCTGAAGAAAGCGGAGGGGCCGGCCGAAGACCTGGGACGCCGGGAGAAGATGAACCGGAGGGACCCCCGAAGACGGAAGAAGACCCCCCCCCGGAGCTGTTTAATAAATTATTTTAAAAACCTGTGTTGTGTTTTATTACTGACACTTTTTACCTAGGTAAATGGGTAGGGGTACCATGTACCCCATACTCATTTACATAGGGTGGGGGGCCGGGATCTGGGGGCCCCCTTATTAAAGGGGGCTCCCAGATTCCGATAAGCCCCCGCCCGCAGACCCCGACAACCAACGGCCAGGGTTGTCGGGAAGAGGCCCTTGTCCTCATCAACATGGGGACAAGGTGCTTTGGGGGGGGGGCGCAGGGCGCCCCCCTCCCCCAAAGCACGCACCCACCCCCCCATGTTGAGGGCATGCGGCCTGGTACGGTTCAGGAGGGGGGGGCGCTCGCTCGTCCCCACCCCCTTTCCTGACCGGCCAGGCTGCGTGCTCGGATCGGGGTCTGGTATGGATTTTAGGGGGACCCCCACGCCGTTTTTTCGGCGTAGGGGTTCCCCTTTATAATCCATACCAGACCTAAGGGCCTGGTATGCCCCGCGCTCGCCGCAATAGGAAGATTTGTTTTTCCTATTGCAGCGAGCGCGAGATGCAGTAACCTGCTCCTCCGTCGTATCTGGTCCTTCGGACTAGCATACAGACGAACGGGCTTTCCGTCAGGAACTGAGTCCGGCGGAGGTACGACGTAAAGATTTGAAGCAGGCTTCAAATCTAAAGTACGTCGGATTTCCGCAAAAATCCGACCGAAACGGTCCGTCGGAAGTCCGATGGAGACCACACACGGTCGGACTTTCCGTCGGACAAAGTCCGGCGGCGTCCGTCGGACTTTTGCAGGTGAAAAGTCCGACCGTGTGTACGCGGCATTAAACTAATTTTTAGGTCTCTGGGAACTCCCAATAAAAGTAACTATACCTACAACTAGGGCTGCAACTAACGATTATTTTCATAATCGATTCGTTGGCTGATTTATTATTTTGATTAATCGATTCATAGGATAATAACCTTAAAAAAGTGTGGTGTATAATTTAGTTAATATGTAAAGTTTAAAATAAAAGGCACTTTCTTCTTAAATATCTCTATACAGTGATAAATATAAATAACCAACTATATGGTTAGGGAGCAAAATTTCTAATCCACTCTGAGCATAACAGACAGAAGAGATATACTGTATATGCTATTAGAGGCCATATACACTATATATACTATTAGAGGTTGAATCTGGTAAATATCATCAGACTCAGAGATCAACTTTTTTATTTAAGGAAAAAAAAAATTAAAGACCGTTTTGTCGATTTTCAGACAGAAGTGTAATATATTATGTATGACAGACTCCCTTGTCATAGGCAGGTGGCTTGATAAAAGCTCTCTGCGCCTGCTGTCACTTATGCTGGCCATACAAAAACAATGTCTTCCTTCAAAAGAAAATTCATTTTAAGAGCGTTTGTTTGATTTTCTAATCGTTAGTGGGGGTCAAATCAACGTTCGTTTTCGACCACAGTGTTGGGAAAATTTGAAGGAGCAGAATGGAAAACTTCTTGGTCAAAGGAATTTTCAGACACTGTATGTGGTCTTTGTTCACAAATTATATTCATTTAAAAAGTGAATGTTAAAAGCAAGAGAAATTTTCAAACGACACTCATTTCATTTAACGAATGTACAAAGATTTTTCGTATGAATATTCTCGTCCTAAAATTGATACGTGTATGGCCGGCATAAGGCTCAGTTCACACCTATGCAGTTTGCTTTTGATTCGTTTTTCTGCAGTGCTTATTGCTGTGCGTTTTTGCACATGAGATTTTGCTATGATTTGTGATTAGCATTTTTTATGCTTTTTTTTGCCCATTTTGTTACTGGGCAGATTAAAAATTGTGGCAACAACGCATTACATGCTTTTCTGCACCTTTTCCATTGAAGTCTATTGAACCCAAAAAAAGCACACACAAAAAAAAAAACACAAAAAAGTTCTTAAACCTTTTCCAAATACACAGCGGCTGAAAAAAGCATAGATAGGAACCATAGTTAATCAGGTTAAATGAACTGTAGTGCGTTTCTGCAAAAAGCACTAAGCGCATAGGTGTGAACTAAGCCTAAGACGTTTAGTAGCAGCAGAATGCTTTTTTTATTTTATTTTTTTTGATCACCTATCATCAGGGGGTTAAAAAAACAAAAATGCGCCCTTTTATAGTACAAAAAGAGCAGATAATCGATGCTATAAGGGGTTCATTTTATACTGTGAAACCGTGAAAGTAATAATAAATATAATATATATACCCAGAAGTAGGATATATGGGCATTATAACTAGTCAGACATAAAGCTATATGAAGGGTAGAAGGGAGATATAAATCTTTTATATTAAAGTAGTACTAAAAGCTGAGACTTTTTTTTTTTTTTTTTTCATAGATATGATCATTTTAAATATAATGCACAATACTGGTAAAGGTTTACTTTAAATATAATTGTAATGCCTTCTATTACCTCCAGTCTATCAGCCGCCCTCCTATTTCTCTGGGTTCAAATGCCGATCTTCCCTGCACACAGTCTTTTAAAGTGATTTTTTTTTAAAATTGTATTTATTTATTTTTTAAAACAACAAACATGTTATACTTACCTGCTCTGGTTTTGGTAATGGTTTTGCACAGAGCAGCCCTGATTCTCCTCCTCTCGGGTCCCCCACTGACGCTTCTGGCTCCTTCTGCCTTCACAGTGCCCCAAATAGCAAGCTGCAAACTATAGTATAGAGCAGTGATTCTCAACTCCAGTCCTCAAGGCGCACCAACAGGTCATGTTTTCAGGATTTCCCTCGGATGAAACAGCTGTGGTAATTACTAAGGCAGTGAAACTGATCAAATCACATGTGCAAAATAGTGGAAATCCTGAGAACATGACCTGTTGGTGCACCTTGAGGACTGGAGTTGAGAAACACTGGTATAGAGTGCCACTATAGCAAGGTAAAAAAAAAAAACTTCTGACTTTTAGAACCACTCACTTCCTACCCAGGACTACATGTCCCATGAGGCATTGCTCCTCACACATTCACAGGTTCTCAGGCACTTGCTGACATGTATGGACGGTGCACTGAGCGGTATGTGTGCTGCACTGTATTTCCTGATAGGTAAAGAAAAAAACTTAATTCTGTATGCAGGCCGATTTAATCGATTATGAAAATAGTTGACAACTATTTTCATAATCAATTAGTTGTGGATTAATCGACTAGTTGTTTTCGACAAAACTATTCATCGGCATCGGCAACCTAGTGTGTTAAATGCCCACTTGCTCTTTGGGACAAAATGAATTTCAGTAATAATCTTGAAATGAAATGAATGATAACCGAAAAGAAACTCAAATGCAAATGGTGGTGTTCTCTACTACTAGTGGTCAGTGTAGAGGTAACCTGTTACGTTGGAAACAGGGGCTCTCGCATATGTGGTTTTCTATGATATACCTGTTACATTGGTAGCCAGTGGATAATTGCCTCCTTGCATTGGTGGTCACTGTGGGTGGAAGGCTGCTTAAGGAGCCCCTTGCAGCCTCTAGAAGAACCTTGGTTGAAAAAGGCTGATCCATTGTCTGAGCTACTTGACATTTTCTCATAGAAAATGTAATTTAGGTGTGTTAGAAAGAAGAAGGCTGCGTTGGATAGGCCAACTGCTTTTAGGGATCACACAATGAGTGTGAAAACCTTGTATGATTGCTGCTGTTCCCTCTAAAATAGGTGACCCAGGGAGATGTCTGCCTTGTTGTCTTCTTCCTATGTACCCTTTCCCTCTCCATTTAGTTAAACGCGTAAGCTTGAAAAATAGAATGTACATGTAGGAATCTGCTCACCAATAGATAGATACAGTGTGCCTTCAGGTTGTTGATTGTGTCTGCAGATTTACTTGCTCTTGTATGTCTATTGCCAGCTTGCCAATGCTGTTGCCAGCTTAAGGAGAAGGATGTTATTGAGCGAGTTGTTTGTTTGGGTTTTTTCCTATGGTTCCTCCCTTGATTTTTCTTTGTTGGGAGAACACTTCTGCCACTCTGGGTTTGCATAAGTAGCTATTTGACAGCAATCAGCTGTTGCCAGATTCACTGTTTTCCAGTAACAAAACAAATAACAGGTCTTGAAAAGCATTAAGAAATGAGAAACGTTTACCTAAATGTCAAGCATCTGGTAAATGACTAAGCTTGAAACTATGATGTATAATAGTTTAGCATGTGCATTTAAGATTGTACTCGCATAGTAGGAAGTCATTCACAATGGCAACCATTTATGTTTTTAAAATCCTCATCAAAAGATCAGGAAAAACCCACCAGTCCTTTTAATTGTGTTACTTTTATTTGCTGTAAATTGTCTATAACCACATAGATGCACATTAGCTAATTAGGCAGCTGTAGATATTCCATACTTCGTTATGTGTGGCTGGAGCAGGTTTGAGCTCAAATAAAAAAGGGCCAAATTGAGTCGGGGAGCTCTTCAAGGGGCCTCAACAGATCTACTGGTTAAAAAACTGCTAAAAAACATTACTTACATTGTAATGATAGTAAAATCTTTAGCCACAAAATGCACTGATATTTTATCAAACAAGAAAAAAAGGAAAGCAGTTTGTAAAGTATTTTAACAGCAAATGTATGCGTGGAAATGTAGGCTTTTTACTAGACCTGGAACATTATTAAATTCATGAGCAAGGGGCACAAAAAAGTTGTCGGGGGATGGAAGTGACCACAAATCGTCAGTTTGACATACCTGGGGTAAAATGACATGGGGGTGTCAGAGGAGCTATGGGCTTCCATTGACCCCAGCAGACTCCCCTGACAGGCTCATTTTAAAGAGTGGGGGAATCTATGTGTTGGGTGGGATTATTTGGCTGATAGCTTATTTAACCCTTCAGATATAAATGACACCAGAAGAGTCTGCGTGTCATATAGAAGCTCATGTTTCATGGATATAGGTTATTCAAATAGTGGGTTGGTTGTTGAAGACGTCTTACAGCCATCCATTGGCCATGCTTCGTAAACCAGAGCGATCGGTGTAACTATCCTGTGACCAAAAACTCAAAGCAATGTCTTCTTTGTACTGTAATACTGATACTCAATTACTGAAAGAAAACCTAGATCTTTGTCCTGGATTATATTGATTATTATTGGTTTATTATTGATTGACTACAAGCTTTTATAATTGTAATTGTATTAAAGTTTATCCATGCAGCCAAATGTGTCTATTGGTGGACAGCTGGAAGTCAAAGACTAAAGTCCTGGCTTACATGAGCGATGCTTTTCTAAATGTTGATAATCATCATTCTAGTGTGGAAAGTATTATTTTTAATGTATAACATTAATATGCATTTTGCATTATGAAAAGTCCCACTTTATTTCCTATATATGTTTCCAGGAATGGGGAACTTATTACATGTGGGTGTGTCCAGTAAAATAGGAGCTAAGCATAAAGGGCATTGGTAATAAATAGCAATCAGAATTCCAGGCTTGTCTGATTTATTACTGTGGATCCAAGCTGGTTATTATAATCCTGAGTCAAAGTAAGGTGTATCTTTTTAAAGTAGAGAATGTGACTTTCACTGCTGGAGAATAAATCATTTTAATTTATAACTGTATGATAATGATGATGATGATTATAATAATGATAGTAACACAAGCGCCAGTAAGATTCGTTAATAAATGTACCTATTAGGTGTGTTTGATTACATGGTATTATATTCTTGCAGATTGTTTTTTTTTTTTTTTTTTTCTTTTGTAACAAACATTGAAATATTGTCTTCTAGGGAGAAGAATTTCTCCAGAATGTGTATTTTATTTAACAGTAGTCAGAGGTCACTTCAATGTATATTCCTTATCAAGTGACTCTTGTATGTGAGCAAAGCCACCTGGCTGTTCTGTATATAAGGACATCACAAGGTGTGAAGGACACTACAGCTATTACTCAAAGAATATGCAGACGTAGAATATATGGTTTTGGACTATATACTTTATTGTAAATAAAATCACAAAATAGGTTGAATTGTATGAGCCAATAATGAAAAAGAAACGTAGGAATGTATAAAAAACAAACCTGCAGCATCAATCCAATACTACAGCTGCCCCCTGCTGGTCCTAAACAGAGAATTAAGTGATCAAAGATCGCTGATTGCTCAGTTCTCGGGTCTGCTCTGAGCACAGTGGTGACTGCCAGTCATCTGCTCTTTGCTCTGCCCCTCCTACACTCACTGGAACTCTGGACTTTGGAGGCTGGCTTAGTGCCGGTTCACACTACCGCGACTTGGGATCCGACTTGTCAGACCTCAAGTCGCCCCAAGTCGCTTGACATCAGAAATTCCATGCAAGTGAATGAGAGCCGTCTTAATGTACGCTACTGAAGTCGCTCCGACTTCAGAAAAGGTTCCTGTACTACTTCAAGGTGACTTCTAGGCGACTTGTACCCATTGATTTCAATGGAAGTCGCCTACAAGTCGGATCGTGGTCTATAGTGAAGCGACTTCACAGGAAGAGAAGATGTTTTTTTCAAGCAAACCCCTCCCTCCCCCAGAGCTGATTGTAGTTTGATTGGCCACTGGAAAGTCGCCTGTCCTGGAGGCGACTTGAAGTCGCCTTGTAAGTCGCCCCAAGTCGCGCTGTGGTGTCGCCCTCAGGTCGTGTCCAGGTCGCCTCGCAAAGTCGCGGCCAGAGTCGTGTTGCCCCTGTGTGAACCGAGCCTTAGGCTCTCGCTGAGGCTGAGCCGGCTGCCGTTCAGGACAAATCCGAACATTATTGTTGGGATCCACGCAGAGCCTGGACCAGCTCTGTAATGTCAGCCAACAGTAGACTTTAGCCCGCTATCAGCTGAATCTTGATGACAGGAGTGCAGAACTAAGTGCACCCCTGTGACCCACAGGAGAAGTAGGGCCAAAAGAGACATACTTCTCCTTTTTAAGTTGGCTCTATTTAATGATAAAATGTTATATAAAATTTTATGTCTTTTTATTCCAAATGCTAACGTATCTGATATGCTGAGTGAATATAATATTTAGAGCCATTCAACACAATTCTGTTGCCCCCTGAAAGAAAATGAGCTACCATCTGATTGGGTGCTCTGGCAGCAGTTGTATACTTCATGTTCTTCAGTTTTTACAGATGAGGTCCACTGTGTGCCAATCCTAGTATTCAACAAATGATATTTAAACATAACCACAACGTCTGACGTTATCAGTTATAAAGTAATAACGGCCTTTTGTGCCATTGGGTGCATGAAGTTTTCTTCTTTGGCTATTGGTTGACCTTGAAGCAGAAAGAGTAAAATCTTGCCACAGATCTGGCTGCATTGGACATTTGCCATAGTCATCTGCATCATGACATCATCGCATCCATTATGCGGAAGTAGCTTCTGGTGAGGTGCACTTAAAAGAGCTTTTTCTCCACAGAGGACAGCTCACACATCTGAGTCTTCATTATCCCAGGCTCCCCGGAGGAAAGATAAGCAAATTGGAATTATTCATATACTGTAAACATATTTTAGAAGCACTTTCATTATTCTACAAACAACCATAATCTTAGGAAGTTATAATGCTTTACTTTTCTATATTTCGCACAAAATGCCCAGTGAAGGGCCATCAGAAATATTCTTTGTTGTTCTGTTTTAGTATTGATTGTTGTGTTTTATTATTTACTGTGTTCATCACTGCGTATTTTCTCAACCGATCCATGTAATGAGGCTTCAAATTCCGCATATTACTTGTCATTGCCACAGAAGATTTACTGTATTGTAAATGTAGATGGGTGTTTTCCATGGGTTTAATCCTTTTTAGATGCCTGTATAATTACTAAAGGAGTCTATAAATGTATGCTGCCTTTTTAGTAGGGTGTTATTGGTGTAGGCTGTCACTTTGCAACATAATAATAACACTGTAATACTTGTTCTGAGAATTTACAGCTCAAATAAAAAGAAGTGTAATGTGTACAAAATAAGCACACAGGCTTTTGTGTACCTACTGAAATATAGGTTAGGATGGCATGAGACTCCTGTCTTACTAAGGTGGGTTGTCATCAATTTTTCCTCAAAATCACAGGGACCATGATTTTGCGGAAACATACTGTACATGCATTATCACTTTCCTTTCCTCCATAGAAAAGTGAAGGATTAGCATTTATCACAAAACAAATAGGAAAATCCCTGTGCATGATAATGACCACTATTGTCAGAATGACTTCTGATTGTTATGCCCCGTACACACGGTTGGATTTTCCGACGGAAAATGTGTGATAGGACCTTGTTTTCGGAAATTCCGACCGTGTGTAGGCTCCATCACACATTTTCCATCTGATTTTCCGACACACAAAGTTTGAGAGCAGGCTATAAAATTTTCCGACAACAAAATTGTCGGAATTTCCGATCGTGTGTACACAAATCCGACACACAAAGTGCCACGCATGCTCAGAATAAATAAAGAGATGAAAGCTATTGGCCACTGCCCCGTTTATAGTCCCGACGTACGTGTTTTATGTCACCGCGTTCAGAATGATCGGATTTTCCGACAACTTTGTGTGACCGTGTGTATGCAAGACAAGTTTGAGCCAACATCCGTCTGAAAAAATCCTAGGATTTTGTTGTCGGAATGTCCGATCAATGTCCGATCGTGTGTACGGGGCATAACAGGCAACTCTAGCTTTGTGACATCTAACCTTACACTAATGACTCTTTTCTTAGTGGACATTCCTTGAAGTATGACAATCCCTAGAGTACAGTAGCCTGCTAGCAAAGTACCTGTGTGATATCCTTTTTTTGGGAAGGGGGATGGAGTCATTTATGGGTTTTGGTGCAAAGAGCTTTAAATTGATAGTGTGCCATATAGTGAGTAGAGAATGGTACAGGGAGAAGGTCCTTACCTTTTTCTGCACAAATTGCTTAAACTATATTACAAGTGTACATTTCCATCTACAAGCCATGATCAAGCAAAATTTTATAATGGTAGCTCACCCTGGGGACTTGTTTGTTGTTCTTTTGTTATTTCCGGAGAACAGTGGGACTCATCTTTCAAGCATAATGCTTGGTGGGTGTGAAAGCAAATGAGCAATTAAACTATATATTTCACATAGGCCTATTGTTAAAATCTACACTTGAACATAACTAAATGAAATTATTGCTGTGAAAAAACTACTTTAGAATAGCCTAACCCTAGGCTTAGATCAAATGATCTTGGGCTACCAGGAGCCTTGTAGTTGTTTCATAACGTTAATGCTCCATGTACACTAGCATTTATTTTAAGCTAAAAAACTGCTGGAAAAGTCACTGGATAAAAAAATGGTAATAGTTTTTTGTAGTAACGTTTTAGCAGCTTTTTAGGAGCATTAGCATTTTATTGGTGTTTATGCAGTAAAAGAAAAAAAAAAAGCCCAAAAAAAGCTATTGGTAGCGTTTTAGGAGTGTTTCTGCTGGAAAAAATGCTCCAAGAAACTCTAAAAAAACCATTTTTTTTTCTGCCCCTAGAGGCTGAAGCTCAAAAAATGCTAATAGCCTAAAGTAGTGTGCATGGGACACATATGATAACACTATTTAGCTTCTAGGAGCTTAAAAAAATGCTAGTGTGCATGGAGCCTAAAGACTGCCAAGAGTCTGGTGTCAAATGGTCCCTGTTGCTAAAACTAAGCTGACCATATACTGTTTTTTTTTTTTTGTTGTTTTTTTTTTAGTTCAGAAAGCAGGTTAAACAGATTCTTCCATCCACATTAAGGAGGACAATGTAAGAATCCGGCCCCTTAATACACTGATCAGCGGTTGCATTCACTGATCGACAACGGTTTTCCAGCACATCGCTTCAACAGAAGTCGATCGAATAATCAACTACTATCCAGCAAGGGACCACCACACATTGATCTAAATTTGGCCAATCCCTGCTGAACCGACCAAATTCCAATCAGTGTATGGCCAGCTTTACAGTGACAAAAAAGGATAACCATTATGGTTGCCCAACTTTACATATATAAACACAACCTATGCTTAGAAACAAGGTATCTCCCCATGTATTGTGCATGTAAGGGTCCTTACACACTGAGGCGGTTTGCAGGCGCTATTGCGCTAATAATAGCGCCTGCAAACCGACCCGAAAGTGCCGCTGCTTTGATTCCAGTGTGAAAGCCCCGAGGGCTTTCACACTGGAGCGGTGCGCTGGCAGGACGGTAAAAAAAGTCCTGCTAGCAGCATCTTCAGAGCGGTGAAGGAGCGGAGTATACACCGCTCCTTCACCGCTCCTGCCCATTGAAATCAATGGGACGGTGCGGCTATACCGCCGGCAAAGCGCCTCTGCAGAGGCGCTTTACAGTGGTTTTTAACCCTTTCTCGACCGCTAGCGGGGGTAAAACCGCCCCGCTGGCGGTCCCATACCGACGGTAAAATGACACTTACAATAGCGGCGCTTTACCGCCGACGCCGCACCCGCCCGAGTGTGAAAGGGGCCTAACTAAAAGCAAAACTTTTTTTTTTTTTTTTTTTTTTTTAGTTTTGGATAGAGTGAAGAGGGATTAGATTACCTGTCAGTTTTTATTGCTGTCTGTGCCCCCATTCAGGAGATTCCCCCTCTCTATTTGTCCTGTTTACTATTATCAAAGTAAAAAAGAACCCATATTTTGGGTTGTCCCCAGAAAAGTAAGAGCCCTTGCACACTGGGGCGGGGGGCGGCGTCGGCGGTAAAACGCCGCTATTATTAGCGGCGTTTTACCGCCGGTATGCGGCCGCTAGCGGGGCGGTTTTACCCCCGCTAGCGGCCGAGAAGGGGTTAAATACCACCGCAAAGCGCCTCTGCAGAGGCGCATTGCCGGCGGTATAGCCGCGCCGTCCCATTGATTTCAATGGGCAGGAGCGGTAAAGGAGCGGTATACACACCGCTCCTTCACCGCTCCGAAGATGCGGCTAGCAGGACTTTTTTTACCGTCCTGCCAGCGCATCGCTCCAGTGTGCAAGCCCTCGGGGCTTTCACACTGGAATGCAAGGAGCGGCACTTTCTGGGCGGTTTGCAGGCGCTATTATTAGCGCAATAGCGCCTGCAAACCGCCCCAGTGTGCAAGGGCTCTAAGAGAAATCTTCCAATGGGGACACTAGTTCTTGTGAACTGGGGGTCCCCAAGGAATTCCCTTAATTTGCAGGGATTTCCTCTCACTTCCTGTTTGGCTATGGGACAGGAAGTGAAGGGAAATCTCTGCAATGGGACACAGATGGCAAAAAATAATATTTTTATTATAACCCTCCCTTGCTCTATCCAAAATGGGGAAAAAAAGTTTTGCCCGTAGTTCTACTTTAATTTATGAACCTTGTTCCTGTCCAGCACCGCTCAGCAATCTATTTTTAAACAGATAGATGTTTTACATATTGTTATATACTTAATTTTGTAAATGTAAAAGCATTTGGCTAAGGCCTCATGCACACGAGACGCTGTTAAACGCGCGTTCACAGGCAGTTGGACACTTTTTTCAACTGCCCCTGAACTCATTTAATGTTTTTCTATGTGTCCATGTACACAGTCTCGTTTTTTGGCGTTTTTAGGCAGTTGTGTTTAACCTCGTTTTTCCAGAAGCAAAAAAATTGGGTTCAGACGCAAAAGTTTTCCACATTTCAGACGCCAAACGCGGCTAAACGCCGGTACCGCGTTTAGCCGCATTTGCGTTTATAATTGTTTTTAAAGGAACACTATTTTTTGGACCAGAAAACGCAGAAATATGATGGTAAACTGCAGCAGAGAATGATATTTTGTGACCCGACTTTAGGGCCCCATATCTCGGGGCTAGGAACCCCAAATTTGGTGTGCTAACACAGTAAAACTGGCACTACAACGTGTCCAAACTTGGGGTTCCTAGGACTAAGTGGCCCCCCCAAATTCGGTTCACAAAATGTCAAGCACTTTTCTTCAGCAGAGAATGACATTTTGTGACCCAAACTTGGGGCCCCATATCTTGGGGCCACTTGGTGCTAGGAACCCCAACTTTGGTGTGCAAACACAGTGGAACTAGCACTACAACAGTTGCAAATTTTGGGTTCCAAGTGGCTCTGAGATACGGGTCCCCAAATTTGGGTCGCAAAATGTCATTCTCTGCTCTGCAGACGCTTTTAGACGCAAACGCGGTAAAACGCCGCTAAACACGGCATGCAAATGCGGCAAAACGCCGGTTTCAGCCTTTAAAAACATGTGTTCAGCAGAGTTTGCACCAGCGTTTCGTGTGCATGAAGCCTAAATCTTTTGCTGCCTATACATCTTTTATAATCAAAATGTGATAAAAGCTGCATTCTAGAAAACCGCTATCCTTCCAATAATAACGACATGTTGCAGATGGGCCTTTTTATTTTCTCACAAAGCGAGTTTACACTGGAAAAAAAAAAAAAAAAAACATACTTCTCTTTTCAGTTATTCTAGAACAGAACATGCAGGAATAAGGAAGGGTGTGCACATGCGGTGAGGGGGATTAACTGGCCCTTTTTTGAACTTCATGGGCAAAGGAAAGGACCACTTTATTGTAAACCATTGATAAAATCAGGCAATAGAGAATAAACATATCATGAAGGGGACACCACTCCCATCTTCCAAACCTTGAAAATTGAGGTATAATTCAATGGGGGTTTCCCAGCCTATATACAGGGGTTGGACAAATTTATGGAAACCAGTATGGTAAAAGAACAAAATCGTTACCTAATATGGTGTTGGACTGCCTTTGACATCCAAGACGGCCTGAATTCTCCTGGAATTTTCCTTGATTGACAAATGTATGTCTTGGATGGTGGATAATGGAATATGATACCACTCTTCATTCAAAAATCCAGGTTACAATCCTATGCAATGTCCTTTTTGTCTTTTTCGGGCAGTTGATTGTGGCCATCATTAGGCCAAGTCCAGCCAAATAGAGAGATCTGACCATCCTTTCTGCAATAATTCTCCAATCAGGTGATAATATAGAATTTCGCATGTGTGCAGTAAAATTATATTTCCTTGGGAAATGCTGAGACCATTCAGATGCTATTTCTAGTATGCAGTGGTATATTATTAGTAAACAGTAGGCATTTTATGACCATATGGGCTGTAAAGGGAACCCTCATAATACCCCAGAATTTGAAGGGGAAAGCTTATACTGAGCCAGCATTTTTTGCTGCGTCATGCTGCCTGGAATGCTGCCTGCATGTCTTCAGTGTACCAGATGGTCTAAATATGCTGCACCGCCTCCCCAGATGTAAAGGTTTAGAAGCTGGGCACAATGCAGTGAGTAGTCACTTATACATCTAAGGCAGCGCACACATTAGTCATTTTTTATTTATTTTTTTGTTTGTTCAACCAGCGGGTTAAACGAAAACAAATCACCCAGTTCCCCCATCCCCACACACTTGGCGTGGATGGAGGAATCCTTTCTGCTGATTTATTGTAGTCTGACAGTGGGAAACTTCCCCGCCATCAGAACACACTGATCCAACTCTGCTGGCTATAGCACGCTGCTCTGATTGATTGGGAAAAACCACACAAGGTGGTTGTACAGAAGTTGATCGGTAGATTGTGCAAATGAATAACTCCTGCAACTGCAACAACGCCCACGCGTCTTCAAAGTATACCACACAAAATGTCACAATAAATCCGTAGATTGACTTCTGTACAACCAGCCTGCCCATACATGAATCCATTTTCGATCCATGTATGGCCATCTTAAGTCTGTATGAACACATACTTAAAGGGATCATATGTTTTCAGTTATTGTTCAGAATAACATTATTTGAATCACATGATCTCCTTTTACATGCTTATCAGTGAGCTTTCATTTCTTTTAAAATCTTGTTTCTACGTTTGGTGTCTAGTCATATGTGTAAATGGTAATAGTGTTATTTGCGCTTTACATATGTAGATCCTCGGCCTTCTGCCAATGAGATCCCGGGGAATGGTGAGAACTCCAAATCTTGTGTGAAGATGCTGCAGCACAGTGCTAAGAGTGTCTTTGGAGTACTCTACGTTTCCCGGATCTAGCCTACATCACCCTTGATTAGACACAGCAGATGCAAGGCGGAAAAAGGTTAGTTAACTATGTAACCTTTCCTCCTAAAGTTCTTTATTGTTTATGCTGCTTTTTCTGCTTAAAAAAAGCAGCATTTAGATGCCACGTCTGCTTTAAAATGTTCCTAAATGCAGGACCCTGCATTCACTATATCTGGTCTTTCACGATACACAGAACATGGAAATGCAATTATTTTAGTAAATATAAACTGCAAAATACCTGATTGGCCCTGTGCTGATTATATGCACCCTCCCAAAACGAAAAAAAAATCTTTAGTAATACACACCAAACTGAGCATGTGCAAAGTGCCCATAAGGCTCTGGAGATGGAGATGGAATGGGGACTGTGGAAGAAGGGGAGGATCAGACAGGATCAAACAGCCTTTTTACACAGTGCACAGAATTAACCACTTAGGTTTCACAGTGAGTGTAACAAGCATGCTTTACTGCATATACACACTGATTTTACTGTTGTGGGTTTAGCAACAGAACCTGTTCAAACTAGAACATGTGAGCTCCAGTTTTTGACAGCCCATTCATTTAAATGGGCTGCAAAACGTGCCAGAACATCGAAAAAAGTAGTGCACGCATTACTTTTTTAGATCACGCTGCACCAAACCAATAGTGCTGCGGTACCATGCTGTTTGGTGGCTGCAAACGTGCTACATTTGCGAGATGCGTTTGGTGTACCAATAGCACCCACACAGGGCTTGCAAGTGCAGCGTGTTCACATGAGGTGTGGGAAACGTGCACAGAATGCGCCTTTCGTACACCGCTTTCCAGTGTGAGCCAGCCTTATAATGATATTAAAGTCTATATATGCAAATGCACCAAGTGCAATATGGCACAACACCCCATGGATATGTTATATTAAAGTCTTGGGTTTTTTTTTCTTTCTCTTAAATAACAAAAATATGTTCTATTTACCTGCTCTGTGCAGTGGTTTTGCACAGAGCGGCCCCAATCCTCCTCTTCTCGGGTCCCTCGCCAACACTTTTTTGGCCCATCTGCCCTGCCAAGTGCCCCCAGAGCAAGCAACTTGCTCTGGGGGCACCCAAGCAGGCTCGCTCCCAAGGCACACTCATACACACAGAGCTGTGGCTTGGCCCTCGCCCTTCCTCCCTCTCCTGATGGCTCCTAATGCTGCCTCAGCCAATGAGTGAGAGTCCCTGGAGAATCGAGGCTCTTGTGCACATAGCTGCACCCCATAGGGCTCCAGTAAGTATTAGAGGGCCCTGGGGGGGGGGGGGGCTGCTGCACATAGAAGACCTTTAGAACCACTTTAAGTCCTAGCAACTAGGACTGTCAGAACTTTCAGACTTGTTGGTAAACACCTTAAACGTGCACAGCAAATATATGTGGGTAATAAGTTGTTTTTTTTCCCCCATGTTATTTATGAGCTTGTAGTAATGCAAGTAATTTACAGGCAGCCCATAGAATTCTGTGGCACTCACTGGGGCAAGCATAGCACGTAGCCAGATCAGATAAGTCCTGAACTAGAATAAAAATTGCTACATATGCTCATCTGCTTTCAGCTCTGCATTCTTATTGAATACAGGTGTCTGTAAGGGGGAGGGGGTTGTAAAACTCTTGTGTATATAATATAATTTTCACTGTAAATCCTTAGGTCCACACACATTCTTTACAGATATCCAAACAAAAAAGGAATGATAATATGATTTTCCCTGGGATCAGCATGTGCTTTTACTAAAAGCAAAGGATGAGAAGCAGCAGGCTATTTATGTTTGCTGAAAATGGCTTCAGATGTAAATATCCAACCGTTTGGATCTCTTGAAAAGCTGGCACCAGTCTACTGAGGTCTGTTTTTGTAGGCTTTCTCACTGAATAGAGTAGGAAATTATCGTGATTGTTCCAAAAACATTTACATCATGCAAAAACGTCACCCTGTGCTGGGACTCAAGTATACTATGTACCCCAGGTGTTTAACCAAGGACCCCCAGTGGTTGGTGGGTACCTGTGATCTCAGGAGCAGTCTATATACTACACTTACATCACAAGACTGTCTTTCTGTCCACCATTACTTTATTAGAACCCCCAAATCCTGTTATAAGTTTTTATTTCTGTCTGCATCCTTGTTCAGAAGATTAATTCTCACTTGTTGTCCTAGTTGTCAATAGGATAGAAAGTAAAGGGAAATCCAAAATTATACTGAAGTAAAAACTAAATCTTTTAACGTATACTTTTTTTTTCGGTGACAGTTACCGGTATTAAAGACTAGATTTCCCCTATTTTGGAGAGACTTCTTCTCATTTTCTGTTGTTTTTATGGGAAGGTAGCATGAGATATGTCTCCAATGGGGGCAAAAATAGCTATAGAAATATGGCAGATGGTCTCTAGCCTTTACCCACTGTATCCATAACTGGAGAAAAAGTTTGCTTGGAGTTCCCCTTTGCCATGTACTACCCGTCTTCCAAGACTTTGTTAGAGTCTAAAAGACATCAGCAGGCATCTGTAGTGCCTATTTTCTGTGTTAAAATAGCATGCAACTTGTGTCCCTTCGTAATCCTAATCCACTCATAGCTTCCTCGAAGGTTCAGCTTGTTTAACATCTAGAAAAGTCAGAGGTCAAAACGTGTCCTCAGGAACCAATTACAGTGCTTAATTATATGCAAAGTAGAAGTCGGCAGTAGACTGAAAAATATTGGCAGCTATCACCGCAGGTCAATATACATAAACCTCCCAAATAATATACTTTTATAGGGTGCAGTTCCAAAATATATTGTGAAAACAATTAACAAGTGAAAAGAAAAGAGAGATCACAAAAAAGTAAATAACCTTGAAACTCAAGTGAACATGTAAGAAACTACCGTTAAAGAGGAGTTCCACCTGAGGTCCAGTCAAAAAAAAATAATAATTAAGAGTCAGCAGCTACAAATACTGCAGCTGCTGACTTTTAATTGGACACTTACCTGTCCCAGGGTCCAGCGATTCGGGGGATCGAAGCCCCGCTCGTCCCCCCCCCCCTCGTTCAGTGGCGCTGGCATTGCAACTGTGGGCGCCGAGCTGTGGTTTCACAGCCTGGCACCCACTGCGCATGCGCGAGCGGCGCCGCGCGCCGTGATTGGCCGCTCAGTCATCTGGGACCTGTAATGGGTCCCAGAGGATTGACAGGAGGGAGGGAGCAGAGCTGAGCCCTTCCTGTGCCGGGGGGGAAGTGATGTCACCAGCCCAGGCACTGGAAGAGGCAGACTACGAGGGACCCCTAGCAACAGGCATTTAGAGGTAAGTATATAAAAAAAAAAATATCCAAATGTTTTTTTGTATTTATTTTTTTTAGGATTTTTCATGTAGTTTTTTTTTTTTTGGGTGGAACCCAAATGTCATATAATGTAATATAATAAAGTCCACTAATTAAATCCTCCCTGTACTTCCACCAAATAGAGTGATGACACTACTGTATTATCTAGCCACCATCAATGCACACTTACTGACTCCCAAACTGTAAAGCTTAAAGCCAACAACCTCTGTAGGACTTCCTCAGTTATAGGAGCAGAGCAAACCTCTTCAGAAAGCCATCCGCACTTAAACAGAGTGATTCTCAAGTAAGATGGCTTATGGTCCCGTGACCGGAAACAGCAACAAGACGTAGGCATGTAGCTGTTTCCCAACGTGTTTCATTCAATAGCACATCTTCAGGGGACACTACTACACTACTGCTTAATTATAGTTATAGGTATTGTCAAAGAACCACATGTAAACATCTTACCGCAGCACCCATGGTTTCATATTCATACACTGCATATCTTTTCTCGTAAGTCATCATGCAAACCACAGTCTCCTCCATAGCTGGAGTGAGGATCTGCTCTCCATCACATACACAAAGTATCCAGTAGGGCCTCAAGAATACTTGTAATGGGGAAAGCAAACCCCAAAAAAAGATTTATACAACATGCTTATGTAAGGAAAAGAGTGGATCTATTGGATCAGTTGACTACAGAATATTTACATCTGATGCTGGTGAATCAGATGAAGGTTCTGTTGTTTGTGAAGTTTCTTTTTGCAAATCAGTTTGTAATTCCCAGTGATCGTGAAGGATAGAGTTGGAAGAGTTTATTTTATCACTCATTTATTAGTTGCAGAAGAGTATCCAGCTGCCATGTTATTTAGGTTCCACCAAGAATGTTCAGGTTATCCATAAGTCATGCAATGCCTGTCGAAACCATAGGTGACATGCTTTCAGGGCCAAGGATTGGAGGCATGCCAAGCAAAGTTGTGTAAATGCACCCAAGATGGTTGAACAAATCAGTTTTAATCACTTCTATAATACTAGCTTAACACTAGTTCAATCTCAAAGTGGGAAGGCCTAAAAAAAGAAAACTAATGCAGCCACCACATCTAAGGTTTGAACAACTGCAATCATTTTTCTTGTTTAGATACCCTTGAAAGGCTAATAAAAGGATTTTTTTTTTCTAGATTTGGGTAGAGTGTGGAGCAATGTAAGCTACAGTATACCAGGTTTAACTGTGTCTCCATTGGAGAGTTTCTTGTTCCAGTGGGCATCACTCCAACATTTCTTACCAGAATGGATGTCCTGATTGTGAGATTTTGTCATCTATTCCTGTTCTGTAAAAATAAAATTAATAATTCCTAGATCTGCTCACTTGGGCTCACTTTTGAAAACTTGCATTGGAAGCATAGCTATTATCTACATAGGGATGGTTGCTGTTCTTGTATAGTCTCCTACTAGTAAGTCAAGCCCCATTGTACAGTACCGCTAATAAGGAAGCAGAGCCTGCTGATCACATCCACATACAGTGTGTGTGTGTGTGTGTATATATATATATAAATTATAAATAAAACTGTAAAAGGACAGTTTCCCTTTTATTTTCATTGTAGTTCCTGGTGGGGCATTTTTCCACACAAAAAAAATCCTAGTGATGTTTTGTCATTCATACAGCTGGCTGGGTGGAGGAAATGGTAGAAGCTCACTGACATACAACTAGTGGAACCAGAAACGCATGTTTTCTCCAGCTGAAGTATTTGTCAGATAAGGAGATAATTGTGTAAAGTACATGGAAATGCACCAAACTTTACAATGATGATATAATCCAAAGACGTGTTATGACATACATTCCACAGAAACTGATTTAAGCTGGCCATAGATGGTTCGCCCAGTTCAGGATAGGACACATTGCCACAGCTGCAAATGCATAATGGTAGGAAGGAAGGGTGGGGATTTTTTAAGGTGCAAGAATGTCATCAAATGTATTCAATAAAAAATATCATCACAAAAGCCTTAATATGTACACTATACTCCTTCATTAGTAATTGGTTATTACTCTGTGTATATGTTGTTTGTGTGTTTTTTTTGTTGTCCATTTTAGAAGGCCTGTACCTCCGTAAAGACAGCTACCCTGAAGAAGCCTGACCTATGGGCGAAACATGTTGGGATCTTTTATGCTGTCCTGTTTAACATCACAACAATAGTATTGTACATGCCTGTGTCCTTTGGTTTTATGTACATATTTTCTGTTTTGCCCTTCAAAACCAGAAATAAAATATTTTTTTTATTGAATACATTTGATGACATTCTTGCACCTTAAAAAATCCCCACCCTTCCTTCCTACTGTTTCAAGTCTATCTGGGGATTGGTGCCATTATCTGGCTGCATTATCCACGACCAACTATCTGTGCATATGCATTATGTCTACATAGAAGTGTGTGTGTGTGCTGACCCTTTAAGTGTAAGCATTTTGTTCCACCTGTGATGATGGTTAGCTAGCATGCCATTGTTTTTGCACAGCGATGTTGGCTAAGTATGCCTATGGAAGGGTAATGACTAATGCTTAATGTTTCCTGTCTCACATAGCAGGCTGTTCCCAATGGTCCAGCTGGGAGTGGTAAAGGAAGTCCTCTTGGTACGACAATGATAAGCTCGGGACATTTGTTTTCATGGAAGGAGGCCTTCCAGAATTCATAAACATTTTGATTAGGGAAAGGAATTTTTTTTTAGCCATCCTTAAATCCTACTTAAAGAGACCCTGTTGCCAGATCATTCGTTTCAACAAGAATCTTCCCATTAGATTATGTGTGCATTTAACATAATCTAGGTATGTTTTTTTAGTATATAAAAGCCTTTCTTGTGTGGATGGATATCCAAAAGCCCTAAGACTGCTGCTGGATGCTGCCATCTTGGATGTGATGACAACAGTTCCAGCAGACTTAGAGCTGTCAAGCAATGACCCTCTATGGTATTCCCTTTAACTCTTCCCTGGATGCTTCATAAAAATGTCCTATAGGAAGGTGAGGGGAGGGCCACCACAGACAGTAATTAGACACAGGTCTATGATGTGCGAGGAATCGGGGGCTGTGCCTAGGTAATTACTTTTCATGAAATAGTCAGACTTGCTAGCAAGTTCAGAGACACATTGTAAGTGAATAAAAATTGTTTATGGGAAGGAGCATTTAAAGTGATTGTAAAGGCTCGAGTTTACTTTATTTATTTATTTTTTTAAATAACAAACATGTTATACTTGCCTCCTCTGTGCAGTTGGTTTTGCACAGAGCAGCCTGGATCCTCCTCTTCAAGGGTCCCTCTTCGCTGCTCGTAGCCTCTCCCTCATTTGAGTGCCCCTCAGCCAGCAGCTTGCTACAGGGGGCACCCAAGCAGAGTCAGAGCTCTGTATATCTATTCAGATACAGAGCCCCGACCTGGCCCTGCCCCCTCTCTCTTGATTGGCTGACTGACTTTGATTGACAGCCGGGGGAGCCAATGGCCCCGCGGCTCTCTCAGCCAGTCAGGAGGAGTGTCCCAGATGGCTGAGGGGATCAAGAGAAGGGGCTCAGGTAAGTAATCGGGGAGGGGGGGGATGCTACACACAGAAGGTTTTTTTTATCTTAATGTATAGAATGCATCAATATAAAAAAAACCTTCTGCCTTTTCAACGCCTTTTAAGGTACCTAATTTCTCTGTGCTTTTTTTAGTTGGTGATAGGGGCTCTTTAAAGGTGAACTTGCACATGAGTAAAGCCATTGCATTGTCACATGCAACAACTGAACACTTGCTTTGTTCAACTAGGGGCTCATGCACACTGCAACTTAAAAACGCTTGATTGACAGGCATTTGGGCTTTTTTTTTTCTTTTCCTCCTCCTTTTTGTCTTTAAACGCCCCTTCATGTTAGCTTATGTGTCCCTGCACACATAGGCGTTTACAGGAGTTTAGAGGTAGGTGTACTTAGAGGTAAACGCTTGACATGCCAGGAGAAAAGCCATTCGGAAGAGCCCAGTGTGCGTGAGGTCTTAAAGTGGTTCTGTACATTTAATGTGCTTTTATGCAGAATAAAACAGGTTTCTTTATCATTCCATCACCCCCCCCCCCCCCCCAAACCTTTACATTCTGCCATCATGCTGTGATTTCTAGCAGCTGTGTAGGCATCTCGTGTGGATGAGGCAAGTATTCACTGCTGGAGATAACATTGTGTGATGTGGCTAGCATTTGGCTTAAAATAATACTAAAGGCTCTTTTTTTTATTTATTTATTTATTTATTTTTATTGATAACAAACATGTTATACTTGCCTGCTCTGTGCAGTGGTTTTGCACAGAGCAGCACCGATCTTCCACTTTGGGTTCCCCCACTGAGTACCTACCATAGCAAGGGGGGCAGCAGCACGCGGAAGGTTTTTTTTTTACCTTTAGCCTTTACAACCACTTTAAAGCGGGATTCCGACCAGCTAAAAAATTTTTTTAAAGTCAGCAGCTGCAAACACTGTAGCTGCTGACTTTAAATAAGTAGACTTACCTGTCCTGGTTGCCTGCGATGTCGGCCGCCTGAGGCCGACCCGTCCCTCGGCTCTCGGGTCCCGGCACCGCCATCCTAGGTAAGGGAAACAGGCAGTGGAGCCTTGCGGCTTCACTGCCAGTCTCCTACTGCGCACGCGCGAGCAGCGCGGCGATCTGTAAATGGCCCGTGGTGTTCTGGGAACACTTCCCAGAAGACAACGGGGCTGCTCACCGAGGAGAAGAACATGCCGCGGAATAGGAAGAGGCAGATTAGGAAGACTGCCTAGCAACAAGGGTTTAGGTAAGTATAAAAAAAAAATTTTTTCCAAATGTATTTTTTTTATTTTTTTAGGATTTTTAGTGGCATGTATTTTCCAGGGTGGCCCTCCACTTTAAACTTGTTGGCATATGATGCACAGCTTTGTGGGACAATGCTTTTCTTTCCAAAAATGAATTCTAGATATTTGGTGCCGCTCCTCTCTCCATCAGAATGTGGTCATACATGACCTGTACACTGCAGTTCTGGCTAAACTTGTCATCCCAGTTGTCTTACTGGTTACTGTGGGTGCCTTTAGCATTTATCTGATTAGTATTTGTAAACCAGCAGAGATACTATAAAATTTGCCACTTTTGAAAAATGTTTGATAGTTTTGTCAGAAATATAACTAAATACTGCTATAGTATTTTATTTTGAGCTGTAGCCATGCACAAACAAGAATGGACAGATCACTAGGTAATGTCAGGTTATACATACAGTGTGTTGTAATCTATAATGAATCAACTAACAGGGCAGGTTATGCTGCAAATCAGAAAACTGATAGCTAAGATGTAATTAACAGATCTGGCTGCATATTTCCAACTGCGTAACATATTTCTTATATTATCGTTTTTTTTTGTTATTATTGTTATTTTTTATAACATCACTATCTATTGGTTACATTGCAGAAATGTCTTCTTCCACATTATCTACATTCCATCTTATGAATTGAACACATTTCTTACATATTTCTTACAAACAAATACTCACTACTCACCTATGGACAACCTGTTCATATATCATTTTGGACCATAAAGGGAACCTGTCATGTATGTATAGGAATTTGGGAGCTGTCCTTGCTGACTTATTTTAAAAGGTGTATAATCAAGGCTGTGTACCTTTATACCTTATTCATTAGCTACCCAGAGTCACTGACCTGGAACTTGCATTTGCCTGTTAAGTTTCTGACACCTAAAATACACTTGCTTATTCTGGGTCAGTGATTCCCTAAATAGTAAAGAAAGGATAAAGGGTACAGGCATTTTGCAAGTAGCAGCTTATATCACTTTAATGAATTTTAGTGCATACAAACACAATATAATTTTTGGTAAAATTATAAAAGATTATGCACCGAATAAATTGATATCTAAATGTCACACTTTAAAATTGCTCCTGCCCATGGATTTCGTAACTTCTGGTTTCTTACCTCACAGAGGGGGAGGAACTATGGAAGTCTAGGGCATCCAGTGCGACAGGTCACATCAGTACCAGGCTCCCCAGTGGGACAGGAGAGCCCAGTAAAGTTGGACCCTCTTCCGCTAGCCCTAAAAGTATTCGGGTGGCTGCATAGCCACCCGGATCACTTTTACTTTGCAGGAAACTGCTGCCTGAAAAAAATATCAGGATCATAGCTGCAGCCATGGTCCTGATATCCCCACTCCTGTCTAGCAATGCATAGGTATGTCCTAAGGATGGAAAGCAGTAAATGGTTTCAAAAAAGACCTTTTAAGTGAAATTAACTTTTGTACGAGGCACTCTTCAGTACACATCCAAGTTCTTACATAGCCGTCAGTGAGGAAACTAATGCACCAAAACTTGTAGCATCAATCAGATCACTTTTAGGGCTTATACAACAATGCACCAAAGAGAGTGTTTGGTACACTTTCCTGTTAACCACTTGCTTACTGGGCACTTAAACCCCCTCCAGCCCAGACCAATTTTCAGCTTTCAGCGCTGACGCAAGTTGAATGACAATTGTGCGCTCATACAACACTGTACCCAAATGAAATGTTTATAATTTTTTTCACACAAATAGAGCTTTCTTTTGGTGGTATTAATCACAGCTGGGATTTTTATTTTCTGCTAAACAAACAAAAAAAATGGAAAATTTTGAAAAGAAAAAAAATCATGTTTCATAGTTTGTTATAAAATTTTGCAAACAGGTAATTTTTCTCCTTCATTGATATGCGCTGATGAGGAAGCACTGATAGGCTGCACTGGTGGGCATTGATAGGCTGCACTGGTGGGCACTGATAGGCTGCACTGGTGGGCACTGATAAGGCGGTACTGATGGGCACTGATAAGGCGGTACTGATGGGGACAGATGAGGCGGTACTGATGGGGACAAATGAGGCGGTACTGATGGGGACAGATGAGGCGGTACTGATGGGGACAGATGAGGCGGTACTGATGGGGACAGATGAGGCGGTACTGATGGGGACAGATGAGGCGGTACTGATGGGGACAGATGAGGCGGTACTGATGGGGACAGATGAGGCGGTACTGATGGGGACAGATGAGGCGGTACTGATGGGGACAGATAAGGCGGTACTGATGGGGACAGATAAGGCAGTACTGATGGGGAGAGATATGGTGGTACCAATGGGGAGAGATAAGGCGGTACCGATGGGCACAGATAAGGCGGTACTGATGGGCACTGATAAGGTGGTACTGACGGGCCCTGGTAGGTGACACTGACGGGCCCTGGTAGGCGACACTGTTGATGAGGCACTGATTGTTGACACTGATGGGTGGCGCTGGTGGGCACTGATGGGTGGAACTGTTGTGCACTGGTAGGTGGCACCTGGCAGGTGGGCACAGATGAGCTGGCGGGAGCTCTCCTTGATCGGGACCGATAGGTCTCTGAGAGCCGCCGGTGATCGGCTTTTTTTTTTCTTCTCAGCGCGAGGAGAAAAAATAGCCGTTTACCGGCTCTGTTTACATCACATGATCAGCTGCCATTTGCTGATAGACTCACTGATCACAGAGCGCGCAGGCTGCTCGGGCATGGGAGAACGTCTATTGGCAAAACATTTTTGTGTATATATATATATATATATATACACATTATAAATATCTTTCCCAGCACAGCTACAGAACTGACCATGGTGTATTCTCCTGCTTAGTGTGGTCAATTTCTAATAGGAAAGCAAGGGAGCTAGCAGGATCACCAGGGATTTCCCACAAAGGAAGCAATACAAAGAGAACAGGATACTTTTTCATAAAAGTACATGGCACAGCAGCCATATATCAGGAACATGAAGTGTTGAGGTAACAAGCACTTTAAATTTCTCTTCAATTTATAGAAAACACATTGGTGCGAATGGCCCAATTGTGTACAGTACCTATTTTTTAAACGTATATGTACAAATGGAGTTGGAACAAAATAAAGTGAGTATTTCATTCAGTATCCTTTTAGGCTTCGTTCACACAGGCAGTAAAAACAGCTATCTTTACCACCCCTTGGCCACCTGTCACCAAAGGAACATGGTAGCTGCTTGGGTGAGTACCCATTACCATGTCCTCGATACTTTACATTGCAGTGTGGCAATTTTAGAGGTGACATTATCATCTCCTGGACATCCACAAACTGCCTCTGAAACACAATCCAACATAGAGACTGCCACCAGTGTGAACACTTATGTATTTGCTTTCCAGGCTTTAAAACAGGGGTGTGACCCAGGCACATCTGGAGGTAGGGGTGCAACGGATCGTCATCGATCCGTGATCCGATCCGCGGAGGTTGATCCGATCCGCGGAGGTTGATCCGTACAGGACACCTCTGTGGCCTCGGCCATAGGAAAGGCCGCGGCTTTGGCCTAGCTCCAGAGCGGCAGCCATCTTGGTACACCCGGCGGCCGTTTAGCACGTCGAATGACGGAGCGATCACTTGTAACAAACCGGCGTCATGTCATGACGCCGGTTCCTCTCTCTCCCCTCTGTGTACTGATCTGTACAGTGGAGGGGAGAGATCGGATGGCAGCAGTGCCAATACTCTGCAACGCCCTGCCAATACTCTGCAATGCCCTGCCAATACTCTGCAATGCCCTGCTGCAATACCCTGCTGCAATGCCCTGCCAATACTCTGCAATGCCTTGCCAATACTTTGCAATGCCCTGCCAATACTTTGCAATGCCCTGACAATACTCTGCAATGCCCTGACAATACTCTGCAATGCCCCGACAATACTCTGCAATGCCCCGACAATACTCTGCAATGCCCCGACAATACTCTGCAATGCCCCGACAATACTCTGCAATGCCCCGACAATACTCTGCAATGCCCTGACAATACTCTGCAATGCCCTGACAATACTCTGCAATGCCCTGACAATACTCTTCCATACCCTGCCAATACTCTGCCATACCCTGCCAATACTCTGCCAATACTCTGCCATACCCTGCCAATACTCTGCCAATATACCCGCCAATACCCTGCCAATATACCCAATACCCTGCCAATATACCTGCCAATACTCTGCCAATAGTCTGCCAATAGGGAGATTGTGGATATTACTGTGGGGGAGATTTTTTTTTTTTGTTGATCCGAAAATTATCCGAACCGTGACTCCTGATCCGAGGAACGATCCGAACCGTGAGTTTTTTGATCCGTTGCACCCCTATCTGGAGGGATGCCGTGTTTGGCATAGCACCCGCAGCGGTGGCCAGCACGGACAAGCCAGGCCTGGACACGTCTGGAGGGATGCTGGGGATGCCGTGTTTGACATCCCAACTCACTCTGGCAGCCAAACCTAACACCACAAGGACCTAGTCCACTAATTACCACACTCTCTGAAACACACGAAGGCTTGTACACTTATGCCGCGTACACACGAGTGGTTTTGCCGTCGGAATAAACTCTGAAGGTTTCTCCGACAGAATTCCGCTCAATCGGTCTTGCCTACACACGGTCACACCAAATTCCGACCGTCAAGAACGCGGTGACGTACAACACGTACGACGGGACTAGAAAAAGGAAGTTCAATAGCCAGTAGCCAATAGCTTCCGTCTTGTACTTGCTTCAGAGCATGTATCATTTTTGGTACGTCGGAACAGCATACAGACGAGTGGTTTTCCCGATAGTAATTAGTTCTGTCGGAAAAATTTAGAACATGTTCTCTATCTAAGCCCGTCTGAATTTTTGACGGAAAAAGTCAGATGGGGCATACACACGGTCAGAATATACGATGAAAACCTCCCATCGGACTTTTTCTGATAGACATTTTGCTCGTGTGTACGCGGCATTAGAACCCTTTGACACCGAGGCGCTTTACAGGTTATACAGCGCTAAAAATAGCGCCTGCATAGCGCCTGTAAAGAGCCGCTCCTGTCTCTCCAGTGTGAAAGCCTGAGTGCTTTCACACTGGAGGGGTGCGCTTGCAGGACGTTAAAAAAACTCCTGCAAGCAGCATCTTTGGAGCGGTGTATACACCACACCTAAACCTCTTCTGCCCATTGAAATGAATGAGCAGCACGACTATACCGCCGGCATAGCGCTTCTGCGCTGTCTGCAAAAATAACGGCGCTTTACCGCTGACGCACCCACCGCCCCAGTGTGAAAGGGGCCTTAGAAAGCTACTTCACCCCATCCTGGGTGTAAATGTAACACAAAGTAACAGAATATGTTTTTTTTAAAATGCCGCCAACAAATTCCTAGGACTCTTTGTGATCCTAGTGCACATGATCTCTGCTATTGAGTTCCCAGACCAATTTACTTGCTGATAAGTTATAGTGGAACTATAGTCTCCTATTAAAAAAATATGTGGCAGCACTTAACCACTTGGGCTCCATGCCTTTTTTTTTCTGGCACTTTTGTTTACATGTAAAAATCAGTAATTTTTTCTAGAAAAATTGTTAACCCCCAAACATATATTTTTTTAAAGCAGAGGCCCTATAGAATAAAATAGTGGGTTTTGCAATTTTTTATGTCACACCGTATTTGCACAGCAGTTTTTCAAACACAATGCTTTTGGAAAAAATACACTTTTTTTTAATTTAAAAAAAAAACACAATACATAACCCAATTTGTTTTGCTAAAATATAAAAGATGATGTTACGCTGAGTAAATAGATACCTAACATGTCACGCTTTAAAGTTGCACACGCCTGCGCAATAGCGAAAAACAACGTAAATTTTAGTATGCTTTAAAAGCCTTTACAGGTTACCTGTACAGAGGAGGTCTGGTGCTAGAATTACTGATCATGATCTGACGTTCACGGTGATGCCTCACATGTGTGGGATGATCCCTGTTTGCGTGCGGGACCGACCTGTGCGTTAGACTTTGCGCACGAGCACGGGGGGGGACAGGGCCCTTTATTTATTTTATTTTTTTATTCAATTAATTTTTTTATTTTTATACTGTTCCTTTATTTTTTTTAATTTTATTGATCACTTTTATTGCTGTCACAAGGAATGTACACATCCTTGTGACAGCACAGCACTATGTGACAGGTTCTCTTTATGGAAAGATCTGGGTTCTATAAGACCCCAAATCCCTCCTCTGCACTTTGACCACACCAAGATCGGTGTTTTTGAATACGTTTGATTTTTAAAAATGGCGCCGTTGACATCCGGGTAAACTGGAAGTAATGCCAAGTCATCATTCCTGGGTTACCATAGCTGAGGGCTGATCAAAGCCGATCCCAGTGGGAAAGGAGAGCCTGAGAAAGCTGCAGAAGGCGACCAGGGGTAGCGTCCCCTCCTGCTGCTTGTAAAAGCAATCGAGTGGCTAGTTAGCCACTAGGATTGCTTTTATAATAGAACTGACCGGCGGCTAAAAAAAAGCAACATACGGGTACATCTTTGATCGGCGAGTGGTTCATTTTCGGCCATCTGCACAGTCAGTTTTTGCTTAGTCGCCTTACAAAGTCTCAAAACAGGTTAGTTGATCAAAAACTGTCAAATCTTGCAGTAATTTTACGCTTCCCTCTTACTTTTACAATAAAAAAATTACAAAAAAATGTTTTATTACTCAGATATATTATCTGTATCAGTGATCATTACCTTGTGATCTGCTTGGCTTTTGTTGTTCATCAGCTATCCCTATTGTTAGTGTATTTTTTGTGTGGCTCAAGACCATTCCTCTTCTTCCAGTATGACCCAGGAAGGTCAAAAGGCTGGACACCCCTACTTTAGAATGTATTTCAGGAGAATCTTTTCTGGAAAGAACAGGTAAATATACCTTCATTTCCTGCCCTCTATTTTCTCCAGGGCAGTATAGTGAGCATAGATCCCACCACTGAAAGCTGCAGATTCAGGCAAAAGTTTTGCCCGAGAATCGTCATTCTATGTTTAGAAGGGTTTGGATCTGTCATATTTCCTAATACATACATATTTGGCCTAATACTGTTGCAGCAGCTGACCATACACTTGTACACAGTCTGATCTGTTATCCTGCTGTGAGGCCAGGCCTGATCAATTCTTGTTGGAGGTCATTAAAGCATGGACTATAAAGTGAGACATTCGCTCTTCTGGCCAAGTCACTTTTTAAGCTGCAACTGAAAAGGCTGACAAAGGCTAATGAGAGAGATTTGCTGTTACCGTGTGGAAATAAACACTGAAAGGATTAGTGGTGTCTCCAGGAATTTGCTGAAGGTGCTTTAGCAGCAGATGTGTAATATACTGTATTGTGCTGCATGTGAGAAATCATGTGAATGTGCATGCTTAATTCCTCTTTAATTGTCTGTCTCGTGATTACTGTAAGACAGACACTTCCCCTTGGAATACTGTATAAAGAGAATGCCATTAAATTACTTTGATTGTTCGATGCTTTGAAGATTCTCTGTATGCTTCTAGATTGTTGTTTGTTTTATGATTTAAATCTGTACTTATGACATGCATCTTCTTTTGTATATTGTCATGATATTATGCATTTTATATGCTTTAATAAATAGTTTGTAAACAAAAACAATTACTTTGCTTGTGCTACATCTCTGTAATGGAAAACTATGTAAAATCTGATCAGCTTAAATTGGTTGTAAACCTCTGATTTTGAGTTTTACCTATAGGCAAGACTAGAATAAGGCTTACCTATAAGTAGTGGAATTATCTCCTAAACGTGCGCCATTTAGGAGATATTTACCTTGAAGTGCGCCGATGATGTAATCGACGCATGAGCTGTGAAGAAACGGACTTCTGTGCCATTTCTTTACTCGCCATGACTGACGGCTCCCGCGCGCCCGCAGCCCCAGAAGGAAGAGGGGCAAAGATGGATGTGGCCACCAGTGGGGACATGGCAGGCTTCGTTTGCAGGTAATTGACACATAATGGGCTAGTATGTGATGCATTCTAGCCCATTATGATTTTACTTTGCAGGGGAACAAAGAGGAAATAAAACCCATCAGGGTTTACTTCCTCTTTTATATACAGTATGTAACCAGTAAATGTTAAAGCTCTATTCAAATATTAGGGGGGAAAAAGGTATTTTAGCAGTAGTAGTAATATAACTTGCTAATGCTTATAAATGGTGTTGGTATAAGAAAATTACAATATTCTTGGGTAAATGTTACTGTATTGTATTATTTTTTAAAGTTAGAAGTTCAAGTGTTGTATGTCCTTTATTACTATAGGTAAAAATCTGTATACTATTTACAAATTAAACGTTTAGCTTAAATTTGTGTAGTTAAATCAGCTAGTACATGTAATGCCGCGTACACACGGTCGTACTTTTCGTCTACAAAAGTCCAACGGACGCTGACGGACTAAAGCTGGCTGGTAATCCGATCGTGTGTGGGCTTCTCCGGACTTTCAACGTACTTTTTTAGCCTCAAATCCGACGTACTTTAGATTTGAAACATGCTTTAAAACTTTACTTCGTAACTACGACGGACCCCGAAATCCGCTCGTCTGTGTGCTAGTCCGACGGACAAAAAGCCACGCTAGGGCACCTATTGGCTACTGGCTATGAACTTCCTTATTTTAGTCCGGTGTACGTCATCACGTACGAATCCGTCAGACTTTTGTGTGGTCGTGTGTAGGCAAGTCCGTTCGTTAGAAAGTCTGCCGCAAGTCCGCCGAAAGTCTGCCGGAAGTCTGCCGGAAGTCTGTCGGACAGGCTGTCTGACTTTTGTAGACGAAAAGTCCGACCGTGTGTACGCGGCATTACACTTCCACCCCCCCCCCCACCCAACTTTAAAATACTTCTATCCAAATGTGCCCACTGTGCTCATTCATCTAGAGTGGCTCTCTAATAGTGGTCAGATTACCAGGTAAAAATAGAGGAAAAAACGCCTAAAAAAGAAAACTATGCAGCCACCAAATCTAAGGATTGGTAAGCTGCAATATCTTACATTTTTGGTTTGGGGGTATAATACCGTTTTAATGTTTAATGTATGCGTATGTGGAGAATTGTGAGACTGAAAACTAGTTTTATTTCAATTATTATGCAATAACACATGTGAACCTATTTTTTGAAGGATTTGTATTGCCTTTTGCTTTCTTAAAGTTGTGCTGAACTCGAGGACGAGGGGAGGAAGTCTTTTGTACCTAATCAGTACCCTGAAAAACGTATTTTTTTTTTTGTCTGGAATTCCTCAAACACAACACGGCACAGCTTGGTATGCAAGTGTAGCGCCCTGCTCCTGAAGAGAAGACGCTATTCTTTCGAAATTTAAGTTGGCCGAAGCTACAGTTTGGCTCAGCTCATTATTACCTAAATTTATGGTTTCTGTACCAGTTTAGCTGGACTGTGCAGATTTCCATCTGACCATGGGTGGTGCTGTCACCATTGGTGGATGTTGTAAATACAGTCTGGATGGACAAATTGAATGCTCTTTGCTCAGAAACAGGTTCGGTGGGAGTGGTTCATTCACCGTGCATTCTGGGTAAAGGTATTTATGGGACAGACACCATTTTTTTGTGGTTGGCGCTTCCTGACCTCATGGGCCTCCTGGCCTGGGGGAATTGCTGCTGCCTAGAAATCTGCCTTGTGGTCGGCGGACCTAAGGCTCTGGTACTAGAAGAAGGCCCAAGGTCTTTGTGGACTATTGGTCCATAGGATGGTCTTTTTGCTGTCTGGCCTGCGGGAGGAAGCAAGGGACTGTAGCAAGCAGGGGAGGACTCTTGAGAGAGATCAATCTGATGATTGCTAAGTCCAGCTGTGAAGCTGCTGCTTGCTGGATATAAGAAATACCTTTTATACTGCAAGATTCAAAGTACCTGAATCCCGTTCATTTCTTAATCCTGCTATTGCATTGTTTTGTTTTCTCAATAAAACTTGGGAAAAAAGGACTAAGTTTTGGAGCCAGTGTTTCAATTGAGTAAATGACAAGTACCCCTAGGACGAACACTGTGAAGATGGTAACGGTAAGCCAGAAAAAAAAATGATTAGCAGCTCCTTCGGGGGTAAAATGACTGTTTGCTACACAAGTATACCTAGACACTTCTGGGCCTACAGTCTCATAGCTGTAGTGTGAGCACTAATGCCCCGTACACACGGTCGGATTTTCCGATGGAAAACGTCCGATCGGAGCGCGTTGTCGGAAACTCCGACCGTGTGTGGGCTCCATCGTACATTTTCCATCGGATTTTCCGACACACAAAGTTTGAGAGCAGGATATAAAATTTTCCGATAACAAAATCCGTTGTCGGAAATTCCGATCGTGTGTACACAAATCCGACGGACAAAGTGCCACGCATGCTCAGAATAAATAAAGAGATGAAAGCTATTGGCCACTGCCCCGTTTATAGTCCCGACGTACGTGTTTTACATCACCGCGTCCAGAATGATCGGATTTTCCGACAACTTTGTGTGACCGTGTGTATGCAAGACAAGTTTGAGCCAACATCCGTCGGAAAAAATCCTAGGAATTTGTTGTCGGAATGTCCGAACAAAGTCCGACCGTGTGTACGGGGCATAAGACATTGCTGTCTCAGGAGATTTGGTGATGTCACTACAGTGCTTCTCACTCTTCTCCTTGTTGGAGGCTCTGACATGAGGAAGCAAGGCCCTGCCTTTACCAAGATCCGCTTGCAGGCTTGCAGGCAATGCTAGTGACTAGCTCTTAGCCATCTTCCTGACTTTTTTTGCGCACCTCTTCCAGAGTTCCCTTTTTAATGAAATGAAAAATGGACCTGCAGACCTCACTCAGCCAAGTAGGATATTTTATGTTCTTGCCGTTTCCTGGGATCTCGTGAAATGAAATATACATTGCCCAACTATACAGAAAAAAGCCAGGACAGTCATAAGTCTATTGACTGCACATGGTGACAACCAAAGCAGTTCCAGCCTTTTAAGAAGATGACCTAGAGCAGTGGTGCGGTCACCTTTCCTAATACGGAGGGCCTAAAGTGACGCCCCCAACATCAGCAAAGGGCTGCACATAAAATTCAGTAATTATTTACTGTCTGAGACCACAAACATACAACAGGATATAGGACTATGGGCATGATGTAACAGATGGTCAGAGAATGCATACATGATAAAGGAGATGGTCAGAGACTGTAGAAATGACACGAGATGGTCAGAGACTGTGGACATAATACAAGAGATGGTCAGAGACTGTGGACATAATACAAGAGATGGTCAGAGACTGTGGACATAATACAAGAGATGGTCAGAGACTGTGGACATTATACAAGAGATGGTCAGAGACTGTGGACATTATACAAGAGATGGTCAGAGACTGTGGACATTATACAAGAGATGGTCAGAGACTGTGGACATTTTACAAGAGATGGTCAGAGACTGTGGACATTTTACAAGAGATGGTCAGAGACTGTGGACATTATACAAGAGATGGTCAGAGACTGTGGACATTATACAAGAGATGGTCAGAGACTGTGGACATAATACAAGAGATAGTCAGAGACTGTGGACATAATACAAGAGATCAAAACATAGCCGGGTGAGCCACTGTGGAAAGATGGCAATTAACAGACAGCTGAGCAACTTGAGCACTGAGAAGGGAGGGCTGAGCCCAACCCTGACACTCAGAGACAGCAAATATGATACAGGAAATGTTCAGCTATAGGAGTGGGACAAGCTTCTGGAGATGAAGGTAGATTGGAGACTGCTAGAAATCACTGCTATAATCGGGAATCCTAGATTAGTGTCTGCAAGGGCTCCCAAGGGCCACGTACAAAGGGCTGCAGGTTGGACACCAGAGGCCTATAGCTTTCCTGATCAGTGCCATAAACCTACTTTTGTTCCCAAAGTGCAAAGGAGTAAGTAGTAGCTGCTAACTCTTTTTATACAAAATTTTCCTTGGTTTCCAGTCATGTTTTCGTACTGTATGCAAACCTCCAGCTGTCCAGTTTAGCCCTTAATTTTCAATACATTTTTATAAATCGCTCCTTTTTTATTCCATAACAGCCTGATAGAGCCATGGCAGATAACAGAAAACAATGGGGATGTGAAGGAAAGAGAAATTCTTCTTTAGGCTTTACAGAATGTAATTTGAGCACACTGCACAGTTCATGGCCCTGTAAAGGACTTTTTTCAATTGAGTTTAATTGACTTTATAATTGTTTTTATTGCTCAATGTACACACTTTTTTTATTTTTTTTATTTTACAACACAGAAAGCGGCATTTAACAGAAAGAAACATGTTTCCATTTAGTTGTTCAATCCTAGGAAAATGCCTTGGAGCTAGAAGGAAATTGCAGTTGTAGGTGTATTAAAGGACTATATTCAGCCGGGCAAACATCTGTTTTATCATCTTTATTGGTTTTGTTATTTCTCCTCATCTCCATGTCCTATTCCTAAATCAAGTTTGTCTACAGGTAGTCCTACACTCACTGTTTCTAGTATGTAGATGGAAAGAAATTATCATAAAGGAGTATAGAAAAATAGCATGCACTATATTATAGATTTTATTATCTACTGATGTTTGTTGGCAATTTAGATGTTCAATCAAAATCAGACTAGCAAGCAGTTTTTTTTGACAAATGAACATCTAGGCATGTACACATGCATGCTTGTATCCATGATGATCTACTAACATACCAAGGACCACACTTGGTATGTTGACCAAGATAGTCTCAACCGCTAGCAGACCTTTCCACTTTTCTGTAAATTTGTTGTATAGTTTCTTACCTAGAGGTCTTGGCAGCAACGGCACTTCCTGTTCCATGCTGTTCCAACGCTAACTACCATGTACAACCCTTCAGTTGGCTTTTGGGATTTCTATCTGGTTTATCAGATAGACAGCCTGTTGTCCAACTGAAGAAGCATGCATTGCAGTCTGACAACACTGTTGCTAATCGTAAGGCAGCATCTTAGCGTTGTCTGCCTGTAACAGCCTGCAAAACTTGTTAGTGGGTTAACACAAAAAAATATTTGCCTAAGAAAATTGTATACAGAGAGGCATAATTGCAAAAATTCAGAAAAGTAGATTTAGGATTTACATATATCTTAAAGTGGAACTAAACCCTCCTATCCTTTTAAGCCAAGGAAGCTGCCATTTTAGCCTCTGTTTGAACTGCAACTGCCATGGTACTGCATATTTGATTGCACCAGCCATTTGATGGTTTGACAGTTTGGTTGAACTTGAGAGCACAAAGAAATGTGACAGTTAGGGCTTGTTCACACCATATGTGCATGAAAACTGATGGGAAAACCCACTTCACTTGCAGAGACATCAGTTTACATTAGTTTTTATGCACATTGACATCAGTTTTCATGCGTGTCAATTATGTGCCCTATTTACACCAATGTTGCTGTCATGTCAGTTTTTTTCCCCCCGAGCATCACATTTAGTTATGAAAGATCTGAAGAGATGCTGCCAGAAAATGGGGTCGTAGACTCCACACCTATTGCCATTTGTCAGAAACATAGTTTTATGAGGGCAAATGATGTAAACAGCTATGTTGATGAAACCTCTAACAAAGAAAAGGAAGTCTCGTGCTTAATCCAACAAACAGCTTCAGGGTCACAAATATTTAAGCAGATTTACAATGTTCTTGCCAAAGGGTGTATTTTCTTACCAAAGCAATCAGTGTAACTACAGCTTCAAAGCATGTGATGATGTTTAAGGAAATGTTCTTGGATCTTTTCTTACAGAAGTCTAAGACCTGCTACTCCAATAACGGTATAGATAGAGGTCTGATTGTTACAGAAGATAGACATAGTTCAAACTATGGCTTCATAGCTCTTTCCTTTGTTGCTAGTGCAGAACTTTAGTGAAAAATAGGAATGATCACAGCACTGTAAAGTTATTGGTATAAGTTTTGATTAGATGTTAGCAGGCCAAATTGCTTTTTGGCTTATGCCTTTTTGGTGCTTAACAGTGACTTCTGCCATTGGGTTTCCAGATCTACCCACTTTCTGCAGTAAATACAAGGCTATTGGCCTCTTTAATTTTTCATTTGTTTGTTTTTCTGTTGTTGAGAATGTAGTAGTGTGAACCAAGGCTCAAAGTGATATTAAAGTCTCGTTTTTATTTATTTTTTTTAAAATAACAAACATGTTATACTTCCCTGCTCTGTGTAATGGTTTTGCACAGAGCAGCCCGGATCCTCCTTTTCTCGGGTCCCACACCAGCGCTCATGGCTCCTCCCTCCTCCCAGGTGCTGCTTGCTGTGGGGGCACCCAAGCAAGGGCACACTCGGGACCTCCAGCTCTGTGTGCCCATTCACACACAGAGCTGCGGCTCGGCCTTGCCCCCTCCATCTCCTGATTGGCTCACTGGCTGTGATTGACAGCAGCGGGAGCCAATGGCCAATCAGGAGTACGAGTCCCCAGAGGGGCAAGGCTCTCGTGGACATCACTGGATCGAGAGGGGGCTCAGGAAAGTATTGCATACCTTCATGCATGAAAGTAAAAAACCTTGTGCCTTTACAACCACTTTAAGCAAGTGCCTCTTCTCCAGAGTCAATAACTGTAATCGATGTAATCGATCCTCATAGCTGAGGTCCTCCATTCCCGTTATTCATTTTGTTGGCCTTCACTGAACTTTTCTAATTCAATAACATCTTTCCTAAGGATTGGTGACCAAAACTGAACTGTATTCTTAGTCAAGATGAGGCCGAGCCAGTGTTTTATAAAGGTAGTTTATTATAATTATTGATTTGCAGTATCTCTTGAATGTATGTCCTTTTTAATGATCACTTTGTTAGCTGTGGCTTGGTATTGCTAAGTTTGTGATATACAAGCACGCCCATATCCTTTTCTATCACTGATTTTCCCAGGGGAGCCACTTCTAATGTGCATTTTGCATGTGCACATTTTAATTTTTCAATTTTGAACATCTGCTATGTAGCTGCCCATTACCCTATTTTATTAGGGTTTTCCTTTATTATGCTTTATCCTTTACCAAAGTTATTTTCCTGCATCAACAAACAATGACATTGAGCTCTTTATACTAAAACACTATATTAAAAAGAAACACATTGAACAGTGTTGTCCCCAAAACGGGACCCTGGGGTACACTACTCCCAACTTCAGACCATTGAAAGAATGAGTCATTTATCACTACTCTCAGGACCCATTCATGTAACCAGTTTCCTATCCATATATTTTTAAAATCATCAACTCCAACAGACCTTATTTTATAAATTAAATGTTTATAAGGTACAATATCACATACATTAGCAAAATCAAGATAAACTATGTCCACTGGACTTCCACTATCGAATTTCTGACTTTCTTCCTTATAGAGCGATACCAGGTTGGTCTGACAAGAGTGGGCTTTTATTAATCCATGCTGGTTGTCACTTATGACATATTTTTTAAAGACAAATTTCTATATAGAGCCATTTACCATTCCCTTTAAATACCTTACATACTATTGGTGTTAGGCTGGTCTGCATTTCAATTTCTTGGTTCCACATTTGTTTACACCAATGGGTGGTACTGTTTCAGTCAGTAAAATGTCTTTAAAAAGTAGAAAAAGAGACCTCGCTATACTGAGCTAAGTTCCTCAAGGACTCCGGGTGTAGGCCATCAGGACCTGATGATTTGTTTTGTTTGAATTTAGGTTTTCTTTTGGGAAACTGATAATTCTTATGAAAAAAGTGGTAAGAGCTTCACTCGTTCCACATATGTCCACCTATACCAAAGAGATTATTAATCATTGAAGGTTTAATGTCTGGTTGGGTTTGAAGGGGGGCCAAACTGGATTTGTAGAAATGCTAACCATTTTTTTCAAGTTTAGTCTAACACATATAACTTGACCTGCCTGTTCTCCAAATGACCACTGTAAGTGGCTGTGCAAAGAGGTATTTTTATCCAGTAAAGCATGTTACAGTACTGCACAATGATTGATTATGCCTGTGTTTGACATCTTTATTGAACACTGAGTGTGTGACACTAGCTAAACCCTTACTCCATATACATTTAAATGTCTTTTTTACAGCTTTATATATGATTAAAGAACGTTAAACCCAAGGCACAACAAAGCTTATTGCTTTAAGGCATTGGTGTCCTCATACCAGGGAATGATGTATGTGTAATACTATGTCTTTGGGATAGGAGCAGAGTTGGGGACCTAATAAACCAATATTCTGTGTATACCACAGCTTCAAGATATTGAGAGTGACCTACCCTGGCATGTATACATTTGTTTTCAAAATTATGTAAAGAATTCTTGTTGGAGGTTTCTGGAGAGAACCCCACTGTGTGGTGTGGACCCCCTGGCCATCTTCTTCCCCTTCCTTCTCTTTTCCCATCACTTTTCAATACACCTCCACTTTATTTTGGCCTACTGCTATTCTTCTCTCTTCTCTTTGTTGCTTGAGTCGTGATTTTTTACTGCCAGATCACCAATTTTCGACTTGAGGGTAGCGTAGGGTTGCCACCTCATCCCTTTAAAACCGAACACATATTAATTACACAGGTTCTGTGGGCACTTTAGTAACTTTTGATCCATATTTTGATGTTTAACTCTGGACCCTCCAGGAAGTACCCATATCCTTATGTTTGAAATTAATAAAAATATTGATAAAATAAACACAGAAAAACTTGATGATTGAATGTGCTTTGTTAATGGTGCATAGTGCAGTAAGAAACAATTTCTTGAAAAATAAATTTAATGCAACTGAACTTGCAAAGTGCACAGTCTATTTGCCTTTAGTAAATCAACCCCTGTGGTCACCTTATTAAAGTATTGACTCTTTTTTTACATTTCTTATGATACAGTAACATTGTGAGCTGTTGCACCCTTACATATTAGTAAGGGTGATGTCACGCGAAAGAAAAAAAATAATAAATAACATAATTTCTATTTGCACACAATTGTATAAGTCAGCACAGTTTTACCTTATTCACTAAGCTAATAAAATGTTCTTTTAGCATTATCATTTAGTGAATAAGGTGAAGTTGCGCCACGTTCAATCAATCAATATAGTGCAAGAAAAATATCCTCGTTGGGTATTCTTTGAAAAGTGAATTTTACATTGTTTTACCTCATTAGCTAAGATAGGGGAAAATTCACTTTGAAAGAAAGTGTACATGCTTGACTCCTTTAGTATATCAGGGTCTGTATGTTTGAATCGGATCAAATGCATGTTTGATTTCTATATGATCACCCACGTTATTGGCTGAGGAAGTAGTCTTGGTGTGATAAATTTCTCAGGTCACCAACACAGAGCTATTGTGAAGAAGCCGGATTATTTTTCTCAGATGTCTATACTTGTGCTGCTTAATCTGACCTGTTACAAAGCAGCAGTTTCCTGGAAAGGTACATGCAGGTGGGCTTTGATCATTATCCCTCCTGGAATAAGTTTGCTGCTACCCATTAGCAGACCTTTGATTAGTAGAGCATTATCTACAGGAATGCCTAAGACTTCTTTCACACTGGGGCGGGCGGGTGTCGGCGGTAAAGCGGCGCTATATTTATCGCTGCTTTACCGTCGTTTTATCAGGTCTATGCGGCCACTAGCAGGCAGTTTTAACCCCCGCTAGCGGCCAAAAAAAGGATTAAGACCACCCGCAAAGCGTCACTGCAGCGGCGGTTTGACGGCGCTGCCCCATTGATTTAAATGGGCAGCGGAGCTTTAGGAGCGATGTATACAGCGCTGCAAAGATGCTGCATGCAGGACTTTTTTTTACCGTCCTGCAAGCGCACCGCTCCAGTGTGAAAGCACTCAAGCTTTCACACTGGAGAGACAGGTGAGACTCTTTACAGGCGCTATGCAGGCGCTATTTTTAGCGCTGTTGGGCCTGTAAAGCGCCTCAGTGTGAAAGTAGCCTAAAGGCTTAGATGTAAAAAGATCATCAATCAGAGAAATAAAATACACAATTTCTTATTTTATAGCATTGAACCATCATGTTACTGATATTTATTTGCACCACAAAACTGAACCAAGTTTAATAAATAACTCTTCGCTTAATGAGCATCTATAACTTTCCATTATTATACCAATATTTTAACTGCATAAAGGTGTTTTGTGATAGGCTGCATTTTCTGAACCACTGTTTTTTGTTTTTTTTAATGCAATTTATTAGCGACAAAAAAAAGGGACCGTAAATTTATCACAAGGGTTAGTGTTATAAAAATTAACGATCCAATGGAAACAAGTGTAATCATATAACTGAATCATTGTAACAAGTAGAAGCAAAGAAATTTTTTTTTTTTTTTTTTCATTTCAGGTACTTAAATAGCGTTGTCAATTTACGCAGCGCTTTACATATACATTGTACACATCAGTCCCTACCCTCAAGGAGCTTACAATCTAAGGTCCCTAACTCACATTCATGTACTGGGGCCAATTTAGACAGGATCCGATTAACCTACCAGCATGTCTTTAGAGTGTGGGAGGAAACCGGAGTACCCGGAGGAAACCCACACAGGCACAGGGAGAACATGCAAACTCCAGGCAGAAGGTGTCATGGTCGGGATTCGAACCAGTGACCCTTTTTGCTGCTAGGCGAAAGTGCTACCCACTACACCACTGTGCCGCCGTCAATCTCAAATGGCCATTAAAAAGTGCCTTCACCCAAGTGTTCTCACCAGGAAGAAATTCATAATGATATTTGTGGGGGGGGGGGGGGGGAATTTGTTGGTGATGAAAAAGTCTGAGGTAAAAAGGAAGGGTAAGATCAGAAAAACAGAGAATGGAGAGATGAAGGGGAAGGTGGGAGAGAAACCAAAGCTTGCAATGTACTATTGTTTTATAAGAGTAGTGGAAATTGAGGCCACAATGTTGGTGAACCAATGTCTAGGGATAAGAGCTTTGGCTCCAGAACTAAAGAATCTATTTAGAGATCTCTTTGTGTGGGATATTGAGCCTGGGAATCTTGAAAGGATAACTAGGGCAGGGGTATGAACCACTGTTTTTAATTATTAACAATCAAACTTTTAGTATTGACATTTTGCTGCATAAATGTTAAATAATCGCAATAGTAAATATTTCCTATAAAAAAAAAAAAAAAAAAAAAACAGATGTGTGGAGAGTGCACCTGCCAGGTTCTCAGCTAATGAAATAGGTAAAGGCATTGCTTACAAATCCAGTTGCGGCACATGCCCCACCACCACTTAATAATAATTGAGGGAGGTGTAGGGATGATTGCCTAGCTTTTTGTTTTAAGACTACAGTGTATAACAAAGACTACCCTTTCTGTATTGTGCTCATAGGTGATTTTACTGCTGATTATTGTTTTACAACAATTGTAAAGAACAACAAGATTATAGCAAGTTATATACAAAGTTATATTCTGTGCAGATCAAGGTCATTTTGCATACAGTGCCTTGCAAAAGTATTCACCTCCCTTGGCTTTTTACCTATTTTGTTACAATACAGCCTTTAGTTCAATGTTTTTTAATCTGAATTATATGTGATGGATCAGAACATAATGGTCTAAGTTGGTGGAGTAAAATTAGAAAAATATATACATAAAACTATTTTTCAGAAATATAAAACTGATAATTGGCATGTGCATATGTATTCACCCCCTTTTGTTATGAAGCCCATAAAAAGCTCTGGTGCAACCAATTGCCTTCAGAAGTCACATAAGTAGTGAAATGATGTCCACCTGTGTGCAATCTAAGTGTAACATGATCTGTCATTACATATACACATCTTTTTGAAAGGCCCCAGAAGCTGCAAGAAGCACCATTAACCAAATACTGCCATGAAGACCAAGGAACTCTCCAAACAAGTAAGGGACAATGTTGTTGAGAAATACAAGTCAGGGTTAGGTTATAAAAAAATATCTTTGATGATCCCTAGGAGCACCATCAAATCTATCACAACCAAATGGAAAGAACATGGCACAACAGCAAACCTGCCAAGAGACGGCCGCACACCTAAACTCACGGACCGGGCAAGGAGGGCATTAATCAGAGAGGCAGCACAGAGAACCAAGGTAACCCTGGAGGAGCTTCAGAGTTCCACAGAAGAGACTGGAGTATCTGTACATAGGAAGACAATAAGCCATACGCTCCATAGAGTTGGGCTTCATGGCAGAGGGGCCAGAAGAATTCCATTACTTTCAGCAAAAAACAAAATGGCACGTTTTGAGTTTGCGAAAAGGCATATGGGAGACTCCCAAAACTTATGGAGGAAGGTGCTCTGGTCTGATGAGACTAAAATTGAACTTTTTGGCCATCAAAGAAAACGCTATGTCTGAATCAAACCCAACACATCACATCATCCAAAGAACACCATCCCCACAGTGAAACATGGTGGTGGCAGCATCATGCTGTGGGGATGTTTTTCAGCAGTCAGGACTGGGAAACTGGTCAGAGTTGAGGGAAAGATGGATGGTGCTAAATACAGGGATATTCTTGAGCAAAACATGTACCACTCTGTGTGTGATTTAAGGCTAGGACGGAGGTTCACCTTCCAGCAGAACAATGACCTCAAACACACTGCTAAAGCAACACTTGAGTGGTTTAAGTGGAAACATGTAAATGTGTTGGAGTGGCCTAGTCAAAGCCCAGACCTCAATCCAATAGAAAATCTGTGGTCAGACTTAGATTGCTGTTCACAAGCGCAAACCATCCAACTTGAAGAAGCTGGAGCAGTTTTGCAAGGAGGAATGGGCAAAAATCCAAGTGGTAAGATGTGGCAAGCTCATAGAGACTTATCCAAAGCGACTTGGAGCTGTGATAGCTGCAAAAGGTGGCTCTACAAAGTATTGACTTTAGGGGGGTGAATAGTTATGCACATTGGCGTTTTCTGTTATTTTGTCCTATTTATTGTTTGCTTCACAATAATAAAAAAAAAAAAATCTTCAAACTTGTGGGCATGTTCTGTAAATTAAATGATGCAAATCCTCAAACAATCCATGTTAATTCCAGGTTGTGAGGCAACAAAACACGAAAAATGCCAAGGGGGGTGAATACTTTAGCAAGGCACTGTAAATATTTGGGAATTTTTAATACATGATCATTGGTCCAGTCCTTTAATAATCGTATCATTCATACTTGTGTTTACTTCTCTGAATAAAGTTCTTGGCTCCCTGTAAATAACCTCTATGTTTTATAATGTCCGAAGACATCTAATCAGATGGAACTATACATTTGTTAAAAATGTGGAGAGCTGTCCAAATGCCATATTTCTGCAGACTTGCTGTTAACATACTACCTTATAATTTTTGCAGGTTCACAGCTTTTACGTTGTTGTTATTTTTTTGTAGTTTTTTTATTTATTCTTTGCTCTTCTTCAAACAACACAGATAAAGTACATCTGTTCCTTTGTGTGATTTAAATCACAGATAATCTCAGGTTCTGAGAATCTCACTTTGCCTTGGAAAAGGGATCTTACAAGGTCCCGAAACATCGGCCTGTAATGCCTGTTCCTAACATTATAATAAGTTGCTGGTGAAGATCCTTATTTTTATAATCTGTTTCTTTCTTTTTGATTAGTTTTCCAAACTTTGTTGTGTATTCTAATTACAACTAATGTGGCGTCCCCCTGTACTAGGTAATGTCACCATTTGTATTAAAAAACCTCCAATGCTACAACACTGCTTAATCTGTATTAGATGTTATTTGAGCATTGACCAGGAATGTGCCCAGCCTCCCTGAGAGTTCCTCACTATACTTCTATCCCAGTGCTCTGCTTTGGTGCCCAGCAGGCATGCTGCCTTCGCCATAAGGGCGCAGTGCCCATAGAAGCAAACACCTGGCATTTTATCATAATCCCTAGATGTACTGCCACTGGTAACATAAACTAGAAAGGGCAAATTATTTGCTGTGTACCTCCATTGGGACACATCTGGCTTTAGGAAACACTGTGCTAGCCGATTTCAGCAGCATAGCTTGGTGCTGTTGACTAGTGTGTCCTATTTTTCAATATCAATGAAAAGCATTTTACCTAGCACAATATATACTTAAAAAGCATCTTCAAACTTGTGTTCCCTTCCCTCCCGTCCCCTTTGCTTCTTTCTCCCTATTTCCACTTTCTCTCATCCCGCTTTCTACTTTCTACTTGTCCAATGACCACCTTCCCCGCCTAAAAAAACCTGATTGCTACAATTGCCAGAACTATGTACTTGCCAGGTTCAAAGAAACTGATTGCTATAATTGTGTTTGTGCACAATTGCACACTGATTTTTTAACTCTAGTGCAGCCTTTCTCAACCTTTTCAACACCAGAGGAACCCTTGAAATAACTTTCTGGTCTCGGGTAACCCCCACAAAAGTTACTGTATCCAGAACTCATGATACATTAGTGTGATAGTCAGGGGGAAAAATGTTTCCCACACTTGTGGTCATTGGGAAGAATTACTCCCTTACAGATAGCTAAAAAGATCAATGGTGTCAGTGGGAACTCATCTGAGAGGCAGAAATTGTCCATTGCTCAAAGAACCCCTAGCAACCTCTGAAGGAACCCTACAGTTCCATGGAACCCTAACTTAAAAACCCTGCTCTAGTAGCTACTAACCTTGTTACAATGTTGTTTGCATGTACAGCCTTGTCTATGATCCTCCCTTGCTGTCCCTGATTGTCCACCCATGTGGCTGTATACGTGTAACCCACTTTTCTCCAGTCTAAAAACAAAATAGAATTATCAAACAAAGAAGCATCTTAAAGCACATGTATAAAAATGTAAATAAGGGTTTTTCAACCGTGGTGCCGCCGCAAAATGACACAAAGCCCTGTACAATCTGACCAGGTTCTGTATACATAGAGGAGGGAAAGAGCACATCCTGTACCTTCTCCGGGCTCTCTCCTCCTCTATTCTGTTATCTGTACTTTTGCCGGCAAGAGTGAAAGCTGTCTAAGCCACCCACCCGCGTCCTACCAACCGATGACGTCATCGGTTGCTAAGGGCAGGTCAGGCACAGCTTTCAGTTTTGCCATTAAAAGTACAGATAACCGCTTAGAGGAGGAGAGAGCCCAGAGAAGGTATGGGATGAGCTCTCCCTCCTTTCTGTAGACAGAACTTAACACAGTAACCCTTTCATGGTCAGACTGTACAGGGCTCTGTGTCATTTTGCTGCAGCAAGGGCAAAGAGAGGGGAGTAAGGAAGGGGGCTAGTGGCTAGCAGGGGGTATTTGGGGGTTGTGCTATCACGGGGGGGGGGGGGTTTACAACCACTTAAATTTGCCTTACAAGCTACACTTTAGGGCTTTTTTCACACCAGGTGCAGTGCAGTAAAACATGTCAAATCACGCATTTTCCGGCAGCACACGAAAATGCATTGCCTTTTGCAGTTGGACACAGGTGCTATTAATGGCACCCCATGCATCCACCAATTGCATGTTTACTTGCACCCGCTTAAAAGAAAGGTACCGTAGTAGCGTATATTTCAGTGGGCTCAATTTAAAAATCATGCCAGCACCTTTATTGCATGTTTTATGAGCATAGAGCAGCTTTATAAAAAACCAGAGCACACAAAAAAGTGTTGGGGCTCAGAAGCACCACCTTGTGTGAATGAGCCCTCAGACTAGTGTGCCCCAGGATTGTATGCAATTCTAAAGGGTGCCTAGAGGTTGAAAAACACTGATGTGCAGTGGGTAAAGAAAAGAATCAACCCCCCTTTTTAAAATAATCACATTTTGTTGCTTTGCAGCTTTAAATGAAAACAGACACCGTTTTTGTTTTATCCAGCTGTATTTACTCAGTGCAACTTATAGCATCCAAGTGAAAAATATAACACCAACATGTCAGAAAAAAATTCAAAAACAGAATCTCACTGAGTTGGAAAAAGGATCACCCCCTTGTGTCAGTATTTTGTTGAATCATCTTTAGTCTGTTGGGATATGCCCATTGTCTCTTAACTTTGCACATGTAGACTTTTCAATATTTGCCCATTTTTCTTTTTCTTTTTGGACTGCAGTCTTCAAGTCATTCCACAGATTTTCTAGGGGGTTTAAGTCTGGGCTCTGACTAGCCCATGCAATTCACCTTTTTCTCCTTCAACCACTGTATGGTCATTTTTGCTGTGTGCTGTGGGTCAACTTTGTGGCAGAGGGCAGCAGATTGTCCCCAAGAATTTGATGGTATTTTGCCCAATCCCTTTTTCCTTCTGTCCTGACAAGTGCTCCAGTCCCTGATGCAGAGAAACACCACCATAACAGGATATTACCACCTCCATGCTTTACTGTAGGAATGGTGTTTTTTAATGAGCTGTATTGGATTTCCCCCAGACATATCGTTTGGTGTTGAGGCCAAATAATTCAATTTTAGTCTCATCTGACCATAACATGTTTTCCATGTGGCCTCAGAATCTTCAAGGTGTGTTTTGGCAAAGCTCAGTCGTGACTGCATGTGGCCTATCTTGAGGAGCGGCTTTTTTCTTGCAACCCCTCCACACAAGACACATTTGTGGAGAATTTGTGATCTTGTTGTCACATGCACACAATGACCACTCTGTCATAAATTCCTGCACCTGCTTCAGAATTGCTGTAGGCCTCTTGGTAGCCTCTCTGACCAGTTTCCTTCTGGATCTTTCACCCAGCTTGGAGCAACGTCCTGATCCAGGGAGGATCTGTGTACCAAATACCTTCCACTTCCTAATAATAACCTTCACTGTGCTTCTAGGCATTGATAAAGCCTTTGAATTTTTTTTTGTATCCATTTACTTACTTATGCCTGTCCGCAACTTTATCCCAGAGATCTTTCGACAGTGCCTTGCCACCCAATGTTGATTGTTTGCTTCAGTTGCACTATCAGGAAAGTTCTTTTCATGCTGATCACTGTTGAAAGTCAAATGGGTTTGTGTGCCATTGAGCTGGTGATTAGCTACACCTGATTGAGTTTACAAGTCATTTTTTGCAGGGGGGTGATCCTTTTTCCAACTCAGTGATTCTGTTTTTAAATTATTATTTTTTCTGACATGTTGGTGGTATATCTTTCACTTGGATGTTATATGTTGCAGTAAATACAACTGGACAAAACGAAAATGGTGGCTGTCTTAATTTCAGGCTGCAAAGCAACAAAATGTGGTGGGTGATTCTTTTCTATACCCATTGTAGATCACTTATGTATTCCTTCAAAAACTTAAATAATTTTTGTAACTATCTGAACTCTGTGGTTAATATGAGCTGCCGCACATCAGCTAAAGTTTACATAGAGAGTGGGAGTTGTTCAGCAGGATGAGTAGTTGCTTAGTTTGACCACACTGAAGGAACAGACCTCAAGGTGGAAACCACTAGTGTGTTTGTGTTTACTGTAGCTCATTGTTTCAAGAGACTGGGTACAAAATGGCACAAAATCTGCATTCCTGCCAGCTCTAAAAAGGTGCCCTCACCATCCTTGTATAACACAGTAAAGATAGGTAGATTGTAGAATATGTGCATTACATTTACAGATATTTTTGCCAGTTAGAACATTTCACTTACAATATATAAATGTAGTTGTACATTAAAAGACAATTATGTGATATGTAGTAAGCAAGCTTGTGTAAACACAACCAGATGGGGTACCCGATGAATACTATTGGGTATCAAGTTTGTTCTTAGCAGAAACAAACAGATTCTAAAACAAAGGGCATAACTCATGGCATTATTTTTGAATTTGCAGAGACTTGTAAGGTCCACATTTAGCACAGATGAGTATTATTTTTGACCATCTTCTATATATGGCATTAAAAATCATGTGAATGAAGAATGATGATTTAGCTTGGCTTCTATATATCAAGGACGTTGCAGGCTTTCTTTCTGAAAATAATCGAATATCTCTTTTGTTGGCTGTATACAGTATTTGAAATTGAGATGATTATAGAAGTGGTGTGTTACTGTTGACATATCTGAGACAAAAATATGTACAATTTTTACCTTTTAAAATGTGAGTAAACCCTAAATCTATTGTTCAGTATGGTTGGCCTTAAATTGTTTTTTTTTGTCAATTTGTTGCAATGTTTTTTTACCTGGGGATACTGCCAGTAACTGCACTTCCTGTTGCATACTGACATTGCTAACCCACTGCTTCACAATGAGTAGCGTTGTCCTCAGTCTGTGATTGTAAGTTTTTTTTTTCAATTGGCCATTGGATTGGCTGTCTTTATGTGCTGCACAATCCAGTAGAGAAAAACAGGAAAGCAATAAAGTATATAATAGCATTTGCACCACCAACATAGTATCCTAAAGCTGCCCATAGAAGGGGTGGGCAACTATGGCCTTCCAGCTGTTGTCAAATTACAAGTCTCTTTGTGCCTCTGCTTATGGGAGTCATGCTTGTAACCCATAAGTTTTGCAATGCCTCATGGAACATGTAGTTCCACAACAGCTGGAGTGCCATAGTTGCCCACCCCTGCTATAGATGGATCGAAATTTGGTTGGTTTAGCAGGGACCGCCCCATTTTTCAATACATGTGTGCCGCTCTGGTTTTTCAGAACCGTTTTCTTGTGCTTGTAGCCGATGATCAGTGCATTCTGACAATAAAGAATCTGTTATTTTTTTAGTGTTCAGCCCTCTGGCTGAAAAAGAGAAGAAAAAAAAAACAGTCCATATATGGCGAGCTTTAGTCTTGGTTCATCATATAACAAGTGTAGGGTAGGTGGGAAGGGGCAGCAATGGAACCAGTTCAAATAAGACGCATACTGGGATGCATTTCAGAACAGGTATGTGCTCACTATTTCTTATGCACAGATTTCTTTAAGGTTCCATTCCTCCTTCACAGTAGGACTCCCTCATCCCCCTCCCCAGGCCTGTTACTTCAGTTAGAAATATCACTGCCGGATTCTTAAACATGGCTACTACTTGCCACAAAGACATGCAAAGACCGACAGGAAGGAAGGAGCTGGTGTTTAGAAGGTGGCAAGGCCTGTATTGTTTGTTAGCAATGTGTTGCTAAGTTCACCTTCTCTGTGCAATGGTTTTGCATAGAGCATCCCCAATTCCCCTTTTCTTGGGTCTCCTGGCTCCTCCCCTTCAGCGACTTCCCCCAAACAAAGCTTGCTCCTGAGCCGCCCTCTGTGTCTGTAGACAGACATCGGCTCCCTTGTCACAGAATGTGATTGGATTGAGTAGAGAGTGCTGCTGCTCTCATGAACAACATTGGATCGAGATCGGGCAGGCAGGGGGTTCAATTAATAAAGGCAAATAGACTGTGCACTTTACAAGTGCAGTTGCTCCAGAGCTTAGTAAATGAGGGGAGGCTCTGCTGACGTCCATCGTCCAATCATGTGCAAGCAAAAATGCTGTTTTTTTCTATTTTCCTTGCATGTGAGTGTGTATTCTTTGCAAAATTGAACAAAATCAGCCCCCAGGTGTTTTTTATGTTTGTTTCTCTTGGGCACCGGAAGAGGCTGTCTACACAATAGGTCCACTTTGGCTACAGAGCTGTCCGTAGTGAGTTGGAGAAGCTGGAGGAGCTGTTGAAGCATGCTCTGTAAAATGTAGATAACTGTATTTATTAACTGTGGGATTAGCAGTTCCTTTCTGTGCAGATTACAATATAAACCAGGGTTCGTGTTTAAATGTAAGGTCACATTTTTATGAAGCTTCAGCTTCACTTATTATGTCAGCCGCCCTTTGAACAGACTGGGCTATCACATGCAAATACCACTTTATTTGAAATCCTGCAGAGCATAGATTTAACCGCAAATTACTGACCTGGCCAATTCCCCCAAGCCTGCTCCAAGAATGTTGGAATCTTTGAGTGAACTCCTTGAACAGGTTGGTTTTCTGCCATCTAGCAGACCTAAAAAAAATTCCTTCTGCAACGTGCAAATGTATAGCTGCATACCTAACATTCCTAAGTGTACAGAGCAGTATGGGTTTATTTATTTTAGTTTGTAAGGCAGATGACTAAATGTATTATTATTATCCATGTGTACATGTCATACAACATGCTTGTGTTCAGCACACTGTGAAATATTTCTTGAGCGCTCACTTTTCCCTGCTGGTAGCAAGGTGGTTTATACTTTTGCAAGACTGCAGTGCCAAGGAGGACTGGTCGGAGGTTTTCATAAAACAAATTGCTATCGGATGTCAAGCCGGGACAGAAGTGGGGTATTCAGGATCCCTTAGTTCCAGTTCAGTTAGTACAGGATGCTTAAACAGGACTCCATCAATGAGGGAAATTCACTTGGCTGTGCAGAAAGAATACGTATCTTATGACCTATCATGTGCTTTGATGTATTGCTACCTCCAACACTTCTTCTACACGTCGCTTTATGTGCTGCCATATGATTGCACAACACAAAACTACAGTGCAGGAAGTCAAAGGGCAAGGGAAAATTTTTTTACTGGGGGGCCCATATATATTGATTTCTTGTCATTTTTAAATAAACATACAGTAGAAGATATAATGAACATAGAAGAAATACATTGTTATTAACTGCTTGTTGCCCAGCCACAGTACATTTACTGCGGCAGGGTGGCATGGACAAGCTGGATCACATACATGTACATGATCCTGCCTGTTCCAGGTTAGGCGTGCGCATGTGCTTTCCCACTGCTAATCCATGCTTTCACTGGCTACAGAGGGATTTTGTCAGCGGCTTTACAAATACACAGGGCTTTGTATACAGACCAGCGATCTGGCTGTTTCTTCTCCCTGTAAGGCAGGCAGAAAAAACAGCCAGATCTGTTAGTAAAAGCAGCACACATTACACTTGTTATGCAGCGTACACACGACCGGACTTTCCGGCAGACTAGGTCCGACGGTCTTTCCGGCGGACTTCCGACGGACTTTCTGAACGGACGGACTTGCCTACACACGACCGGACATTCCGGCAAGTTTCAAATCTAAAGTCCATCGGATTTCCGACCGAAGCGGTCCGTCGGAAGTCCGATGCAGCCCACACACAGTCGGATTGTCCTCCGGATTCGGTCCATCGGACCAGTCCGGATGAAAAGTCCGCCCGCGTGTACGCCGCTTTAGGCACACAGTTAACCCCTTGATTGCCTGTGTCATTAATACAGTGTACAGTATTATATCTTATCACTGTATTAGTGTCAGTCTGTGCACCTATCACACTGTCTCAGTCCCACTATAAGCCACTGATCACCAACATTACCAGTATAGCGTCATAGGTGCGTAAATTCCTGTATATATTCCATCAATTGTAGATGCTATAACTTTCACACAAACCAATTAATATACGCTTGGGATTTTCTTTTACCAAAGGCATACAGCAGAATACATGTTTGCCTAAATCTACGAAGACATTTTTTTATTTGATATGTTTTATAACCGAAAGTAGTAAATAGTTTTGTATTCTCAAAATTTTCTGTCTCTTTTCATTTACAAAAAAACGCAGTGGTGATCAAATACCACCAAAAGAAAGCTCTATTTGTGTGGGAAAAAATTATACACATTTCATTTGCGTACAGTGTTGCACGACCATGCAATTGCCAGTTAAAGAAGCACAGCAAAGAATGTTTTTATCATGAAGGGGGTAAAACCTTCCAGAGACCCCCCTTTTTAAAAAAAAAAAAAAAGGCCCATAGTATGAATTAAAAAAAAAAGAAAATAGTCGCTAGGTCAAAGCGTGATCTAGGTCAGTGTTGGGGTCAAAGGTCGGGGTCAGCATATTTTAGGTAGGGTTTTAAAAACTGCATTTTTTAAATTAGTATCAGTGTCAGTGTGTTTTAGGTAGGATAAAAAAAAGCAAATTGCGCACTATTCTTTTCTGGGTACAAACAACAAATAACATATACAGTACATGTGTGTTATAGCTGCGATCATTAGGAGCAGAAAAGCTTATTTTGGGTTGTTTTTTGGTAGTAAGTTATGGTAATCGCAAGAAATACACAGCTAAATTAAAAAAATATTTTGATATTTATTTGTTACCAAAAAGAAAGGTATAATCCACCTGGATACAAGTAGTCGCAATCAGATGTACAGTTTTACTAACACATGTAAAAGTTGCAAAACTGGGTCTGGGTGTTAAGGTCTGTTTAACCCTCCGTTTCCTGCACCATTATTTAGACATGAGATGTTAAAGCAGTTGATAAGTCAGAAGGTTTTTTATCTTAATGCATTCTAAGCCAGATAGGTTAAAAAAAAGAAAAACTTACAAAAAGGTTCATAAAAGAAAAAAAAAGTGTATTTTTAAATCTGCAGTGAAGGAACCTTTTTTGCCTTGGTACCAGCTTCTTACTATCCCCTATACAACAGAGCTCAAAAGAAAGAGAGAATGAGCACAAGGAGCCAATAAGGCACTCTCGTGCTCATATGTTAACACGGAACATGCCATGAAGAGGAGAGAGCAGAGGGATCAAAAATAGCTCATCAGTCTGTTGCTTCTGCTTCACTGTCCAGTTAGAGACTGGGGACGGGGACAAGACTTGGTTGTATTACTTTACAGCAGGGGTCTCCAAACTGCGGCCTGCGGGACGGATTTGGCCCTTTGTTTGCCTTTATCCGGTCTTGGGACAATATTCCTTCCACTGACATCAAAGATGAAGCACTGTTCCATATATAGCAATGAGGCATTATTCCTCCCACTGACTTCAGATATGGGGAACTAATTCTCCCACTGACACCAATGATGGAATTTGTTTTACTCCCGCTGACCACCAAGCCTATGGCATTGTTTACTCTCACTGATGACAAGGCATTTTCTACTCCCACTGGCCACAATCTGGGCCAGTGGGCCTAAAGTTTCTCTTTGTAGCTCTTGTCCTATGGTGACAACACATATTCACCATACTGCATCTAAGGATGTGTGAAGAGCCTTTTGTTTTTGTTTTCTGTTCTAGCACTGAGCTGCGTGCCGACAGCCCATATTGGTGAATGGACAGGCATTGGCTGTATGGACTTACCTGCACATGAGTTTAACAGGTACGCAGGGATGGGTGCATGGCAGTGCTGGGACAAGGTCATCCAGCGCCCAGGGCAAAGATGCCAAACTATGCCCCCCCCCCCTTCATGATGTGCAAGCTTCAGGGATCCTACACCCAGCAGTCACTCACTTGTTAAAATCACTGCCACTGTCCCTACCCCCATCCCTACAGTAGACCATTGCACCCAGGGCAAGTGCCCCTCCTGCCCACTCTTTGTCCCGACCCTAATACATGGACCCCAACAGAGAGCCTGCGCAACCAGGTCACTCGTTCCTGCGTACCTGTGCAGGTGAGTCTGTACAGCCGATGCCTGTCCATTCATTAATATGGGCTGCCTGCATGCAGCTCAGCATTAGGAAAGAAAAATGAACAAGAAACCTTCACACTTTAAGGGTCTCTGCACCCATGTGAATGAGCCCTAAATCAGGTACCAGTTGGGAAAAGGAAAACTCTTGAATATTGGTTTATGTAGCATAGACAGGATACAGTATCTCCTGTTTTCCACTGCTGTAGGGAAAGTCCATACAGTGCCATCCCTGCCTTGTTCATCTGGCAGCATGTTTGGGCTCAGTGCAGCAGAAAGTCTAGTGAAATAACCAGAAGCAGACCAAAAAAAAAAAACGCGTACATGTGCATGCACACACAGGAAACCAGCTGAAGTTAAAGAAACATTTTACGTCATCTTACAGTAACCTCTTTTCTGAGTTACAAAATATTGGCAGACACAGTGGAAAAATATTGGATTTTTATAACATGTTTGGAGTTACTATCTTAAGATGGTAAGTGTACCAAAACCACGATGAAACAATAAAAGTTTATATGTAAAGAGAAATTGTAAGCAATCCATTGTTAAAGAAAGGTTTTATTTAGCTATGGTAACAGGGCTTAGCTTGTGGTTTTTAAGTATAGGCCTGGAGGTGCTTTAAGAGTAATAGGACAAGATAGTAGCTATTCCTGGTTATATTATGTAGCATTTGTTTCACTGACTATAAAGTATCTCTGCATAACCATACTGCCTGTAGCTATTTACTGGATATTCCCATGATTTAACAGCGTTGTTTTACCTTATGCATGCTTTCTGCATATTAATTAGTTCCAGTCTGGGCAAATTCTAACATTTCTCTTATACATATAAAATTCATCAGTATTTTTTTGCTACTTAACTACTTAGAAACCCCAAACATTATATATTTAAGTAGAGGCCCTGGAGAATAAAATGGTTGCTGTTGCAATTTTTTATGTTGTACGATATTTGTGCAGCAGTTTATAAAGAGCACATTTTCAGGAAAACAATACTTAAGTGACTTTTAGTGGACACAAACACAATATAATGCCCAATTATTTTGCTAAAACATAAAAGATGATGCTATGCCGAGTAAATAAATACCTAACATGTCACACTGTAAATTGTGTATGCCAGTGGAGTGGTGCCAAACTATGACACCTAAAAAATCTCCATAGGCGACACTTTGAAAGCCTTTACAGGTTATCAGTTTAGAGTTACACAGGACGTCTGGGGCTAGAATTATTGCTCTCCCTCGGACGTTTGCAGCAGTACCTCACATGAGTAGTGCGATCACCGTTTACATATGCGTGCGGGACCTACGTGCATGTTTGCATTTGTGTGTGAGCACGGGGAATGGGGGTGCTTTAATTTATTTTTTATTTTTATTTTATAATGCATGCCAGTCCTTATACGTGGTTACTGCAAATGTTTTCTTTTTTCAGGCCTTTTACCTTTTTATCTTTAACCTGGCAATCTTGGAAACAGACTTCCTGTCCTTTAGTGACAATAAACACTGACCATACTGTATCTATGGAACAGCAGTGTTATCACCCTAGGCTGCCCTCCTGATTTAAACTACAAACACCTCCTCATCTCCATTACATAAATGGGAAGGGGTTTGTAGTAACAGAAGATAGCTGGCAAAGCTGATAACATTGTTTAAAATATCAGTTCAGTACACTAAAATTTTTAAAGACTCAAGGTTTCTGGCATATCAGTGGCGTCACAATGGGAGGGGTGGGAGGGTGCGGCCCACACCCGGGTGACACCCTCCAGAGGGGTAATACCAGGGCTTTTTTCAGCTGGGACATGACGGGCGAGAGTTCCACCATTTCCAGCGCTGCCCTGTGTTTTCCGGTCAGTACTGGTACTTCTAAACACAGAAGCCAGGCTTCTGTATTGGGAAGTGACACAGCGCTGTGCTCCTGTCCGGCTGGATTCTCGGCACCCGCCCGCACTCCCACAATTGCTTGCTGCCGCCTGTCACACTAGAGCAGGGTCATGAGGAGGAGCCTGGGAGGAGGGGCATCTCTCTTACTGGATTGAACCGCACTGTATTTGAGGTCTGTGTTCGGAGGGGAGATTAAAGTGTGCTAATTGTACAGGAAGGGGGATGGGTGTCTGTGCTGGGAGAGGGAAGACAGTCCTGTCCAGGATGGCGATTTGATGGTGGAACGCTGCACCCTGCACCCACCTGCACTCTGCACCTACTTGTACTCTGCACCCATCACTCACCTGCACTCTGCACCCACCTGCACTCTGCACCTACTTGTACTCTGCACCCATCACTCACCTGTACTCTGCACTCTGCACCCACCTGCACTCTGCACCTACTTGTACTCTGCACCCATCACTCACCTGTACTCTGCACTCTGCAGCCACCTGCACTCTGCACCTACTTGTACTCTGCACCCATCACTCACCTGTACTCTGCACCCCCCTGCACTCTGCACCTACCTGTACTCTGCACCCATCACTCACCTGTACTCTGCACTCTGCAGCCACCTGCACTCTGCACCCATCACTCACCTGTACTCTGCACCCCCCTGCACTCTGCACCTACCTGTATTCTGCACCCATCACTCACCTGTACTCTGCACCCACCTGCACTCTGCACCTACTTGTACTCTGCACTCATCACTCACCTGTACTCTGCACCCATCACTCACCTGTACTCTGCACCCCCCTGCACTCTGCACCTACCTGTACTCTGCACCCATCACTCACCTGTACTCTGCACTCTGCAGCCACCTGCACTCTGCACCCAACTGCACTCTGCACCTACTTGTACTCTGCACCCATCACTCACCCGTACTCTGCACCCCCCTGCACTCTGCACCTACCTGTACTCTGCACCCATCACTCACCTGTACTCTGCACTCTGCAGCCACCTGTACTCTGCACCCACCTGCACTCTGCACCTACTTGTACTCTGCACCCATCACTCACCTGTACTCTGCACCCCCCTGCACTCTGCACCTACCTGTACTCTGCACCCATCACTCACCTGTACTCTGCAGCCACCTGCACTCTGCACCCACCTGCACTCTGCACCTACTTGTACTCTGCACCCATCACTCACCTGTACTCTGCACTCTGCAGCCACCTGCACTCTGCACCTACCTGTACTCTGCACCTACTTGTACTCTGCACCCATCACTCACCCGTACTCTGCACCCCCCTGCACTCTGCACCTACCTGTACTCTGCACCCATCACTCACCTGTACTCTGCACTCTGCATCCCCCTGCACTCTGCACATACCTGTATTCTGCACCCATCACTCACCTGAACTCTGCACTCTGCAGCCACCTGCACCCTGCACCCACCTGCACTCTGCACCTACTTGTACTCTGCACCCATCACTCACCTGAACTCTGCACCCTGCACCCACCTGAACTCTGCACTCTGCACCCACCTGAACTCTGCACCCACCTGAACTCTGCACCCACCTGAACTCTGCACCCTGCACTCGGCACCCTGTACCCACCTGCGTGCGGCACCCTGTACCCACCTGAATCCTGCACCCACCTGAAATCTGCACTCTGTGTATGTAGCACCCTCATGGTATTTAATGACCCTTTAGGACCCTCCCACACCCAGTTGCTGTGGCATGCTCAACCCCCCCACCCCCTACTTTGGGCAAAGGTGTGGGGTGTGGTTGAGTTCCTGCACCTTTTCTCTGAGAAGAATGCCCTTGGTGACACTATATCAATTGGCACTGTGGCAGGCTAAGGGGGGGGGGGGGGGGGGCATGAGAGGCGCATGATGCGCTAGCCTGCTCAGTGCCCTACTGCCTGTCCTGCTGGGAGGGTGGGGGTGACACCAACCCTAGTGACCCCACTGGGCATTATGAACAGGTATTTTCCTGTGCTTGCTGAAAATGTTGTAAACATGGAAAAATAAAACAAAGGCAGCCACCACATCTAAGGACTGTTAAATTGCAATATATCACATGTTCGTTCGTGAGCTTAGATAGCAGCAGTGGTCAAGTTCAGATTTAACTAGCTGAACTTGAAAACTATTCCTAGTGTGACGTGAGAAAACAACTCCCACACCCCTGGATCTTCTTTAGAGTCTATTTTCAAACCACAGATGGCATTAGAAATATGAATGAGGAAGCTTGTTTTCATAGCAGCTGACTGAATGATCACTGCAGTGAAGTTAGGCAGGGGATGTTTCTGCTTTAGTTTATTTGTGAGGAGCTGTATCAGCATTTTGTAAATACTTTAAGGAGCTTTTTAAATTAAAAACACGGGGACAAAGTTTGCCAGAAAACTAGAGAACTTACCCATAGTGACAGTTTTGTTGCCAGAAGATAAACAAATAATCTGATTGCTTGGCATGGGGAAGTTCTCAATTTTTTGCAGAGAACATTCGTTCCTCTTTTTTTTTTTTTTTTTTTTTTTTTTAAATATGCCATAGTTGACTTGATAATTCAGACATCATGTCTTTCAACAGACAAAATGCCAACTGACCTATTCCATTCAAAAATATCTTTCTGTTGCCCTTTCTAGAAATACAATGAAAAAATATGTGTCCTACTGTGCTTCCTTTTGTTGGAGGTGGTGTGAGGGGGAATAAAGGTTTGTCTAAACTTCCACAAATCTGGTAAGTCAAATTGGGACAGTCTCTTGGGCCCCTTTTACATGGGTATAGTTGGTGAATCGATTTTACACGGGCAGCAATACCTACTGCCCTCTGAAAAGTGAATTCCTGATTGGTTTGTTAACAAACAGCAGCTGGCATTGGATCGGACATTTAGTGGAGGTAGTACTACTGCTGCAAAAGGACAGATAACTGGCCAGCTGCTCTTTGTAAGCAATCCAACTGGGGATCTGTCTTTTAGCATCCATTGTGCGGCCGTAGTGTTGCTGATGCAAATAACAGATCCCTGGTTAGTTACTGTTTGCAAGCAAGGTTTTCTCATTTAAGTCTGGTACACACAGGCCAAATATCAGCTGGTTTAACAGAAACCAGCCGACATTCGTCCTGTGTGTACAGAAGCCTGATCGGAAACCAGTCTAACCACCGGTATTCGGTGAATGAGCATGCTGAAAAACCAGCATCCGATCAGCATTGACAGCCAGGGGGCAATCACCCCTGTCAAAATACATGTCTGGCGACCTCTTGTTTTTTTGTTTGTTTTTTCCCGTTCAACCCGCTGGACAATGGATACTAAATGACTGATCCCCAGCTTGTTTGTTCACAAAGATCAGCTAGCTGGTTGTCTGTCCTTTGTTGGCAGTAGTGCTACCTCCACTAAATGACAGATCCTGAGCCGGCTGGAAGGAAGTGTATTACGAACGTTTTTGCAGCTTCAGGCGTTTTTGTTTAGCCAATAGAAAGCACTCCGGGGAGGAGGGTGAAGGAAATTAGGGGTGGAGAGCTCAAGTCACGGGGATTTCAGGCATGCCTATTGAAGTCTGTGGGGCCAAAAATGCTTGTAATCTGCCAAAAAGAAGCTTGTGTGCTTTTTTGAATGGCAGGCATTTTGCTTCAGGCGATAAAACATTCAGATGTGAACAGGAGCCATTAAAATGAATGGGATTTGGCTTGATGAGCATTTTAGAGCAACAAGTTTCAAGCAGAAAATATGAGCTGTCAGGTTTTTTCCCAGCCCGCAGGGTTGAAGGAACAAAAACTACTAGTGTGTACCAGGCTTAAGTCTTGAAGATTTATTATTAATTGCAAGATGCGCTTATATAGTCACACTACTCATCTTCACATTTCTTCACTTCCTCACTGTGTGACTTCACACTTTACAGTGCAGTTACAGTTGAAACCTTTGCCTTTCATGTCTCTATATTTAAAATCCTTTTTTTAAAGCAAGTATCAAAATTCATTATGAGTAAATATTTTTTTCCTGTGTGTCAGATTTCTTTAGGCCTCTGTTACTTTTGTCACACATTTTGGATGATATTGACTCAAGCAAATACAAACAGCAATTTCATATATGATCAATATTTTTATGCTGTTTGGATGGTAGTTTATTCTTTTATGTTTCAGCCATTTATTTTTTTTGGGTCACTTTTGCTAAATTGATGAGATGAGATCTTTAGTACATTAGCTAGTTACACAGAGATAGATAACATCATAGCTCCCAGCTGTCCCTCAATTGGGGGATTGTCCCTTTTTTAAACCAAGTCCCTCTGTCCCTCCTCAGCTGTCCTTCTTTTTGGTCAGATGTGTATATCTCTATACAGAATGTACTAAACTTTTCATCCAACCTCTAGATTACTGCAATTTAAAAAGCCAATATAAAGGAAAAATTGAGATAAAAAGGCACTTTTGTTTACTCATCCCAGGAGGCTGCAGGTCAGTAAGGGCTGTAGTATCACACATTTAAAAAAAAAAAAAAAAAAATCTGGCCAGGTAAAATTACCCTGACTCTGAACACTTCATTTTGCTGTTCCAGTCTGCCAGCCATTTGTAGTTTGCAACTTTGACTACAATCACATAATGTCCTATACTAAAGGTATATATTTACAATCAGTCCATCCAACGTTCACTCCCAACACAGAATTGATGATTGTCGGTGCTACTGTTCTCTGATATGTAATAAAAGAAGATGAAATACTATCCCAGTCTTCATTTTTAGCAATAATATGAGGCTGATTCACTAAAAGGTTAATCATCCAGTCATACAAATAACACATTTCTGTTCTCTTCAGATACTTAACGCAGTATTAAACGCAAGACAAATCATTTAACACTGGCAGGGGTGCTTACAATAATCGGCTTTTATTTACTCATGTAAAACCTTTATCCCAAAAGAAACAAACTGTTTGCTGTAACTGATTATAAAGTGTGAGTTGGAGTTGAGCTTCAGTTTGTTAGTGTAATTAAATCTACTAATAAATTTACCCACCCCCTCCAAACTAAAGCCTAGTACACACTATTCATTTTTTTTTTTTTTCCGTTCAACCCTGCAACTGGCAGCTCTGGAGGAGCCACTGTACTAACTATGCAATGTTAGTACAGCCTATTGAAGGAGCAGCAGCTCCGAGCGCGTAGCCAAGCACATTCAGCCTTCAGAACCCTCCCTTGATGTCAGCCCTCCCCCTGGAGTGTACCCGGAAGTCCTTGGATGACCCGTGACGTCACGCACCTCCTCCGTGCGTTCCATGCCGGTCTCAGCTTCTCCCTGATGGCCACAGGAAGAGATACTAGCTACAAGCTTCCATCTGCAGCCCTACAACGCTGATACAACTTCCGGACTGGAAATCGAGGAAGATACACACTGCCTACTCACAGATGAGCCTTTTTAACCACTTGCTTACTGGGCACTTAAACCCCCCTCCTGCCCAGACCAATTTTGAGCTTTCAGCGCTGTCGCACTTTGAATGACAATTGCGCGGTCATACAACACTGTACCCAAATGAAATTTTTATCATTTTTTTCCCACAAATAGAGCTTTCTTTTGGTGGTATTAATCACAGCTGGGATTTTTATTTTTTGCTAAACAAACAAAAAAAGATGGAAATTTTTGAAAAAAAAAAAAAAATCATGTTTAATAGTTTGTTATAAAATTTTGCAAACAGGTAATTTTTCTCCTTCATTGATATGCGCTGATGAGGCGGCACTGGTGGGCACTGATAGGCTGCACTGATGGACACGGATAGGCACAGATAAGGCGGCACTGATGGGCACAGTTAAGGCGGCACTGATAGGCACAGTTAGGGAGGCACTGATGGGGACAGATAAGGCGGCACTGATGGGGACAGATAAGGCGGCACTGATGGCCATGGATGGGTGGCACGGATGGGTGGCACAGATGGGTGGCACAGATGGGCACTGATAGATACCACTGATGGGCGGCACTGATGGGGGGGCACTGATGGGGGGCACTGATGGCCGGCACTGATGGGCACTTATGGGCACTGGTAGGTGACACTGATGGGCACTGATAGGTTGCACTGATGTGGGTGCTGATGGGTGGCACTGATGTGGGTGCTGATGGGTGGTACTGATGGGTGGCACTGTGGGCACTGATGGGTGGCACTGTGGGCACTGATGGGTAGCACTGTGGGCACTGATGGGTGGCGCTGATTGATGGCACTGTGGGCACTGATGGGTGACGCTGGTGGGCACTGGTAGGCAGCACTGCTGCCTATTGCCTTGTGTTAGAAGATCGCCGTGATCGGGACTGATGTCCCGATCACGGCCGCCGGTGATCAGGTTTTTTTTTTCCTCCTCGCGCTGTCAGCACGAGGAGGAAAAATAGCCGATTACCGGCTCTGTTTACGTCACATGATCAGCTGTCATTGGCTGACAACTGATCATGTGGTAAGGGGTCGGGACCAACCCCTTACTCTGATCTGTGATCAGGCGAGTCTCATAGACTCGCTGATCACCGAGCGCGCGGCGCGCGCCCTGCATGGGGCGCGCAGGCCGCTCGTGCACTGGGCGACGTCAGTAGACGTAGTCCCGGCAATTTAGATCCGCGCTGTTGCCATCATTTGGCAATGGCCTAGATCTGAAGCGGTTAATTTGTCTTTCTTGTAAGTGTTCATTTTTTATATGCCATTAAATTCTTATATTAATACTGCACTTAGGTGGCGCTTCCTTTTCTCCACCCCCTAGTACAGCAATCTCACCTGCAGTGCTATTGTGTTCTGACAGGGGGGGACTGCCCCCCTGCCAGAACACTCCAGTCAGCGCTTACAGTGCTAGTTCACACCAGATGCAGTTCCGTGTGCTTTTTTTCTGCACTAAAAATGCATGCACACTTGCACAGTGTTTTTCATGTATTCCAATGGCTCTAGTTCACACCAGTGCAGTCAGTTCCCAGTCAGTTTCCGATGCAGAAAAAAAAGTAGTGTGCTCCATTTTTTTCTGCACAGAACTGTACTGGAACAAAGCAAATTGTATCAAAAACGAACTGGAACTGCGTGTGGTGTGAACTGTAAGTAAAAACTGGTCCAGAACGTATCCGGAGTGCATTTTCGTGGTGTAAACTGGTCCTCAGCGATTGGCTGAAAGCACTAATCGGGAGCCAGTGGGCAGACCCCTTTCGGTCATCCCCCATTGACAGAAGCCAGACCAGCTGGTGTACACAGGCGAATGTTGGCCTGTTTCTAATGCCGCCCAACATTCGGCCCATGTGTACTAGGCTTAACAATGCTGCTGTCTGCTGTGAGTTGTCTCACTAATACAGGAGGTGTGTTACTGGCCAGATCACCAGGTGAGAAAAGAGGGGGAAAGAGCCAATGAAAAGAAAACTGATGCAGCCACCACTTCTAATGATTGTTAAGCGGCAATGTAATTCACTTTTTGTTCTGGGTTTAAAACTGCTTAAATGTATTCAAAACTCAATCAGGTACAGATGTGTTCCACTTGATTGGATCAACAACAGTCCAACAGCGCAAGGCACCAGCACTCTTAGTGCTCTTTCAGACCGGTAGATGCGTGGTAGTAAAGATGGGCACTGAACCACGGCTTTGCTGCCTCTCAGCCGCCCACCCAAACTGTCCCAATACAGCCATATAGGGCTGGACATATGCCATGGCGTGTAGAGTTTGACAGGCTGTGCTGCCTCTCGGCCGCCCACCCAAACTGTACCAATACAGCCATATAGGGCTGGACATATGCCATGGGGTGTAGAGTTTGACAGGCTGTGCTGCCTCTCGGCCGCCCACCCAAACTGTCCCAATACAGCCATATAGGGCTGGACATATGCCATGGGGTGTAGAGTTTGACATGCTTTGCTGCCTCTCGGCCGCCCACCCAAACTGTCCCAATACAGCCATATAGGGCTGGACATATGCCATGGGGTGTAGAGTTTGACAGGCTGTGCTGCCTCTCGTGTCTTGCGGTTGGCCCATCACTGTGATAGGTGACCTCACTAACCAATAGTGGGACATGAGAGGGGAAAGTCCAGAGACAGTGACCACAAGAGCTCGTTTCTCTTTCTTTTTCCAAGGTCCAAAGAGAATGTATAAGATAACGTATGTACAGCGGGAGCTGGGACTGACCTATGCAAGTGTAAAATGTGGCAGCAGGTTCACTTTAAGGTTCTTAATGAACACATTTTAGACTTGCATTTCTGTTTTTTTTTTTTTTTTGGTACCACTTCTGCTTTTGTTTTAACTCTAAGTTTCTCTTTATCATTACAGTCCCCCTGAGGGAATAGTTACCAAGGAGGCTTTCATTTTGATTTTTGTTTTGGTCTGAAAATTGGCTGGAGCTTTTAAGAAATGTTTTTGCAGCTGTATTTTGTCCCCTGTGACGGGCACATACTTATGCTCCACTGAACTTTTCATTTTGTGTCTCACACAGGAACGTCACACACAACTATATTTCAGAATTCATTACAATTTTGTATGATTTCACAGTTTTATACAAAAAACGTAGACACACCTAGTTCTAGCTGCAGTTTAGTGTGGCATATCATTTATAGCAAAGTGTCATGCATACACGTTTATTTATTTAGTATTATTTATTACCTTTTCATCCATTTAGTCTGCGATGAGATAAGTGGAGTGCATACACTATAACACTATAGACATGCCTTGTACCTCAGCCTGTCTGTCCACAGTGTACATTACAAAAGTTCTCCAGCTACCTGGATTCAAAATATAATGCAAATATGTATATGTGAAGCCAAACTTCTGCAACAAGGCACCTCTGCAAAGTGTGGTGGGCATAAATAGCAATAAATAAAATGTACAAAAATGTGAAAAAATGCATTTGGGTGTCAAAAATATGAATGCAATCTACTCACTAGGGGGGAACTTCTGGGGAAATCTAGGATGGAAAAGGACCTGGGGGTCCTAGTAGATGATAGGCTCAGCAATGGCATGCAATGCCAAGCTGCTGCAAGCAAAGCCAACAGAATATCGGCATGCATTAAAAAGGGGATTAACTCCAGAGATAAAACTATAATTCTCCCGCTGTACAAGACTCTGGTCCGGCAGCACCTAGAGTATTCTGTCCAGTTCTGGGCACCAGTCCTCAGGAAGGATGTACTGGAACTATAGAGGGTCCAGAGAAGGACAACATAGCTAATTAAGGGACTGGAGGACCTTAGTTATGAGGAAAGATTACGAGTACTGAACTTATTCTCTCTGGAGAAGAGACGCTTGAGAAGGGATATGATTTAAATGTACAAATACCGTACCGGTGACCCCACAATAGGGATAAAACTTTTTAAGTTTAACCTTAAACTGCCTAGACGGTTCTTTACGATGATAAGAGCTTTAAGGATGTCAAATTCTCTTCCACAGGCGGTGGTTTCACCAAGGAGCATAAATAATTTCAAAAAACTATTAGATAAGCACCTAAACGACCACAACATACAGGGGTATACAATGTAATACTGACATATAATCGCACGCATAGGTTGGACTTGATGGATTTGTGTCTTTTTTCAACCTCACCTACTATGTAACTATGTAAAAGTGAGCTTACCTTGGACGTGGCACCACCCTCCTAAACCACTTGTCTATTAGGGCAATTTTTTCATTTTTGGGACACGTTAAAATATGCATTTTTTGCTAAGATATTGCAGTAACCCCCCGCCCCTCTCCAAAAAAGTATATATTTTCTAAAAACAGAGACACTGGAGAATAAAATGGCGGTAGTTGTTGCACAGTATTTGCACAGTTATTTATCAAATGGCAAGGAAAAAATTAGCTTAAATTAATTTTAGTGCAAACAAACACGATATTATACCCAGTTTTTTGTAAAATAGAAAAGATTGGGTAAATAGATACCAAACATGTCAAATGTTAAAATTGTGCATGCCTGTGGAATCGCAAAAAACGATGGTACTTAAAAAATCTCCTTGGCAACGCTTTAAAGCCTTTACAGGTCATCATTTTAGAGTTCACTCTGAATTATGGCCTTAGAATTATTGCTATCACTCTGACGTTCACAGTGATAACTCACATGTATGGCACAATTGATGTTACATTTTTTTTTGCACTGTTAACATGTGCAGGTGACTGGTCCTCTTAATGGTCCTCTATTAGACCCCCAATGTCTCCCTTGCCCTGCAATGCAACTATCCTATTACAGATCATGCTGGAATAGCTGCATCCTTTGCTACACTAGTCGAGGAATAACAGCTGTGACAATGGAAGCAACATAATACACATTGCTTCTGGGGGTCATTAGTCACAGGAGGGAATGGTAAATGAAGGTTCTTAGAGTTCCTCTTGCTTTACCTGGGGAAGCAATTTCTCATGGTCCTTGGTGGAACAGGACCACCACAGTCAGTGTTGATAGGGGGAATCCCTCCCGCGGGGGTTATTGTGTTCTCCCGGAAGAGAGGTGGGGGAAGCCGGCACTGCCAGGCCAACACAGTGATTATTGGTAATGGCCAGTGGCGGCCCGGTCATGCAGGGCACAGGGGCGCCGCCCCCCTAATCCATGCACCCGGACCCTAATCTACATGCAGGGTGCCGGACGCATGGATTCCAGTGAGATTTTTCTTTTTTTTTTTTAAGCACGTGATTAGAGCATAAGGCTTTAAATGGCTTCAAAAATGGATGGACTTGGGGGGGGCCTGTGTGACAATAGCAAATTAATATTCACCTCCTGGTCAATCAGGAAGCCCTGATTGGCTGGGGGGTCTTAGTACTAGATGGGGGTGATCGCCTCCGAAGGCCCCCCCCGCGCATGGGGGTGGGGGGGGGGGCGTTGTGTTTTTACTTCTGCAATCTGTTGGAGATGGAACATTCCCTGGAGAAATTTCTGGAGCCAGCAGCTTGTGGAGCTAAAGTGCCATAAACCACAGCAGCCATTTAGATTTTCTACACTGTACCAAGATCCATACATGATCAAGTCACACTTAGTTACTGCTTTTGGCACGTTGCTATTTACATCATTTGATACAATGCCAGCGATCCCCCATCAGACCCTCCTCTAGTTTTAATACCCAGTTTGTCCGAGTATATGACAGCACATGACTTCCTCCCATGTGGCATTGATCAGGTCAGGCATCCAATCTTTTTTTTTTTTTGGAAATCTTTTTATTGAGTATAAGACATACAAACAATTAACAACAATTAAACCTGCCACAGCATTGGGACTAGACCCACGCAGGAGTCAGTGCCAGCCGGCCATTGGGCTGTATCCAGCATTAATATCATACAGCTGTAGCATGTCCGAAAGAAAAGAACAATAACAAACAAACCTAGTGCGGTATTGGCTCCTGCTCAATTAAAGTATTTCAGGATCAGATTTATCAGTTGAGACCCAAGGGACAATATTAGATATCAAATAAACCCATTTCAGAGATTACATTACCATAAAATCAACCAATGTATCAGTATCACTTTCTCCCGTAGACTGGTATTATGTACCTGTTCAATCAGTCTGCGGTTGCCGTGGAGGCCTCAGCTAGCCATTTGGCCCACACTATATGATATTTTTTGGGGCATCCCCTATTTTGATAGGTTTCCTTATAGAGTGGTAGTACTTTATTGACATGTGTTTTCCATAACAATATGGATGGCGGGGCACGTTTTTTCCAGCAGAGAGTGATCATTTTCCTTGCATAAAAGAGCAAGAGCCCTATGAGGGTTCTCTCTGCTATCTTGGGGGATAATTCTTCCACTAAACCTAGAAGGCAGATCTGCGGGGTTGGGGCTATATCTGTTCTCACCACTTCTTGTATTACAGATAGTACTTCTGACCAGTAGTTTTTAATTGCTGGACAGGACCAGAAAATGTGTATAAAATCACCTGGATCCCCAGTACATCTCCAACACTCCGAGGACAGGGAGGTTCTCATCTTATGCAATCTATATGGGGTGAGATATGCCCGATGTAGTATTTTGTATTGTATGAGACGGTCTCGAAGTGAGACCAGGATTTTGAAGGGGAATTCCCACATGTCCTCCCAATCCTCGGAGTCTAGTGTCGGGATATCCTGTGTCCATCACTGCCGGAGCTTTGACAGATCTGGAGAGGAAACTCTGAGGAGATGTGCATAAAGGACTGAGGTCGGTTTCTTGGTGCATTCATATCTTGTGACCCTCTGCAGATCGGATTGCACTATTTGCGTGTCGTTGGGTATTATTTGGGCTTTAAACGCATGAGACAGTTGCATATAGCGAAATAGATGCGAGGGGGGCACATTGTATTGGGATACCAGGTGATTGAAGGGGTGTATGGCGGTGCCGGTGGTGAGGTCAGATATCAGTTTAAGACCGCATTTGGCCCATATTTTAGGGTCTGGTAATGAGTAGAGATGGGGTAGGGTAGGGTTGTTCCAAAGGGGGGTGTGCGGGGAGACTGCATTTCGTGGGAACTTCTCAAGTTCCAGTCCTGCCCTCCAGGCCCTTAGAGTCGTGTGCATGGAGGTGGTCAAATCATATGGAGCAGGCATCCAATCTTTAGTCCTGAGCACTGTCATATGACAGGGAATGATGTTCAACACCAACCTACATTGGGAATTTTAGTACCAACTGTGAGGGAGCATTGGTAAGGTGGTTGGGGGCTCTGAATAAAGTGACACTGTCTCTTTAAGGCTCCATGCACACTAGCATTTTTTTTGACTCCTAGAAGCTATCAGCATTTTTTACTGCTCCTAGGAGCTAAATAGTGTTATCCTATGTGTCCATGCACACTACTTTAGGCTATTGTCATTTTTTGAATTTCGGAGTCTAGGAGGAGAGAAAAAAATGTTTTTGTAGAGTTTCTTGGAGCGTTTTTCCAGCGGAAACACTCTCAAACATTGCTAAACGCTCCTAAAGCGCTACTCCAAAAAGCTATTACCAGCGTTTTTTATACAGTGATTTTTTTTCCAGGATTTTTTTTTAGCTTAAAATAATTGCTAGTGTGCATGGAGCCTAAAGTGGTTGTTAACCCTTCCATATACCCAGTGCAGTGACAGGCCTCAGGTGATACACAGAGAAACTAACCCCCTACATACATTGTATCTGTTTATCTGTCTATAAAGCTTGTCTGAGCAGTCAGAAAAAAAACAGGGCAGAGAACTGAAATTACACTCTGCAGAGCTCAGTGATGAGAGCTCTGAGAGATGATTGGAGGGAAGGGACACACCCTCCTTCACAGCACACAGGAAGAGTTGAGGCTGTCAATTAGCTGGAGGTCCCTTCCCTGTCAACATTTTTCTCTTGGTGTTGGGAAAACTTGTCAGAAGTGATTCATGCTGATAGCAATAGAACAAAGCAGCAAACAGAAATGACACTTAGTGCTCTTAACTGAGACAAGTAAACACTATAGAGGGATATTCTTTGTTCATATTTCTTGTCTGAGATTTACTGTCACTTTAAATAAAAACTCTTTGTGGAGTTTTGGTTTACATGAAAGTTTCCACATCATGGCAGAAATGAATACTGTATTTACAGTTCAGATTTAAAGCTCACCCAAGCCCAAAACAAAAAATGTCATTAATTGCAACCTACCAGTCTTTACCTGTTGTGCCTGCATTTTCTTTTCCTTTTTCAATCTGGTGATTCTGCACCTGGCTGTACTGTTCCATTGTGACTTCACTGTTTTCTGTGTTGTATCTATGGAGGAAGCCATAGTTACACATACAGGATGTCAACCATATCTGCCTTTGTTCAACTTTATTTTTCTTTTGAAAATGGAAAATTCCTTTTAAAGGACTTCAAAAGGCATGGTGGTAGGCAAAATCTCATTCTCCTCCTTCCCACAATATTCTGGGCCTCATTCAAAAGATTTAGAAACTTCTTTAACCACTTCAGCCCCGGAAGGTTTTATCCCCTTCCTGTCCAGAGCACTTTTTACAATTTGGCACTGAGTCGCTTTAACTGGTAATTGCGCGGTCATGCAATGCTGTATCCAAACAATTTGCGTCCTTTTTTTCCCCACAAATAGAGCTTTCTTGTGGTGCGATTTGATCACCTCTGTGGTTTTTATTGTTTGCACTATACACAAAAAAAGAGCCACAATTTTGAAAAAAAATCAAAACAATTTTTTTACTTTTTGCTATAATAAATATCCCCAAAAATGTTTAAAAAAAAAAAAAAATTCTTCATCAGTTTAGGACAATATATATTCTTCTACAGTACATACTGCAATTTTTTTTTTAACCAAAAATAAGCGTGTATTGATTGGTTTGCGCAAAAGTTATAGCGTCTACAAACTATGGGAAAGATTTATGGCATTTTCTTTTTTTTGAAACCAGTAATGGTGGTGAAAAAAATATAACCGGATAAGTGCAGCGCAAAAATATATGAATATGTTAATCGAAAAGAAAATTGAATATGTTCCCCAAAAGTCTATCAAAAAAGATCCATATGAATTTCAAACGACAGGAATCGGTCATGCATACAATATCCAATTGCACTTACCAGAGATAATGGACCTCTGCAAAGCAGGGGTCAAACTCACATGTATCCCCACAGGGATGATGGTATTCCTGGTGGTGTCGCTGGAGGAGATCACTGTGGTATGGAAACCCAAATATCCAGAGGAATGAGACAACCTTCCAACAGGGAAAAACCAAGGATGTAGACCGCCAGATAGGAGATGTAAGAAAAGCCGCTCCACGAACTGCTCTGTGCAATTGTTTTGTACAGAACAGCCTGGATCCTCCTCTTCTGGGGTCCCTCACCGATGCTTCTGGCTTCTCATGACTTTAGAGTGCCCCAATCGCAAGCTGTAGACGTCAGTCAGTCCGCCGGGCTGTTCTCTTCTCCGGCTCACCATCACCTCTCGAAGAGGGTTACACACAGTAGGAGATGAGACATATCGCTGTTCCTACATAGTAGGAACAAACGACATGTCTCCTCTCCTCTGACAGCACAGGGATTTGTGTCCTTTACACACACGCAATCACGAGTGGCCGGCGGCGATCGTGACCGCCGGCCACGCGCATCGGGTCCCCCGCCGTGCAGCAGGCGTGCGCCCTCTGGCGGCTCTTAAAGAAACCCCATACCTGTATAAGGTTTCTCACAGGGGAGCCATTCTGCCCCCTGTATATAGACGTGAGCCAGTCAGGAACCGGTTAAAGTGGTGTTGAACCCAAAAGCAAACATTTATTATATCGCCGCTTACCAATTCTTAGATGCGGTGGCTGCATTTGTTTTCTTTTTTTAGGCTTTTTTTGCTTTATTTTCACCTGGTGATCTACCAGTAAGTCTGTTATTTTTCAACAGAACAAACTGTGATGCAGATATAGCAGTTAGAGGGTTGAGACAAACCGTTTACCACTTACCATTTATTTATGTAAAACCTTTATCCCAAAAGGTGCAAAACCTTTGCTGCAACTGCCTAAAAGGTGTAAGCTTGAGTTTGGATTTGATTTGTTAGTATATTTAAAATCTGCTAGTACAGCTGACACTCCTTTCCCCCCAGACTGATACTGCTGCTGTCTAGAGTTTGGGCACGCTAATACAGGAGCTGTGTTAATGGCCAGATCACCAGGTGAAAACCAAGGGGTAAAAGCCTAAAATAAGAAAACCAATGCAACCACATCCAATGATTGGTAAGCTGTAATATATTACATTTTTGGTTTTGTGTTTAATACCGCTTTAATTCACCAGCACCTGCTCTTTATTGCTGGTTGTTAATGTGGATGCCAACTCTGCTGGAATGAATACTTTTAAACTTTTCCTGTTTTATTATTGGCATCAAGTCACATTTTACCTTAGTAGGCTAGTAAAACCAGCATTCCTTTCATTGTAGTTATGTATAATAGAAGAAACATTTTGTTTACAAATCTGAAAAATGTACAAGAATATGGGCTTGATAAAGGTATTTCCCACCTCATCAAATAGTTGACTGTTATACCAAATATAGCCCTAATGGAGCAGTCTTACAGAATATTCTCCAGTGATCATAGGTTGGGGTTGAACATTCGCAACAGGTGACTCCTAAAAATCAAACACTTTTAGGCCTCATGCACACAGGGCATCTGTTTAGCCTCTCTGAACAGCAGAACTCCTGGCAGGAGATAAGCTGCTTTAAAACGCGGCAAAAACGGTGTATTGTACACGCATTTAGGCACGTCAGAAGTTTGAGCATTAAGGGATTTCATTGGCCATAACATTCATTCAAACACTAGGCCCATCTAACGTTTAGGAGCGTTTCTGCTCTTTAGCTCCTCTCCTGAATGCGCCTTTGGTGGGGGTTTTTTCAGTCTATAAACGCTCCTGTTCTAATACACCTGTAAATGCCTATATGTGCATGGACACATAGGGGGTTATTTACGAAAGGCAAATCCACTTTGCACGGCAAGTGCACTTGGAAGTGCAGTCGCTGTAAATATGAGGGGTTAGATCTGAAATGAGGGGATGCTCTGCTGATTTTATCATCCAATCATGTGCAAGCTAAAATGCTGTTTTTTATCTTCCTTGCATGTCCCCCTCGGATCCACAGCGACTGCACCTCCAAGTGCACTTGTAGTGCAAAGTGGATTTGCCTTGCGTAAATAACCCCCATAGACTTACATAAAGGTGCTTTTACAGACTAAAAAAATATATATTTAAAAAAAAAAAAATTTTAAGCCCCGGGCCTTAAAGCAACTCTAGCAGTTGGGAGTGCGGCATCAATTTTGAATACAGTTTTGCACAATGATACACGTTTAGAAAGTGTGTATAGGCGTGAGCAATCTGCGTTTTGTAGTCTTATAGCACTCAATAGCACAACATAGCAGCACGCAAGTTCACACATTTTTATCTGTCGCTTGCCAAAAAAAGAATTTGAAAGTGTTGCTCCTACAATAGAATACTTTCAATACTTACCTCTCCGGTGGATGCCACACTGTCTTCAATTGGTGCAGCCTCAAACTGTCTCAGTATTCGACACCTCTAGGAGTCAACGTTTCTCGCTGTGTCCTGTAGAGGCATAGGTGCCAGAAATGGAAAGGTAAGACCCCTTTCACACTGGGGCAGTGCGCTTGCAGGGCGGGAAAAAAAAAGTCCTGCAAGCAGCATCTTTGGAGAGGTTTGGGAGCTCTGTATACAGCGCTTCTACACCGCCCTTGCCCATTGGAATGAATGGGCAGTGCTTCCAAAGCGCCTGTAAAGCACTGCAACGTGGGTGGTTTTAACCCTTTCTTTGGCCACTAGCGTGGGTTATAAGTAGGGTTGTCCCGATACCGATACTGGTATCGGCACCGATACCGAGCATTTGCCCAAGTACTTGTACTCGGGCAAATGCTCCCGATGCTTCCCCCGATACCTGGACTGTCAGCGGTGATGGGCGTGTGGGAGAGTTACAAGCTTCTCCCCCCGCGGCTTTCAGCTGCTTTAGTGACACAGCGGTGATCGGTGCTTGTAACTCCCCCACACACGATCACCGCTGACTGTCACCTCATCCCCCTTAGTCCCCCTCCGCTGTCCTGCTCCGCTGCATTGTCCCCCTCCGTTCCAATGTCCCCCTCCGCTGTATTGTCCCCCTCCGCTGTATTGTCCCCCTCCGCTGTCCTCCTCCGCTGTATTGTCCCCCTCCGTTCCAATGTCCCCCTCCGCTGTATTGTCCCCCTCCGCTGTATTGTCCCCCTCCGCTGTATTGTCCCCCTCCGCTGTCCTCCTCCGCTGCATTGTCCCCCTCCGCTGTCCTCTTTCTTTGCTCTGTCCCCCTCCGCTGTCCTCCGTTCCTCTGTCCCCCTCCGCTGTCCTTCTTCTTTGCTGTGTCCCCCTCCGCTGTCCTCCTCCTTTCCGGCTTTCCTCTGTCCCCCTCTCTCTTCCTCTGTCCCCTCCGTTCTGCTGTCTCTCTCCGCTGTGTGTATGGATAGAGTCAGCTGACTCTGTCCATTCACATAACTGAAACATTGTAATCTCCTGTGATTACGATGTCTCAGTTTATGAATGGAGAGGAGCCGCTGTCTTCTCTCCATTCATTGTCAGTGCAGCTGAGGCTGCAGAGAAAGGGGCTGGGGAATCTCTATCCTCTGTCTCTTTCTCTGTCTCAAGGGGGAGATATCAGAGGTCTGTTAATACCCCTGATATCTCACCAAAGCCCCCCAACAGGGCTAATTAAAAAAAAAAAAAACACACACACACCTAGTGCAATAAAGAATAAAAAAAAAATTGTAAAAAATAATAAATGTAAATGAAAAAAATAAAATAAAAAAAAAAACACACACACACAGGCACCGTTCACTCCCCCCCACCCCTAAAAAAAAACAAAAAAAGACTACTGTCACGTGACATTAAAAAAAAGTATCGGTAATCGGTATCGGCGAGTACTTGAAAAAAAGTATCGGTACTTGTACTCGGTCCTAAAAAAGTGGTATCGGGACAACCCTAGTTATAAGCGCCCCGCTAGTGGCCCAAAAGCGCCGCTAAAATGTCCTTAAAGCGCCGCTAAAACTAGCAGCGATTTACCGCTAATGGACCCGCCGCCCCAGTGTGAAAGCAGCCTTCGTATTCCTGGTCTTCGTGGGCCTGTTCTTTCTATTTTTTTGGTGAAGTGACAAAGTTGCTTTAGGTGTATTAGTTGTACAATAAAATTATATTGCAAGATTTATATTTTATCAAAACGTAACTTCAGCCAAAACATTTTTTAAATTACAGGTGGGTTAAGCCGGCCATAGACAGTTTGAACCGGCCGAGGGATTCAAACCATGTACACTGGAGATAAAAATTAGAGAACAACCTACAATTTCCTAAATTTCAAGGTCACTGCTTAGTCCTATTTGAAATGATCTAAACAGGAGTAAAAAAGCAGTTTTGTTAAGCATATTTCATGAGCTACATATATTTTGAAGCACAGATTAAAACAATTCAATGATATTTGCTCAGCAGGGATCGATCCATTGATCCCCGCTGAGCCGGCGGATGACAGGTCCGTCTCTGCTCACTGTGCAGGGACGGACCTGTCAGAGCTCCGCTTTTCTCTATGGGGGATCGGATGAAAACAGATATGCCTGTCCGTTTTCATCCGATCCACCAGACGGATGCAAAATACGGTTTCCATCCATCTGGATTCAGCGAATCAGAGCAGAGCGGATGTCAGCAGACATGTTACCACTGACATCTATCGCTCCATAGACCTGCATGGAGCATCCGTTCAGGTCCACCTAAGAAACTAACAGGTGGACCTGAACGGTCCGCATGTGTGAAAGGGGCCTAAAGCAGTTCTCTGAAGCTGAAAAACTTAAAATAATGAAATGGCCAGCCCAGATTCCTGATCTAAACCCTATAGAAAACCTCTGGAAAATCCTTGGCGACAAAGTTATGGCCAAGAAACCCACTACAGTCCCCGATCTGTGGAAGAGACTGGAAGAAGAGTGGAACAAAATCACATCAGAGCAGTGTGAGAGACTAGTAATGTCCTGTGGCTGCAAATATGCTAAAGTCATTCAAAGCAAGGACCTGTACACTTCCTACTTATTGTTTATTGTTTTAACCTTCTGAAATTTTAGTTGTAATCTTTCTCCGTGCTGCAGTCATTGCTGTTCTCTTTTTTTTATTGAAGTGCCTTGGTTATTTTGAAAAACACTGTTCTGCATGGTATAGTCACAAAAAAAAATCCATCAAATGTTGAGCAATCGATCAATCAACTTGAGTACAATCAGTCTGTTGGAGTTTACATGTGATTATTGCTAACAGCTCTTATAGCTGCTAGCAATAATCACAGTGTTCTCCTGATAAGGACACAAACCCATGGTTGCAGGAAGGAAAATTGCTCTCTCTATGGCTGGCCTCAGAGTCAGAACTTCCGTGTCAAGTTTTTTATTGCTTTCTGTGTGTACATTTTAAAGAGACCCCTTTACTTCTTGTCCCCGGTAAAAAAAAAAAAAAAAACTTTGTAGATTCTTTTATTTATTTGGTGTTCTCTCTTTATCATTTTTTTCTCTTTCCACCCTTGTGAAGGTGTATCACAAGGGGCAAAAAAAACGTTATTTTTAGTTTTGGGAAGTGAGGAAGGGAGACACTCTGGCAATTTTTTAAAATTGTTTTTATTGCTGTCTGTTTAATCTCCCCGGAGGAGAGTGACCCTCACAATTTGTACTGGTGATCATTGTCCCTGACAAAGAAAGAAGAAATCAAACATTTTAGAGCTGTCGCCAGAACAAAAGGTCAGGTGAGATCTTCCATTGTAGACATCTCTTTCGCGCTCAGTTGTCTGAAATTTTAACTTCTTACACTTTGGGAAATTTTCTTCAAATTCCTGTTGCATTTGTGGGACAGGAAGTGAATGGAAATTTCCACAATGGCACATAGACCTCAGTCATCAAGCTTTGCAGGGGTTTAAAAAAAACAAAAACACATTTTAATTCATCTTAATGGCAATAAAAAGAAAATTCCAGTCCGTTTGATCCAATATATGTTTGAAAAATCTTGATGTAATAGATTTTACAAAGAGCACCATTTTATCTAATATAAGGCTGGATTCCTGTTTGATCCGGTGAGTTGCATTAATTAATGCATGATCTGTCGTGTTAGAGCTTCCTATTCAATTACATTGCCTACTAATATACTGGGATGGACATGTACCGTTCATAGCAATGCAGCACAGCACAGGTAGTGTGTTACCATGTGTTGTGGTACATTGCAACATGTGTGTTTCCTTGGTGTATGGGGGTGCCAGTAAAAATGAGTGGTACCTCGATGTTCTAGTGCATGTTCAGTATGGTGTATTAATGTGTTACCTCAATGCATTTGTGTGAATCTAGCCTATTAGTTGTACTAGAGATGCTGCAGGTGAAACTAAATGTAAATTTTCCAGACATCAGCAAAAAAAATGGAAGGGTTAACAGTGTAATAATAGATGCAAAAGTTGTCAGAACAGTCACTAAATAGTAGAGACTGTTCCATGCAGATTACTTTAGACCTCTAGTAATTTCATTTCGTAAGTATATAATAAAAAGATGAAAAATATATTATATTCAATTAACTTTTTTTTTTCTTCAACAGTTGATGGGTTGGACAAAGCTTCCATTGCAAACTCTGATGCACCAAACTCAGGCAATCAGTCACCTCCCTTGAAGAGGAAAGGAAGGCTTTCCTCCATAGGCAAGATCTTCAAGCCATGGAAATGGAGAAAGAAGAAGGCCAGTGAGAAATTCCGAGAGACATCAGCAGGTGGGTCCACATACAGAAAAACTTTATGCTTCCCAGGTTCACTTTGGTATGACGGTTAGGAAATACATCCTAAGTATATATCCAAACTTTTACTAATTATATTTCTTCTACCTTTCAGATTGCTGGCAGTTAGTTTGTTGCATAAATCTTGTTAACTTTGAACAGTCCTTGCAAAAAGGGTGTTTATTCAACATAAAGGGATAAGATGGCAGGCATTGGACAATAAAAAAAAAAACATTGTTTATATTATTCTGATCCCGCTTTGTATTTACCACAAAGAGTTTCTTTTGGTGATCGTGTTTATTTAATCCAGTACAGTTGGAATACATGTTCACGCTTTCATTGAAGGATTTTCTCCACACAGCAAGAAATTGATTTTCCCTGTGTAACTTACAAGCTCATTCCTCCCAGAGTTTAGTGATCAGTAATATCTGTGTTCTATTCCCATTGTGGACATGTGGAGCCTGACATAAATAACAGTGTAAATGAAGGGCCTTTGAATATGATCCCTTTTTACTGCAAACTCAGGTTCAGGTTTTATAAAAAACCTTGGCAAGGAATTTACGTGTGACCTCAGCCACAACCATTCAGCTCAAAGTAAAGTTTAAATTGTTTCTTCCTTCAAGTTTAAATTCCAGGAATTATCAGTATTGCATGCTTACATTTGTCCATCTTGGCACCATGTAAATATACATATCTCATACCTGGTGGGCCACTGAGGAAGCTGAAAATAGCTGTAGTAGTCAACACTTCTACAATGATGGCCGCGATCTTTTGGGTCCTGCTTGGGATCTGTGCGATTGGCTTAACCTATGCACACTGACCAGAGGGGCTCGCTCACTTGGCACTGCCCCCATTCATAGAATGCCTTGTACAAAGTGTTCTCTGATGGGGCAAGGTGGGGATTGTGACATCACCGCCTCTTGTCCAATCGGAGCCTTCACTGAAAAAAGTACAAGGCATTCCATGATTAGCAGCAGTATGGGCTGAGCACGCATCTCTGATCAGCACGTAGAGGGTAAGCCGCTGGCACAGGATCCTGAGCCGGGCCAAGAAGATTGTGGCTATCATTGTAGTAGTGCCAACTAAAGTGATTTTTCAGCTTCCCCAGTGGCTCATCAGGTATAAGATATGCATACTTCCATAGTGCCAACCTGAACCAATATAATTATGCAATACAGGTAATTCATGGAGTTCAGCTTTAAACACTGGTTTAGATTACAGGCAACTATTTGTACTGGAAACTTCACTTTTCTGCTTCAGTTATGTTCTGTGTTTCTCCTTCACATCAAAAACACGGTCCTGTTAAGAGCAGCTCAGACTTACAACTCAATATCAGATCCATATAAAGCTGTGCTCACCAGCTCCTTTTGACCACACACGTAGGCTGGTAATGTAGTGCTTATGTAAGACTACTTAACCCACTTCTTGGCTTTGCATACTGTCAATTCAATCTTGCTGTTACTATCCATGGAGGTCCTGTCTTGTAGACATCCACACTAGCTCCTCTTTCACCTGCCAATGGGTCCTTTCCAGTGGTCTTCTTAGATCTACGTCTGCAACTTCTGGGAGGGAGCACAAGAAAGTGGTTTTCCATGGAGAGCGAGAGCAGAATGCCAGCATGCAAGGCAGATAAGTTGGTAAAATAGTCTTGCAGGTGCATGTGGTCATAAGGAGTTGGTGAGTACCCGTGTATGTGGATGCCATGATGTACAATGCATTTTTTTTTCCGCATCTGATACGACTTTTTCAGCTCGGACACCAAAACATTGGTACAGCGCGATGAAGTTTCTATTGTAGGTGTACTGTAGGTTGATTTCCCCCTGTAATCCACAAAGTTAAATGCTCCCAAAAGCCTTTAAAACCACTGGCAGCGGAGCTAAATTACTAACTAAAGGGGATCTGATAAGGGAGGGACACAGTATACACACTGTTGCTAGCAAGTCTTTTTATCATTAAAATGTGTACAAATTGTTGTGATAATAAAGGCAGGTGAGCACATTTAAAAAAAAATGCTGTGCTAGAAAATGCGTAACAGGAAGTTTGAAGTGAAATTGAGAAGAGCTACTGCTGAAGGTTTTTTTTTTTCATTTACAAAAGTACCATACAGTTAGAAACACGTACATCATAGAAACATAAGGTGAATAAAGAATGCATGTTTTCATTTCTTTTATAAGCTGTTCTAAGTTTTACAGCAAGATCTCCTAAGTGGCGCGATTGAATATGAGTGTGTGTATATACATAAGAAGTGAGTTATTGCATGTACATATTCTGTAACACATTATGGTTTTCCTGTAATACTTTCTCGTAATGAGTTAACTACTTAATGGTCTATATGGGTTAAAGTACAGATCGAGTTCCATTTGCCTAGTACAGGCCATTTCCAGTAATTCTGCCCAGCTAATCCCAGGCCATTATGAGCTTACATTGTCAGTATACATAATGAATTGCAGTGCACAGATCAGAGTACAGATATAAACAGATGTTAAGATGTGCGAAATGTAGAAAAGCTGACACAGAGAAGAGATATGTGTTTCAATATCTTATGTAAATTACTTTTTTTTTTCCTGTCTTACCACCCTTATACTTGAAACTTTCTTTGAAAAAGTAACTAACTCTTGGGATATATATATAAGGTTGATAAAAACACATGATGCAAGAATAGTTTTACCCCTCAGTGGATCACTTTTTGGTTTCAGGTAAGATGGATATAGATTTAAAATACCATTAAAAACTGGGCGGCTAGAATAAAAGTGTTAAGGATCTAGCCAACAATTAAAAATGAGAAACACTGTACATGCTCAGGTTAGAGAAAAAACTGTTTACAGGCAACCTAAAGTTTATGTCCATTTATCTTTCTCTTATTTGCTCCCTCGTGGTCTGCTGAATATATAACTAGAAAGACTTGTGGGTTTTTAACCTAAATATGTAACCATAAATGAAAGCATTTTGACACTTGTAGCCAAAGTGTCTCCTTTGGCTACAAAACAACCTCCATCTATGTTATGGAGAGAGGGAGGTGTTATATAGTGCTCACACTCTCTTCCTAAGGTGACAATGCAGCTCTTCCTAGATACAGCACATTTGTTACCCTAGGACAAAAAGTGTGCTACCGGCAGGATCACTGGTTGAAAATAAAGAAGAAAAAAGTGTGAAAAACAATAATAATAATAAAAAAAAATTCAACTACCATATCTAAGGAAAGGTAACTTGTAATATTTAAATTTTGTTCTTGGGTTTAGATATGCATTAAAATGGAACTTCAGCCATTTTATTTTCTTCTGGATAGGGTGGTAGGGATTAGAACTGCTCTTAGGTTTTTTAAAGTTGTCTGTGTCCTTGTTGGGGAGCTCTCGTTCTACTTCCTATAACTGGCAGTGTTAACTGGAAGGCAAGTCTACTAAAGTATAATGCTCGCTGTATCCCTATGGGAGAAATTTGCCCTGACTTGCTGTCTTGATAACTGTCTGTTATTGCTATAGGAAGTGATTGAAGTTTTCTGCAGTAAAACTGAGGTTCTAACTCTATCCAAAAGTGAAATTTAAAAAGTGAGTTGAAATACTCTTAAATCAAGATGTGAGAATATATCCAAGGTCAGATAGAGATCATCAGTTCAGTATGGTGGAGAGTTCTTTTATCATCTGTTTAGATACAGTATACAAATGTTCCAGGGAACATCACTTAAAGTCCATTTTCTATGGAGTAGCCCCTGCCTGCCAGTGCTAAGCTTTTTTTTGTTTTTTGTTTTTTATAGCTACATTTGTTACTCTTTCTGAAACCTAGCCAGTGCTGGATAGGCCACATAGTGATAAGGTCTGGAACACTGCGTTTTGTAGGGATTGTAGATAATTTGAGAATTGCTTCGCACAAAAAGTAGAGCACGCTAAAAACAACTGAACTGACTCCATTGTAAACAAGACACTTTGCCTTCTCTATGCGCTGGGACTGCGCTGGGAATTAGCAGCTAGTGTAGCCCTGATGTTTTTGTTAGGAACAGGCCCTTACACAACCAGACAGCAGAGTTAGGTTGGTGACCTAACTTTTTTTTTACGGCATTTGCAGCCAGCTGAAGTTGTACAAATAGAAATGCAGCCAGATAGGCATTGCACAGAAAACCCTACTTACCTTTTACTTTCCCATTACAGAAGTTGTGTGGGGTGTGAAATGCATGGCTGAGCAGACTTGAGGTGAGGGGTATGGCAAGCATAGAACATAGGGGAGGGTAAGTAGAAAACATCAATTTAACAGAAAAGGGTGTTTTAAGGCACTTCCAAACCAAAAAACAGTCATAAGTTGTAACATACAATAAATTATGGATAACTATTATTCTGGCCAGTGAAATGATTTAACGCCCAAGCACTTGACACCTGTAAACGCACCTAAACACTTGTAAAAGCGTTAGACACTTTTACAAATGTCAGACGTTTTTTTCTTCCAAAATGCTGCTGACTGGAGGACGGGCTTCTAGAACAGTTTGGAAAATGCCCTGTGTGTATGAGGCCTAATGGTGTCTGCATTCTGGATGAAGTAGTAAAGCAGACACCTTTTGGACAGCAGCATTGTCAGTCTGAGGAGAGGGGAGTGTTATAGGGCGTACACACGGTCGGACTTTGCGACCGGACTGGCCTGACGGACGCCGACGGACCAAATCCGGCGGACAATCCGATCGTGTGTGGGTTTCACTGGACCTTCAGCGGACTTTTCCTGTCGCAAATCTGACGGACTTTAGATTTGGAACATGCTTCAAATCTTTACGTCGTAACTCCCCTGGACCCAGAAATCCGCTCGTCTGTATGCTAGTCTGACGGACAAAAAACGACGCTAGGGCAGCTATTGGCTACTTGCTATCAACTTCCTTATTTTAGTCCGGTGTACGTCATCACGTACGAATCCGTTGGACTTTGGTGTGATCGTGTGTAGGCAAGTCCATTCGTTAGAAAGTCCGTCGGAAGTCTGTCGAAAGTCTGCTGGAAAGTTTGTCGGACCAGCCCGGTCGAAAAGTCTGCCCGTGTGTATGTGGCATTAGACTAGCAGATTTAGATGGGCTTGACTAACTGAAGCTAAACTTGAGCTAAGACCGGCGATAGATGGTTCGAATCATGTATGGGCAGGCTGAATGTACCAAGTTGATCAATCGACTTGGGTACAACCAGCGCGCCGAATCTTACATGTGATTTATTGCTAGTGGCTGGTATAGTCTCTAGAAATAATCACTGTTTTCAGTGACTCAGCAGGAGGGATTCCCCTGTCAACACTGTCTGTTGATGGGAGAAGTCGAGCAAATTTATTTGCAATCTGTGGTTGCAGGGAAGAAATTTGCACTGTGTATGGCCTGCTTTACACTTTATAGACAGTTACAGCACACAGTTTTTTTTTTTCAATTGGGGATAAATGTTTAACATAAATTAGTAAAAGCTGACAATTGTAAGCACCTCTGCCGGGGTTAAATGGCTTGTCCTAACCCTCTAACTGCTACATTGTCTGGACAGCATGGTCTGTTAAAGAAAGTAAAAAAAAATAACAGACTTACAAGCTGGATCACCAGGTGAAGCGAAAGGAAACAAGCCTAAAAAAAACACAAGCCCAAAAGAAAACGAATGCAGCCACCACATCTAAGACTTGGTGAGCTTCAATTTAATACAGTTTTGTTTTTGGTGTTTAATACTGCTTTAACCAGTGTCTTTATGTCTACAGATTCAACATCCATAGTTTATTGCATAAAGCAAGAAGCTGGAAGTGTTCTACTTGTTTTATAGCTATTAATTAACAGTATAGGTTAATAGCGTGAGCCTTTGTTAGTGTTTTTTGTAAGTGTATTATAATATCTCCTCTTAATCTTTAGAAAAAAAACTGAGGTTAGGGCAACTTGTAAATAATTGCTATTTTCTGTATTTCAAATAATTATGAATGAAACTTATGTATCCTAGATCTGTTAACATTCGTGTGTACCTTGTATCTCGAATGGGCGATCAGCTAATATTCGTGGGGAAAGCCTTAGTACACACCTTAAGGAATTTAAGTAAGGTGTGAGATTGTGGTTTGTAGCTCCTACAAAAAGCTTGAATAAAGCTGGCCATACATGGATCAAACTTAAATCGAACCACGATTTCATGTGTGGCCACTGCAAGGTGTTTTTTTTTTTTTTTTCTTCATATATAAAACTAAGTAATCCTATATAATCCCCAGTGGCCCTAGATTTATAGGGGAACTAAATTCCACAGGAATAGGAGTGGGCGTTTGCCACAATGGGCAAGTATAAGTAGCATACTTGGCCACTAATACACACTTTCCTTCTACTGTGCCCTCCTTCTCCTGTGATGAACAGGTCCAGGCTCCAGTCACAGCTATCTGCAACAATGACACCCATCTCCCCTTGCCTCTTCTTATATGTTCTCTGTTGTTCCTCAGCAATTGGATGGCCACTGTTGATGGAACGCCAAAGTTTGTCTGCAGAAGTTACATTGTCTCCATCACATGGCTCTGTCCTCCGCTTGACAACTAAAATTAGCTTTTTTTTTTTTTTTTATTGGTAAAGGAGACTTTGCATGTTAGGTTTACCAAAAAAAAAAAAACCTCACTCCTTGCAATTTTTTAGCTATGGGATTTTTTGCTTTTAAATAAGATTTAAATGAGAACATGTAAGCCAGGGAGACAGTTTTTATAGGTTTTTAATGAGGTTGGACTGCCAAAAAGATTAGGATGCCACATGTTATGCCATGCTTCACTCCTTATGTTTCCCTTTCAGTAACCGTTCAGAACTGTTTGTCCAATCAATGCAAATACTTGTCCATGTTCAGCAGCCCCGCAAACGTATTCTTTTTTAGCTTGAGCAAGATGCTCTAAAATACCAGATTTCTTGTTTAATAAAAAGTGCAAGGAACTAATTTTTCTATCCCATAACAATCAATTAGTATAAACTTTTGCGAATGTCAGACCCATACAGTATAAATTATTGCACTTAAAGTATAACTAAAAGCAGTTTTGTTTTTTTTTTAGTTTTGAATAGAGTGGAGAGGGATTGGAACACGTGTCAATTTTTTATTGCTGTCTGTGCCTTGTTATAGAGATTTATCCTCTCTATTTGTGCAGGTGACCATTATCAATGAAGGTTAAAGTAAAAGAAAATCTCAAATTTTGGGTTGTCCCCAGAATGCTAGTTCTTGTGACAACCAGGGATTCCCTCACTTTGAAGGGATTTCCTTCAACTTCCTGTTTTGGCTGTGGGACAGAATGTGACATGACTTCTTCCTAACGGGACACAGATGGGAAGAAAAAAACTAACAGGGATTATAACCCTTCCCTACTCTAACCAAAATTTTTAAAAAAATCACCTTTTAGTTCTACTTTAAGAATAATCACTTTGCTCCTTGCATTGCTAATTTATTCAGGCTATGAGGTATCCCCCTTACCAAAAGTCTGTCATATTCTCTAGACATCCCAAATCTCCATTTTTTCTTGTATATCGTTTTTTCACTTCTCCAATGTTCCTGTTTTTAAGACTATCTCATCTCTTCCTGAATTTTATGGTTGCTGAATTCTTGTATTTCATATTTATTATCTATTTTTATTGTTAATGGTTGTACTATTCCATTTGAAAGTTCTGCAAAATATGTGCTTTATAAAATACCAAAGTCCAGGAGCTGAAGTGTCCCAAAAAATCATGTGCTACCGTTTTAAAGTTGGCGTCTTTCTTTCTTGTTTATTTTGTGTGCTAGAAAATGGGGAGAAACAGACTATCACGGGTAACACTGACAGTTCTCCTTTCAGACACAGTAGATTGTGAACCCTCTTATTGACTGGTAAATGAGAAAACTGATGCTCCTGTATAGATATTTAGTTTTAAAGTTGTTTATTGGTAGTTTTAAATAGAACAAAATGGCAACATTCTAATGCAGCCGTTTGTAACCTGTCTCCAGCTTTAAAGTATGGCTTTGCCCAACTCCACTGTTGTTAAGCATGCAGGATCCACTTTGTAATGAGGTATAACATTTATTTTGTGAAGCCCAGGTGGTTGCCTTACAGATAGTATCTGGAGAAACTCAATAATATGTTGCCCAAGAAGTTGCTTTTTGCCTTAGTGAAATGCGCTTTCAGGTCTTCTGGTCCCGGAAGGTTCTGTAAAACACAGTCCTTTTGTGATCAGCAGGGATGGGCTCAGGTGTGTGTATATATATATATCTTAGTCTGAAACCATCTGAGCTATCTGTCAGGAAGCTTTCACTGCTTACTGCCCATCATAAGCATTGTATATGTGTGGGGTAGAGAATGTCTCTGCCACTTATGGTTGGCAATGCACAGTGGATAGCTCAGATGGGTTCGGACTAGGATCCAAACATGCCTGAGCTCATCCTTAGTAATCGGCTTTACTAGCCAGGAAGAAACTGTACAGGTTGCTGACCCTTGACTTGGGGTACAATAAACAGTATTTCTGAAGAAAGAAGTTGCAAGACAGATAGAATCTGAAAACGAGTCCTACATTTAGTGATTGTGGACTTCCCAGTTTAGATAAAAAAAGAAGGAAGGACAATTTCTTGATTGAAGTGAAACGCAGATGCTACTATTGAAATAAATGTTCTGTCTCAGACAAGGCCAGTTATGGGTGGGGGCAGTGGCTATTTGTTCTGTCTCAGAACTACCCTGTCCGGATGAAAACAACTAAGGGTTGGAATGGCTAAAAGCTTACAGTTCTGACACTCTCTTTGGCAAATGATTGATACCAGGAACACCATTTTTAAGGTTTAATTCCACATTGCAGATTCTTCATGAGGAAAAAAAAAAGAAGATCTCGAAAAAACTTTCAAGTCCACAGATATATCTCCTTTTGGGAAGGATGGTTTCCTTGGTGGTCTGATTTTGACACAGGCCTGCACGAACTGAATGACCAAAGGATCCAGCACCATTTCATTTTAATCAGGGCTTTACAGACCTTTTACCACTGTGCATGCGTGAGCCACACTGCGCTTTGTGAATGGTTTCACAGTTTTCTGGGACCTGTGATGTGTCCCAGAAGGCCGCGGGGGGAAGAAGGGTGCCGAACCTCCATTTGGTTCGCCGCAACACTCTGACCGAAAGTGGAAACGGGTACCTGTCAAAACCAGGTACCCACTCTCCCTCCCCAAAAAAAGTGCTAACTGTTAAAGAGGAACAGGGGTGGAGGCAAACAAGCGGAACTTCCCCTTTTGAGTGAAGTTTCGCTTTAAGCTTGCTGGAATTGGCCCATGGATGGTGAAAGAAATCTATCCCCTCTGCTGTTGGACCTGGGCCAAGAACCTGCAGCATTTTAAGTTCCAAGGTAAAGCTGCCAGGTTAATTTACAGTTCTTCACAAGAGAGTCATTGGATTGAAAACTGTCTGAGGGACCATTTGTTGTTCGACAGGAATGACCAACTCAAAGTTTTGGCAGGCTGATTCTGTGTTGCTGGAGTAAATGCTGCCCTTGAGTCAGATGCGATTGATTTTATTCAATAATCTACCAATTCCCTGATCACAGTAGGGCTCCTGGTCCCCCCTTTATTATGAATGTATGCCACTACCACCGTCCAGACATAAAAGAACTCTCATTCCTTCCAACTGGAGAGAAATGCTAGTAAAGCCTTGTATATGACACTTAGTTCAAGGACATTCAATACAATGTTCTAACAGTTGAATGCCTACCAGCCCTTTGCCACTTGATCCTGGAAGTGGGATTCCCATCCCTTTGAGCTGGCATCTCATGTAACTGTGTTCTAGTGCGAGATGATGGCTTGGTGATTTGTTAGTTTTTCTCTGTGACTCCACAACCAGAGAGATTTGGATTAGTCTACTAGGAATAAATTCTGGAATGTTTAGGTATATAATCGTCATAGGGAATCTTACAACACTTTGTTTTAGAAGCTGGATCTGCCAACCAGGGCTTTACCCATCGTACTCTGCTGTGTGTCACTGAATGACTGCAGTGCAGTGGCTGAGCATCTGATGAAATCTACTAATGCCTCCACCACAAAGTCACCTGCTATCTTAACCTTTTCAGGGGCCATTGTTATTTTGTCTCACACTGCGTCGTCCAAAAGTAATGTAGAGCAGTACAGTGTCAAGAATATATGCCTGCTTGCTGGAACAGAGCCTTAATAGCTAGATATTGGGGGTGGCAGGGACAAATCCATCAGCCAAAACATTCTCATTACTCCTTAAATGGATTTATTTGGTGCCTTTTACACCTCCCAATGACTGTATCTTGCAGTCATGGATGCACAACTTAAAATTCCCAAAAATGTGCATGCACAGTTTTGCCACTTGCCCCAGCACCACTTTAACTAAAGGTGCACAGTTGTTAGAATGTGCTGAGCAGTACTGGGCAACCTCTGATGTCACCCCAAACTACATGTGCACATTTTTTCCCCCATCTATGAAGGTAAACTGTCAAGTTTCTTGGTAGTCCACCAATGAAAAGTTGTAAAGGAAGACATGAGTAAAACACTGGGTTGTTATAGATTGTGAAAACTGTAGACCAAAACTACATTAATAGCTGACACTTTGCCATAAAAGGAGAAAGTATTAGGTGAAAGTTTCATGTGAAGCCATATCTTGAAGTCCAGTTTCAAGGAGGCCTGAAGTCGAGAAAAGTTTTGTGCATTAAGCTTGTGAATTGTGTCCATGTTGCCCTATACTGTTTTTATATATAGGTTGGATGGCCAACTACATTTGTATGCATTGTTTTGTAATTATTCAAGGTTGGTTTTGTTCAGATGAAGTAGAAAATAGCAAATGGCAAACTGCAGTGTCTTCTTAACCCCTTAGATGCTGGCCCTTTAATAGGTTTAGAAAGCCGGGGGGGGGGGGGGGGGGGCAGGGCTTATCGTCATCTGACCAATTTGATTGGCTGTCAAGGCAGTCACATGATCGGAAAGCTCCTGATCGCAAGATGTGAACAGAAACTTTCAGTTGGCTCTTGGCACAGCACTATTGGCGCTATTGCATGCAAATATGCGGACGCATATTTACGTGTGCTCGGCGCCAAGGAGTTAAACTTATGTGTTCTAACTGCAATAGGAAGAGGATACAAATGGACAGTTTAAAGGAAGTCTTTAGTCCCAGCATTCACTTTCATTATATAACATTGGTCTCCAAACTGCAGCCCCCGGGCCAGATGTGGCCCTTTGCTTGCCTTTATCCGGCCCTTGGGGCACCATGCCATCCACTGATACCAATGATGAAGCACCATTCCTCCCACTGACATCAATGATGGGGCACCATTCCTCCCACTGACACCAGTAATGGGGCACCTTTCCTCCAATAGACACCGATGATGGGATGATGGGGCATCATTCCTCCCGTAGACACCAATGATGGGGAACCGTTCCTCCCACTGACCCAAATGATGGGGCACCATTCCTGCCCCAGACACCAATGATGGGGCACCATTCCTGCCCCAGACACCAATGATGGGGCACCATTCCTGCCCCAGACACCAATGATGGGGCACTGTTCCTCCCACAGACACCAATGATGGGGCACCGTTCCTCCCACAGACACCAACAATAGGGCAATATTCCTTCCACTAAAACCATGATGGGTCATTGTTTGATTCCACAGACACCACAGCATTTTCTAATCTCACTGACCACAGTCTGGCCCCTCTAAAGCCCGAAGGACAGTAAACTGGTCCTACATAGTACATAGTTACATAGTACATAGTAGGTGAGGTCGAAAAAAGACACAAGTCCATCAAGTCCAACCTATGTGTGTGATTATATGTCAGTATTACCTTGTATATCCCTGTATGTTGTGGTCGTTCAGGTGCTTATCTAATAGTTTCTTGAAGCTATCAATGCTCCCCGCTGAGACCACCGCCTGTGGAAGGGAATTCCACATCCTTGCCGCTCTTATAGTAAGGAACCCTCTACATAGTTTAAGGTTAAACCTCTTTTCTTCTAATTTTAATGAGTGGCCACGGGTCTTGTTAAACTCTCTTCCGCAAAAAGGTTTTATCCCTATTGTGTGGTCACCAGTACGGTATTTGTAAATTGAAATTGTATCCCCTCTCAAGCGTCTCTTCTCCACAGAGAATAAGTTCAGTGCTCGCAACCTTTCCTCATAACTAATATCTTCCAGATCCCTTATTAGCTTTGTTGCCCTTCTTTGTACTCGCTCCATTTCCAGTACATCCTTCCTGAGGACTGGTGCCCAGAACTGGACAGCATACTTTAGGTGCGGCCGGACCAGAGTCTTGTAGAGCGGGAGAATTATTGTTTTATCTCTGGAATTAATCCCCTTTGTAATGCATGCCAATATTCTGTTTGCTTTGTTAGCAGCAGCTTGGCATTGCATGCCATTGCTGAGCCTATCATCTACTAGGACCCCCAGGTCCTTTTCCATCCTAGATTCCCCCAGAGGTTCTCCCCCCATTAATTTGGTCAGATCTTTTTGCAAGGTTTCCACATCCTGCGGAGAAGTTATTGCCCTGCTTAGCTTAGTATTGTCCGCAAATACAGAGATTGAACTGTTTACCCCATCCTCCAGGTTGTTTATGAACAAATTAAATAGGATTGGTCCCAGCACAGAACCCTGGGGGACCCCACTACCCACCCCTGACCATTCCGAGTACTCTCCATTTATCACTACCCTCTGAACTTGCCCTTGTAGCCAGTTTTCAATCCATATACTCACCCTATGGTCCATGCCAGCGGACCTTATTTTGTATAGTAAACATTTATGGGGAACTGTGTCAATGCTGATGTTTTAGAACGGAGTCTACTTTGTTCAGAAAGTTTGGACACCCTTGTTCTATAACATCAGCATTGTAATAATAGTACAAACAATAGTTATTTTTGACAATCTAGTATAAACTTACTTTAATAATCTCCTTTCAGCTTTTCCCCTGTTTTTTACTTTTTTTTTTTAAGGACTACTTACACCATGGTACCTTGATGCCTGCAAGCAATGATTCCTGTACTGATTCTGCCTCCTGGGATTCCTCCTCTCAGCGCCTCTGTAGATCAGAAGGCAGGCTCTGTGAAATGTGTGACATTGCAGTACCTACTCACAGGGCACAGTGATTATGTATCACAGAATTCAAGGAAGCAAATCTGTGGAGATCCTAAAGAAAGTTCACAAACTTCAAGATCGATTAGAGCAATAGGAGTAGGCTATGAATAATTTTAAATACAATGTAGAAATGAATATATAATTTTACATTTTGGCAATAGATATGCTTGAAGAACTTTGATGTAACTTATCCCATAAGCAAGGCTAGAAGCCGATGTTTAGTGAATTAAAAAAAAAAAAAAAAACACCAGGGGGCGGTACTTACCATGAATGAAGTGACTCATGTGCTGGTGGCTGTTGTTTGGTTACATTTTTAGGTCTTCTGACCCCTGGATACCCCTGCAGTGGCGATGTTCCAGTGCTCCAGGGGATATTGTGAGTGGGTGCACCTGTGACAGCCACTTGTCAAGTGCCGACTATGCCCACCCTTTCAGCCCCTGTGCTCCATTTATAGAAGCCATACTATCGGTTCCTACAATGAAAAGCATTCTGAGATTTATCCTCCTGTTCTCCATTCATAGAGTGCTTTTAATTGCGTGAACCATTAGTACAGTCTTTGTGAACAGAACACAGGGAAGGAAAGGGCAGGCATAGTCGGTAATTAACAAGTACCTGTCACAGGGGGCAGTTGCCCATATTAACCCTCACAGTACCGGAACATCACTGTTGTGGGGGGTATCTGGGGAAGAGAACTTTGGGATTCAACAAAAAACAGCAGCAATCAGCACACAGGAAACTTTTCACTTATGGTAAGTACTTCAGCTTTAATGCTCAAGGCTGTAAATCATGTAGTCCGTAATGTATCAAAAAGCTTTATTGTGTAAGCAAGCAGAGAGGACATTCCTGATTTCCGTTAATGGATTTTGCCCCATTTATCAGAGCTTGATCAAAGAGCCATGGGCTTTAATCCACTTTAGAATGATAGTAAAAAAAATTCCTCTTAGAGAATTAACGGTTAGGGTTAGGAGGTGCTCTACATGTTAAAGTGGTTTCAAAACCAGGACATTTTATACCTTAAAGGGATTGTAAAGTCTTAAGGTTTTTCACCTTGATGCATTCTATGCATTAAGGTGAAAAACCTTCTTTGCTGCAGCTGCCCCCAGAGCCCCCCTTTTCCTTACCTAAGCCTGATCCATTTCAGCTATGTGCACGAGCTCAGCGGCTCCAGCTGCTGTCTCTTTCCTCATTGGGCAGATTGATAGCAGCAGGAGCCATTGACTCCCACTGCTGTCAATTAAATCCAGTGACGCGGGGGCGGGGCCGAGTCCCGCTGTCTGTGCCAACTTGAAAGCACACCTGCACAGGTGCCCCCATGGAAAGTGGCTGTCCCTGGAGGCACTCGATGGAGAGGAGCCAGGAGTACCAGCGGGGCACCCCAAAAGAGGAGGTTCGAGGCTGCTCTGTGCAAAACCCTTGCACAGAGCAGGTAAGTATAACATGTTAGTTATTTTTATTTAAAAAATCTGAACCTTTATTACAACCCCTTTAATGCATTCCCTGCATTAAGGTAATAAAATGTCCCAATAGTTGTATTGCCACCCCCCCCCATTATACTTAACCTAAGTCCTGACTCAATCCAGCGCTATGCCCCTCTCTTGCAGCTCTCTCCCTGCATTCACGGGACACGGGCAGCAGTGGGAGCTGAGGGCATTTATCTCTCTTTGAACTTTCCTGAGTGAGAGTGTGTGGGATTTCTGTGTAATGAAACATTGTTACTCTGCGCTATTTGACCGTATTGGAATAAGTGTTCAAACAAATCCAGGGACTGATTTGAGCCACTGGGGTGCATTGTGGAGGGTGTGAAGCACTAGTACTTTATCACATTGGAAATTACAACTATTCACTTATTATTATTATATTCAGGTAAGTAAAAAGGGGGTGAGGGAGGATGCTGACACCTAAACATTTTTTGCCTTAAAGGGGTTGTAAAACTTATGAAACTGAGCAGCCCCCCAATCCCCCCCCCCCCCCCCGTTTTACTCATCTAAACCCGTTCGTTCCCACGGCGGAGACGCGCTTTAGCTCTCTGCCCGGGGGTTCTCAGCTCTTGATTAGATAGATTGATAGCAGCGCAGCCATTGGCTCCCGCTGCTGTCAATCAAATCCAGTGACGCGGGGGGGCGGGGTCCGGCATTCTGTGTCTATGGATGCAAATGCTGGACTCAGGAGCGCGCCCGCATGTTAACACCCAGGGAGAGAGCTTCTCCTAGGGGGTTTACAGATGCGGGGAGGAGCATCTGTGAACATTTGTTTGGAACATGCAGTGCATATAAGTTTCGACCATGTACACTGCTGTATGCATGCTACAAAGCAAGTAAGAGTGGCTACGTTCCTACATACAATGAGACCACGGAGAATGAATGTAGCCACTTCCAACAGGAATCGGATCACAGCAGCAAAAGAAAAAAAAAAAAAGGAATTTGAAGACTTGGAGGAGGCTGTGCTAAGAATACATACAAAAGAAAAAATATTTTTAAGTAAACCAGAGTTTAGTGTCCATTTCTTTAACTTTAGTTATTGCTAACAAACATACATTGCATAATGGCTTTTTGTTCACACTTTAGAACTAAAGAAGGTAGAGACTTGGGAGTGTTTCCTCTATTTTAATCAAGCAATGTTTATTTTCCATTGTTTTTTTTTCAGTGTTAGAACGCAAGATTTCCATGAGACAAAGCCGAGAGGAGCTTATACGAAGAGGAGTTCTCAAGGAAATACCAGACCATGGTGAGACTCTAATTCTAGGGTATTTATATACAGTATAACACTTGAAAACTGAATTTACTCATGAATGCTTTCACTTTCTATCTTAATATCCAGTAGTTTCAGAATTAAAATTAAAACAATATTTCAGAAAAACCTGACACATCCAAAAATAAAAATATACTGGTCATTTTGAACCAGCAAGATAAGTCCATTGGCAGGTCTGATCATCTAGTATTTTTTGTATACATTTGGTTGATTGAATAACAAAAATCTGCTACTTCCATCTAACAGCCCAATTAGCATAAGTGTATTTCAACCCTAATGTAGTAGTTGTTTGGTCTTCGCGGTAGGGGCAGAAATTCTCTCCTATAGCATAAATGCACTTTAGTATAGGTGTTAGACTGGTGTTTTACTAGCATAAATAATGCTTTAAAAATGCTCCCCAAACGCCTTATGCATGATTTTGATTCATTTCATGCACGTTTAGGCGTGTTAAAATCGCTCCACAAATGCCTATTTTTTTCCCTTTTTTTTTTTTTTTAAAGGGAAGTGACATTACAGGAAATAAACAATTTGAGGTGTGGCTTGTCATGGTGAATGTTTCCTGTGCCTACTCCATTAGCAGGGAAGGCAGCATCATAGATTCCTTTACTATGCTTTATCTCATGTTTGGCCTCCTGCATATGATACTGATGTATGAGCAATTGGCTGAGCAGAGGAAGAGAAGAAGGGCATCCAGGCGCTATTGAGTATATCCGATTGTCTCTCAGATATTCTAAAGGGCACTTTCATGCCCTGTATCATGATTTATGCACCTGCCCTCAGAAGTTGATGTTGGCCATCTTCAAGCAGCACAAATCGGAAGTGCATAGAAGGAAGTGACTGCAGGACACTCTATGCACTCCTCTATCATTGTGGGACATTATACCCCTCCTGAATATTTTTTTTTAAAACTCATTTTAACGCGCCGCAACCGAAAGGGCAAACGTGCCGCAAACGCCTGCTAGTGCGTTTGCAGAACGTTACCATAAATTTGAATGGGAGGCGTTGAAAGTCTTCAAACTCCTCCAGACTTGACATGAGGCTTTAATTTTGAAGCAATGCTAATGTTCCATGTTTTGATAATGTAGGCCATCCATAAAATCTACCACCCAGCTAGTGCAACAACCTCATCTGCAGATATTACCCAAATTGTCCTCTCCTTTCCTCCCAAGACCCCCTGCTCTCTAACTCCCTTGTTACTTCTTCAGAGCCTCTCCCATCCTCTGGAACTCCCTGCCCCAGTATGTCTGGTCATCCCCTACCCTGTCTGCCTTTAGGCGATCCCTGAAAATGCATTTATTCAGGGAAGTCCACCCCCACCCAAGAACTGTACCTGAGTCACCTCCATCAGATCATCCCCGCAGCTATTACCTTTTTTTTCACCTCCCCCTCCCTTTAGACTGTAAGCTCCATGAGCAGGGCCCTTCTATTCCAACTGTATTGTAATTGTACTGCCCCCCTGCACATTGTAAAGCGATGTGCAAACTGTTGGTGCTATATAAAACCTTTATAATAATAATAATGTGAACAGCAGTGTGTACTGTCCATTGCATCATTTGCATAGGCGTTAGACGCCCCTCAAATGCCTGCTTTCAATGCCAGTGTGAAAAATTTGGGACGCTATGTAAAATCTACATAAAATAGAATGCAATGGTTTGCAAATCTCAAAAACCCATATTTTTTTCACAATAGAAAATAGAAAACATATCAAATGTTTAAACTAACAAAAGTACTAATTTAGTTGAAAAAATAAGGTAATTTTGAAATTAATGACAGCAACTCGTCTCAAAAAAGTTGGAACAGGGCCATGTTTTCTACAGTGTTAGCATCCCCTCTGCGCTAGATAACATCTGTTCCTAGAAACAAAACATAAGCAGCAAAACACAATCACAATCAACCTAAAAGAAAAATAATAAAATTGCGCCAATTATATAAAAGTTTGTATATGTGACCAAATGAGTTAATTCAAAGAAAGTCCACACTTAAAGTGAATAATTCCGTGATAGTGTCCATCATCCATTACCAATAGTATCACAGTGGATCCACCACCAGCTCTAGAAACTGCTTACCAGCTCCAGTTGACCCCTTATGACAGGGGGTCAGTAAACGCCTATGGCTTAAAACCCAGCCGGGGCCTTTCTCCACATTGCGGGGTCATTCCACTTCTCCTGATGGTACTCAAGGGATTTGATAGGAATTAGACACCGAAAAGAAACCAAAGGCTCCAGATAGTGTAAAATCCTTAGGTTTATTAAATGAAAGTTCTCGCTCACAGCAATAAAAAGCCTGAAGGACGGCGTCATTTGTGACAAAACGCATAGGGCGGAGCGACGTGCTGATAGATGGGTTGTTTGGTATCTGCCAGCCTACACACGCCAAACTTCAGGCTTTTTATTGCTGTGAGCGAGAACTTTCATTTATTAAACCTAAGGATTTTACACTATCTGGAGCCTTTGATTTCTTTCCAGTGTCTAATTCCTATTGAATACCTTGAGTACCATCGGGAGAAGTGGAGTGACCCCGCGATGTGGAGAAATACCCCGCCTAGGTTTTAAGCCATAGGCCTTCACTGACCCCCTGTCATTAAGGGGTCAACTGGAGCTGGTAAGCAGTTTCTACAGCTGGTGGTGGATTCACTGTGAATACTATTGGTGATGGATGATGGACACTATCATGGAATTATTCACTTTAAAGCCTCATACACACGATAGGACTTTGTACAAACTTTCCCGTGGATTTTTGTACAAAGGGCGTTGGCCATAAGTTTGTATTGCATACACACGGCAGAACTTTTTCAGCCAACTTTCACCAAATCACGTGGTTTTTCAGCTCTTTTCCACCATCCTTTGGTCAACTTCTGTATTGCCTGATATTGTGTCAATCTCTAAAAATTAATTTTAATAGTGTACTAAAGCGCTGATATGTGAAGTGAGTTATGTAGGTTAAACTAGTGCAAAATATTGTAATTACTATTGCATGTGGAGGAGCCAGTGACGTCATCCGACCTGCCTGTGTGCGAGACACACTGTTAGCGGTGAGAGGAAGGAGAACGCGACCGTTCTGATTGTTTCTCAAGCGCTGTTATTTGCCAGATCATGTGAGTGAATATGTTGTGAACATAGATGGCACTTTAGAAGTGGTTCACTGCGCAATGATATCTCTCTCTTTTTTCCTTGTGGCTACATGAACATAACACTTAATGGGAGGAATTTAAAACCATCGTCTAAGAGCTTCAGAAATGCAGAGACCAACATTCCTAATTAATTGTTGATTGAAGAAACCAGCAATAGCATTTGTGATGTGTTTTTTTCTTTGAACATATATAGAACACTTGTCGGTATTTTTAAGGATTCAGATACATCATTTAACATTTTTTTTTATTCTTCTGATATTTCTTTGGGTTTCATTACCATATGAAGGCAGCTATGGATTTTTCTTCATTTTTTATTTCTATTTAATAATAGGCATGTGGTTCACTCAATAATTTTGTTTTTGATTCGCGGCATATTTTATATTACATGATATAGTCTATCATTGTTTGAATAGGAAGTTAATTGTAGCGCACTTATACTTTTTGTTAGATTGTGTCAATCTCGCCTCTTTTATCGGCAAGATTGAAATCTTGCGAGCAGGGTTCACACTGGTGCGGGGATCTGACTTGGATCCCCGCCAATGCCAGGCACTGTGTTTGGTATGAATCCTGAGGGGAAACTCCACGCCAAATTTTAAATAAAAAAACGGCATGGGTTCCCCTCCAGGGGCATACCAGGCCCTTAGGTCTGGTATGGATTTTAAGGGGAACCCCCTACACCGAAAAAAGGGCATGGGGGCCCCCCCGAAATCCATACCAGACCCTTATCTGAGCACGCAGGCCGGTCAGGAAAGGGGGTGGGGACGAGCGAGTGACCCCACCTCCTGAACCGTACCAGGCCGCATGCCCTCAACATGGCCTGGTATGCTCCCAGAGGGGAATTCCCTCTTGTGCTCGCTGCAATAGGAAAATGTGTTTTTCCTATTGCAGCCAGTGCAAGATGTACAGTACCCTGTCGCCGAGAACCAGCGCTATGGGATCACGCTGGAAACATTCTCGCGGCTGCGTACTGTAGTTTGTACAAAAGTCTGATGGTTTTGTGTACACACGATCAGACTTTGCTCCATCGGACTTTTGTTGCCGGAAAGTTTGTGCGTTCACACAGCCAACAAAAGTTCGATGAAAACAGAAAAAGTTTGTCCGATGGAGCGTACACATGGTCGGATGTTGCCCAAAACAGCTAATTTGCATAGTTGTCAAAAAGTCTGATCGTCTGTACGGGCCTTAAGTCCCCTCTTCTTATGATAACACTCTGTAAACTTCTGGGAACTGAGGAGACCAGTTGCTGGAGTTTTTGGCAGAGAATGTTGTCCCATTCTTGCCTAATATAGAATTTTACTGCTTAACAGTCCTGGATCTTCTTTGTCATATTTTTTGTTTCAAGATGCGCCAAATATTTTCAGTTGGTGAAAGGTCTGGACTGCAGGCAGGCCAATTAAGCACCCAGACTCTTCTACTATGATTGTCATACTGTAGATACAGTATGCGGTTTAGCATTGTCCTGCTGAAATATGCAAGGCCTGCCTGAAAAAGATGTCCTCTGGATGGGAGCATATGCTGTTCCAGAACCTGGATATATCTTTCAGCAATGATGGTGCCTTTCCCGATGTGCAAGCTGCCCATTCCATACACACTAATGCACCCCCATAAAATTAGAGATGCAGGCTTTTGAACTGAGTGTTGATAACAAGCTGGAAGGTCCCTCTTCTCCAGTCAAATTCATCTAACCACAGAACTGTTTTCCACATTGCAACAGACCATTTTAAATGAGCTTTGGCCCAGAGAGGACAGTGGTGCTTCTGGATCATGTTCAGATATGGCTTCATCTTTGCATGATAGAGCTTTAACTTGGGTTTTTGGATGGCACGGCAAACTGTGTTTACAGACAGCGGAAGTACCGTATTTATCGGCGTATAACACGCACTTTTTTCCCCTTAAAATCAGGGGAAAGTCGCAGGTGCATGTTATACGCCGATCCCCGCCGACCCCGAGCTGTCCAAATGTCAAAATCGCGGACCGCGATTTGAAAATGGCGCCGCCGGAGCCGAAGTACACAGAGCCGGTCCTCGGCTCTTTCCGGCGGCTCTCGTTTACTTTCGGCTCCACTCGTAGTCCCGAGCGGAGCTATCCGAACCTACTCGGATAGCTCCGCTCGGGACTACGAGTGTAACCGAAAGTAAACGAGAGCCGCCGGAAAGAGCCGAGGACCGGCTCTGTTTACTTCGGCGCCGGCGGCGCCATTTTCAAATCGCGGACCGCGATTTTGAAGCCCTGGAAGCAGGGACAGGGGATCCCAGGCTGCACTGGGGCAAGGCTGCACTGGGGCAAGGCTGCACTGGGGAAGGCTGCATTGGGGAAGGCTGCACTGACAAGGCTGCACTGACAAGGCTGCACTGGGGAAGGCTGCACTGGGGAAGGCTGCACTGGGGAAGGCTGCACTGGGGAAGGCTGCACTGGGGAAGGCTGCACTGGGGAAGGCTGCACTGACAAGGCTGCACTGACAAGGCTGCACTGACATGGCTGCACTGACATGGCTGCAATGAAGGGCATTTAAATGTACGTTTTTTTTTTCCTTCAACTTCCCTCCTAAAAGTTTTTTTTCCTTAAAATTCCCTCCTAAATTGGGGTGCGTGTTATACGCCGGTGCGTGTTATACGCCGATAAATACGGTATTTATGAAGTAGCATGTTTTTAATGCAGTGCTGTCTGAGGGCCCATAGGTCACGGGCATCCAATCTTGTGTTTTAGCTTTGTTTCTTGCTCACAGAGATTTCTCCAGATTTTCTGAATCTTTTGATGATATTATGTACAATAGATGATGATAGTCTTTGCAATTTTATGTTGAGGAACATTATTCTGAAATTGTTCAACAACTTTTAGACCCGGCTTTTCTCAGATTGGTGAACGCCTGCCCATCTTTACTTCTGAGACACTCTGACTCTCTAACTCTAAGATGCCCTTTTTATACACAATCATGTTGCTGACCTGTTGCCAATTAACCTAATTAGTTGCACAATGTTCTTCTAGCTCTTCTTTGTTAGTACCACTTACTTTGACAGCTTTTTTTTGCCCTGTCCCAACTTTTTTGAGATGTGTCATTACCATCAATTTCAAAATTACCTTTTTTTTTTTTCTTATGGGGCGTACACACGGTCGGACTTTTCAGCTACAAAAGTCCAACGGACGCTGACGGACTAAAGCTGGCTGGTAATCCGATCGTGTGTGGGCTTCTCCGGACTTTCAACTGACTTTTTCAGCCTCAAATCCGACGGACTTTAGATTTGAAACATGCTTCAAATCTTTCCGACGGACTCGAGTCCGGTCGAAAAACCCGCTCGTCTGTATGCTAGACCGACGGACAAAAACCCACGCTAGGGCAGCTATTGGCTACTGGCTATGAACTTCCTTATTTTAGTCCGGTGTACGTCATCACGTAAGAATTCGACGGACTTTTGTGTGATTGTGTGTAGGCAAGTCTGTTCGTTAGAAAGTCCGCCGCAAGTCCGTCGAAAGTCCGCCAAAAGTCCGTCGAAAGTCTGTCGGACAGGCTGTCGGACTTTTGTAGCTGAAAAGTCCGAACGTGTGTACGCCCCATAAGAATGGTACATTTTCTCAGTTTAAACATTTGATATGTTTTCTATTTTGTATTGTGAATAAAATGGATTTATGAGATTTGCAATCATTGCATTCTGTTTAAATGTAGATTTTACACAGCATCCCAACTTTTTTTGGAATCGGGGTTCTATACGGTTGTCGGTAGATCTAAAGGAGATTGTACAGATAGAATGTAATATCTGTTGTGAGCTTCGGGCCAGCCATACGTGGTTCGAATCAAACTGTTAATGGGCAAACTGAATGTACCAATCAATCAACTTGGGTACAACCAGCCTGCTGGATTCTTTTTCGATTATAGCTAGTGGCTGCTATAGTCGCTAGCGATTAATCAATGTCGTCTCCCAGTGGGGGGAAAAAAAAGGAAAAAAAAAAATTTGCTCTGTGTATGGCTGGCCTTACTCTGCTGGAATGTCAAACTGGGCAATCGAACCAATAAGGGATACTTAACTTGACTCCATAACTGAGTCCCTACAAAACCTTTGGCAAAGGTAAAGGGTCGTAATCTGACTTGGCATGCTGCTAGCATAAACCTTGTTGGGTTGTGTCTGAGCTTGCCCACTTTCTTCTGCCCCCATCCCTCCCCCTATACATTCCTTTTTTCCTATTGGCTTATCACTTTGATGGACTGCCTCACTGGTCAATAGGATAGTGTGGTAGGTTGAAGGGAGTGAGAAGCTTGGTCACTACTGAGAAGTGTCCAAGCTTTGCCCAAGCAGAATGGTCTGGCATTCAGGCATAGATGGGCAAAGAAAAGGTGTCTGCAATTTATACCTTCAAAAAGTTTTTTTTTTTTTTCAAGTAAGAGAACCACTTTAAAGTGAATCTGCTTTTGCTATCAAGCTGGCAGAAGTATGTTTATGAGGACACAGAGACCAATAAAAACCTTATGGGTGCTTTGATCCTTCACCACTCTGTCTAACAAAAAAAATTCTAATGAATGCTGTCTCAGCACCCGGCTTCCCTCCTCCGTCCCTCTCATGTCCTCCACCCCATACACCACATATGTGCGGGGAGACCTGCAGCCAACACCTAGCACCTCGATTCCTGCAACACCACCCCTCCTGTGTATGAGGCACCAGGCTATTGGATCCCCTGCTGTGGCTGGTGTGTTAATCTTCTCATACCAGCAGCTTACTTCCTCCCCTTAGGCGCCAGTGTGTAGTGCACACAGCAAGCTCTTCTTCCTGTTAAGCATTGGGTTGCCTGGGTCACGGGATAGCACCCTGTTTCTGGTATATCTACCTGGGCTGGGGGAAACAGTGGGTATGGTAATTTTTCCTCTAGCAGTCCCTCTGGGTGCTGCATGTGCCTGCGAGGACCCCAGACTGAGGTAAGGCCTCCAGGTGCTACCTCTGCCTCTGCCCTCTGCTTTCCTCAACTCCAAATTTGTGCCCAGGTTGCCCAGCGCGCCTCTCCCTCTTGCTTGGGACGCTGCGCCCTGCATGCAGCATGGTCTATTTACAGACTTTGGCTCTCAGCACCCATGTGAATAATGATCCTAAGTTTCAAAAACTGACAGTTATTTTCAGCCATGATCTTTGTGACACCTATCAGTGCTATGAGATTTGAAAATCTCAGTCACATGGCTAAAGACTAAAGATCCTAAGTGCCGGTTCACACAGGGGCGACTTGTCAGGCAATCTAGCCGCCTGACAAGTCGCCTCCCGTTCTGTACTACGGAACCGTTCTAATAGGAGCGACGCAAGTCGCTTCGACTTAGGAAAAGGTTCCTGTACTACTTTGGGGGCGACTTGCATAGACTTCTATACAGAAGTCGTTTTGCAAGTCGCCGTGGAAGTTGTGTGCAGGTCGCCTCGTGAGGCGACCTGCAAGTCGTGCCGCCCCTGTTTAAACCGGGGCTTATCCTTGAGTAAAACTCAATTTGAACATGGAGGAGTTACATTTCTAGTGTACTGTAGATAATAAATGATAATTGGCTTCATATAGAGTTTTGTGCAGGCTACTTTTTAAGTCTGGAATGTTTTTATTTTAATAGAATAACCTTCAGTCCTTTTCCTGTAGATGGTGAAGTACCAATCAATATGGGAACATCAAATGGTCATACAGTGCCAATCAGTGAGGAACCACCTAAAGAACAGAAGTCTACAGCAGGAAATGGAGCAATAGCCTCAAAAGCATCTGTTTCAGAAGAGAAAGCCGAATACAAGAAAGGTGAGAATTAATGTATGTGCTATTTCCCATTGCTCTAAAACTGATTTTTCAGCAGCAGTAGACAATAAGGGGTTGATTTACTAAAAATGGAGAGGGCAAAATCTGGTGCAGCTCTGCATAGTAACCAATCATCTTCTAACTTCAGCTTATTAATTAAGCTTTAACAATAAAACCTGGAAGATGATTGTTTAACATGCACAGCTGCACCCGATCCTGTGTGCACCAGTTTTAGTAAATCTCACCCTAAGGGTCTTTAGAGAATGTAAAAGAAATCTTTTATGATTCATTACCATTACTTGCTTCTTACATGTGGTAAGGAGAGCTGACTATTTTTTACAGTTTCCAAGGTCTAGTATTGGCAGCAGGGTCAAAAGCAGAAAAAATCTTTTGGTTTAAAGCCTCTTGGCTAAAACATTTTAGGTCCTTTCACACCATACTGCAAATAAAAACTCACTGCAACGCATCAAAAATGCATATGTGTTGATCTTTATGATTCATGTTGCGTTACATGATGCTTTAATGCACATTGGCATGCGTTTTCCTGTCGTCCGTTGTGAAGTGACAGGTCCCTGAAAGGGTCAAAATACTAATCATTTATTTTTGATATCTTTACTTTCAGTTGCATTCCTTTGCAATTACATGTATTCATGTGCATTGTGTTAAAACAAGATGGCAATTTATCGCAACACATGTACACAATATTGCTTCTATGTACCCTTACAGCAACCTAAGTTGATCTGGTGCAGAAAGTCACTGCATGTGGTGTGAATAAGCCCTAGGATTCTTTCACACCATAGTGCACTTACTGCAACGCATTGAAATGCAGGTGCGTTGATGTGCATAAAATATGCATTTTCTTGAGCGTTTTTATGAACATTGGAATGCAGTTTTATGTAATTCATTGTGAATGGACAGCTCCCTGGAAGGGTCAAAATAGTAACAATAATTACATTTTTACGTTTTTACTTTCAGTTGCATTGTATTTACATGCATATATGTGTGTTGTATTGCAATAAAATGCATACCGTTATTCTACATGTCTGCTTCATAAACTATTAATCAATGCTGATCACAGCAAAAGTGGTATTTAAACCTAGAAGTGTTCACAGCAGAATTTACAGCTTCAGACCAAATAAAGTCAATCTGCATATAACTGTATAAAACGGGACAATTGGGGACCGATTATTATGCTGGCTGAAAGAAGACATGTTATCCGAAACAGCCAGTCAGATTTTATATGTTGGACTCATATGTTGGAAAATAATATCTGGAACCTCCATGGTTACTTCCAGTTTCTCTACTGCTTTGCTTTTGACAGGCCCCCATAATTTTAACATACCTTTTTTTTTCTTGGTGTTTTTACCATGCCTCCGCTTAGGACAACGCACAAAAAGAACTAAAGCAGGGATGTATTTCAGCATACTCTACATAAATTACCTAGATTTTACGGTTTGGTTTATGTTTTTATGTTCATTTATTCATCCTTGCAGGAGCAAGCTTTCAGTGACAAAGCAACTCCTTTTTTTTTTTTCTCTTGTGGCAAGTCGTCATTTACTATACGTAAAACTTAAAACCATTACAAAGGCTGGCAATTTCCACTATAAGGCCTCATGCACACAGGCTGTTAAAATAACGTTATGAAAACGGCAGTATCTTTGCAGTGATTTTTTTTTAAACTTTTTTCAGCTTTTTTCAACGTTTTTGCAATAGCGTTTTTCCGCGTTAGCATTTTTTAGCGTTTTTTTTTCAATGGACCCTAAACGTTGGTGAATGATGTTTTTGAGCGTTTTTGAGCGTTTATCAGCGTTGGAGCGTTTTTACAGCTGAAAAACGTCTCTCAGAACCCACTGGTCCTGGGTTTTTTTTACAGCTTAAAAACGCCTATGCCATTTGCAGCTCAAAAACGCCTAGGTGGGCATGAAGCCATAGACTAACATAGACAGGCTTTTTTAAGCTGAAAAAAGCTCAAAAAAGCAGCTGTAAAAACGTCCGTGTGCATGAGGCCTTAGACTTACTGTTAATGCTTATGAGTCTCAGCTCCCTCTTTAATAGCATTTCCTTCACTAAATTAAGGCTGGAGGCTTCCTTTGTTGGTATCAGCAGCTAATATAGTAGAACTGTGCCATGGTGGTAAATATAATTTATACATTTTACTTAATGGGATTTGGTTAGAAGGGAACATATTAAACAAGAAGACAAATAGGAACCCCAGCCAGTGCAGCAAGGTGCACTGAAAGTGGTTACTGAGGTCTGTGTCTGAGTGCCTATGTCCACCTTCTCCAATACATCATGCCAACTGAATGCACGGTCAGAGTTTCATTAAAGTTGAACTGATATGATGATTAAAAGCAGTAGCTATACACAAGAGCTGAAAATTTGAATTTGCGCTCTTCTACCTGACAGTTTTCATGATAGAAATGCAATTAAAAGAAAATATTTTTTGAAAAAGTGTTGTAGGTTTTTTACTATATTATATATTATAATATATATATATATATATATATATATATATATATATATATATATATATATATATATATATATATATACATACTATAATAATACTAATATATTAGTATATAATATACTATGTTATGGGCCATTTTATATACTGTATAGATAGTCAGTCATTAATAGTTTGTTTTTGTTTTTTTAAATATGCGATGGTGATGATTATTATTATACAGGATTTTTATAGCACCAACAGTTTGCGCAGAGCGTTACAAAATGGAGGAAGACCATAAATACAATTTAATACAAGGAGGAAAAGCTTAGAGCTTACAATCTAAAATGAGGAGTCAAGTGAAACAATAGGTAATAACTGTTAGGAAGGGGCTGATGGTGAAGGCAAAAGTAAGGTTTATTAGATAAAGGTAGGATAGGCCTCTCTGAACAGATAGATTTTTAGGGATCACCTAGGCGAATGGGGTATGACATAGTCAGACAGATTTGAGTAAGGATAACATGCTTTTTAAAGCAGCTGCTCAATTCTTAGTAAGGTGCCAGGAGATATTTTTCTGCTGTGTTCTGACCATGAAATTACAACTTTGCTTAGAACTAATTTGCTGAGAGCTAGTAATTTGAAGGTGAATGAGATCAGTTTTCTCGTAGTGTGACAGGAGAAACCGCATTCTCCATGCTACGAAGAATGACCAATTTTAAAAATATAGGTGCATTTGAAAGATAATGGCTTTATGGTAAGAAAGGTTAAAATCGCTCTGTTTGCCAAATCCTCCCAACCTAACTGGCCTAAAGTTTCAAAGTAGAAGTATGGCCAAAGCTCTTTTGGCCATATTTCTCCTATGGGTCACAGGAGTGCACACATGTGACCTAGATTCAGCTAACTGGGGCTAAAGTGCTCTGTCGACTGACGTTACTGAGCCAGTCCAGGCTCTGCAAGGATCCCAACAATGATGTTGGGATCCACCCAGATGCCTGACCGGCAGCTGGCTTGGCCTCTCAATCCATCCATTCCAATGGATGAGGTTGTACTCATGGTAGGCCCAGCTTTCCATAGAAGTATAGCCTCATCCACATGGGAATGAATGTGGCAAGTAGCACATATACACAGTGAACACACAACCCAGCTAGCATTTTTTGCAAAAAAAAAAGCTATGCCGAGTAAGCAAAGCCACACTGTGAAGAAATCCAGAGCTGGGCTGAAGGTAAGTATTTTACACTGCTAGTTACACTAAGAGGAAAAGCTATGGGACCTTATAAAGGACAACTTTATTGAAAATGAAGTTGTCTTTTAAAGCATACAACTTGCAGTACATTACTCATATTAATTAAAAAAACAAGTAGTTATGTTCTTGCTGTCTCTCATCCTCTTAAATCTGTTCTCTATGTCCATTGCCCATGAGAACTGTGCGATTGACTTTAATAGTGTTTGTTTGGTGACTTTTTACGATGTTGATGAAGATACCAGAGGTTTTATACTTTATAGGTACAGTGTGTGCTTAGTTGTTTTTGGCAAAGTGCTTGGATGCATTACCTGCATACAGTTTTGTTTGTTTAAATAGCAGCCATTATAATCATTCAGTCTGCCTGGCAACATTGAGTACTTTTAAAAAAACCCTTTTATGTGTACACCTTCTGGCAAATGCATGCTTCTTGTGTTCAAAAACAACAGTTTGGACACTTTATTTCTATGTGTGTAGTGGCTGTGCTCTCCAGCACATTATCAAAATTCCTGACAGAATGAGGCTGATTTACTAAAGAAGTTGAGAATAGTCACACAATAAATTGTCGTTTCTGCATAAAAAGCAGATCCCTGTTTACTTTTTTTTTCATCTGCACATGCTAGGATAATTAAAGTGAATATTCACACAATTTATTGTGTGAACATTCTCAACTTTTTTTTTAGAAAACTGGCCTCTTTTTAGTAGAGCTCCTTAGGCCTAGCTTTCCAAAGGTCAGGAAATCATGCCAATTTTATATATACAGCACTGTGTGGATACTAAAGAAAAAAAACAAAGGAAATTCAGCACCAGAGATATGGATGGAAGATTGAGGGATTAGACAAGAATGCTGCTGCTAGAATACCAGTGAATCACCGCTCGTATCAACCCAAAACCCTACCGCTCTGTGAGGATGTCGAATGATGAAGCTAGTAGAGCGGGGCTAGGACGCTGACCTCCTCGCGCTTGCCTGGTTCGTACTCACGGCTTCAGCATTGCAGCCGGAAGCGATAGGCACACATTACAGCGAAGCGTTTGTTCCCTAGTGTCGGGATGACACTTGAAATATGTGAGTGTTCTTAAAGTTTTTAATATATTAGCAATTTTTAAATGATTTTACGCTATAGAGATTTTCCTTCCTCTTCCCTAAAAACCCCAATCGAGAGACGAATCGGGAGTAGCAGCGTGGAGAGATTTTCCAGTTGCACTTTTTAACACACTGCTGGTTTATAATTTGACCAGCCATTGTTTCTGGTGAGTGATTTTGGAGCAAAATGGTGAAGGAGCACACCGGGTGTCTTTTCACGCGAGAATATTCATCTTTGATCACCTTCTTTGGACTTTCTTCTTTTGAAATTCTTGAATGGACTTTTTTATCATTTGGAATATATATGAATTTTTGATCACTCGTGTACTTTATTAACCACTTACAGGGCATTTTCCCATCCTGCCCAGGCCAATTTTCAGCTTTCAGAGCTGTCACACTTTGAATGACAATTGCGCGGTCATACAACACTGTACCCATATGACATTTTGATAATTTTTTTCCCACAACTAGAGCTTTCTTTTGGTGGTATTTGATCACCTCTGCATTTTTTATTTTTTGCGCTATAAACAAAAAAAGACTGACAATTTTGAAAAAAAAACACAATATTTTTTACTTTTTGCTATAATAAATATCCCAATTTAAAAACAAAAAACAAAAAAAAAACATTTTTTTTTCCTTAGTTTAGGCCGATATGTATTCTTCTACAATTTTTTGGTTAAAAAAATCACAATAAGCGTATATTGATTGGTTTGCGCAAAAGTTATAGCACCTACAAAATAGGAAATGGATTTATGGCATTTTTATTGTTTTAATTTTTTTACTAGTAATGGCAGTGATCTGCGATTTTTGTCAGGACTGCGATATTGCGTCGGACATGTCGGACAGTTTTGACACTATTTTGGGACCATCCACATTTATACAGCGAACAGTGCTATAAAAATACACTGATTACTGTATAGATGTCACTGGCAGGGAAGGGATTAACACTAGGGGGCGATCAAGGGGTTAAATGTGTTACCTAGGGAGTGATTCTAACTGTGGGGGGAGGGGACTGAGTGGGGGAGGTGACCAATCGGTGTTCCTCTGTACTGGGAACACACGATCGGTCTCCTCTCCCCTGACAGGACGTGGATCTGTGTGTTTACACACACAGATCCACGTCCCTGCTCTGTGACCGGCGAATGCGGGTGCCTGGCGGACATCGCGGCCGCCTGGCACGCGCATCGACTCCCCTAGCGACTGGGAAGCCACGGACGTCATATGACGGCCACCCAGTATAAGAGAGACACCTTGCGGCCGTCATTTGACTATATGCGGGATGGGAAGAGGTTAATGAGTAGTAGGCATTTATTTTTGCACTCAGCACTTTTTTTTTAGCACATATTGTTTGCGCTTTTTATTAGCATTTGCACTTTATTTACTGTCCCACTGTGAAATTTTTTTTGCATAAGGGTTTGAGTTATTCTATTCAAGACACATTGATATTTGTTGAATAGAATTGGTTATGTATTGCACAGATTATGTACTACACATGCTTAATAAGTGATTAGGTTTTAGTAGTAGGTGCAATATTGTAAAATTGTGGAATTATAGGTTTGCACTGCTTGTCCGTCCTTGAAACTGTGTGGATACTAAACTGATGCTAGAACCATTACAAAAACACAGGAAAAACAAGTAATATGACCAGATTCTGTATCAAAGTTCACCTTTTCCATAAAATAGCCAAATCAAGGGATCCCAGTTGATAATAAAAATCTGTGCAGCTTTGTAAATGATCATTAATTCTATTTTACCCGTAGGCCATTTGGGCCCCTCAGAACTTTGGCTAAAAACCCCTTGGTTAGCAACCCCCACAGCCTGTTGAAACCAGGCTTCCGAGGGTACCCAAATGCCTACAGGTAAAACAATAGAATTAATGATCATTTAACAAAGCTGCACACATTTTTATATCTACTGGGGCCCCCTGACCACACAGGCTATTTTGTGGGAAAAAGGTGAACTTAGCCTAAAAGTATAATCAGATCAGTACTAATGAATTAAAGGAGTTGTAAAGGCAGAAGGTTTTTTATCTTAATGAATTCTATGCATTAGATAAACTGCTAATTCTAGAAAATATCTGGATTTTCTAGAAGAGCACAAAGAGCGTCTACCAGAAGTTTTATAGGTCAGGGTACCACATCCACCTGGGCCAATCAATAGGTATGAGCATTAATGTAATGCCCTCCATCTTTATGCTGGAAAACAGATGAGAAAGGAGTTTCAGGGGAGGAAATGGATAAAGCATAGATGAGGGCATACTGATCCCATATAGGCACAGAGCATCCACTGCTTCTGCTGGAGGATCAAAGTTGGAGACAAACTTTTAAAGTTTGTTAAACCTGGAGGCCAGGAGGTCCACATACAGTTTCCCCCACCTGTAACACCGGTCCTGGAACACCTCCGGGTGTAGACCTCCCCCCTGAGGTCCACAAGCTGCCAACAGGGGAAGTCTTCTTGCCAATTGTCCCAAACTTGGATGTAAATGGCAAGCAAAGCTGGAACATTCTGGAAGTTCTTCACAGGGCAGAATCCCCTTCGCCTCCCTTGCTACAGCAAGACCCATTTCATCTATGTTGGTTGATGCATGCCACTACTGTGGCCTTGTCCAATTGAATCTTGGTCAAATGACCCTCCAGCCACTTGGTCCAGCCCTGCAGGAACATCAACTCACCCAACGTTTGGGAATGTTGATTGGGAGATGAAATTCCTCAGATATCCATGCCCTATGCACCAACTGGGTGCCCAGCACTCCTTCCCAGCCTAACAGGCTGGCATCTATTGTGGGACTAGGAAGGAATGACTCCCCATCTCCAAAGCCAGACTTCAGAGCCCCAAGCCAGGGACAACCTAGTCCTTGATGCCAGGCTAATTGCTTTGTCCATGAACTGGACTTGCTTGTCCCACAATGAGAAAATATTGTAGTAGGGGTCTGGAGTAAAACTGGGCAACTAGCACTTGCAAAGAGGCTACCATCAGTCCCAGGACTGCAGGATGCAGAATGGAAGAGCCCAGTGACTCCTGGACTAAAGCATACGAGTCTAAGAGCATGTGTCTGAAATTTCTTCTGGGGAAGAAAAAATCTGGCTTGAGCTATGTCTAGTACTAGACCCAAATTCTCCAGGCATTAAGTTGGTTGAAATGCTGATTTCTGAAGGTTCAGGATTCTTTTGAACTATGAACATTGAAACTGTGAACAAGGTGGGCAGTAGTGCCCAATTCCAGAACACTCAGTGGGGCTTCCTGGAGATCTGCTAATCAGTGTGGACCAAGAGTGGTGCTGGGAGCAAAACTCTAGCTTGTAGCCTCTGGAAGAAACCACCTCCTGCATCCAAGCATCTGAGATGCAAGCTATCCAGGTATCCACAAAGACGAACAGATGTCCAGTGCACCTTCATGGGGAAGATTTGTCTGAGGACCTGGTAGACTTGGAGTTCCAAGCTATGTGGGTGGGCTGAAAGTCATACTTGGGAGGGCTTTTCTTAAACTCCAGCAAAGCGTCATTCATCTCAGACTGAGACTTATGCCGCGAACACACGGTCGGACTTTCCGGCATACTTGGTCCGGCGGACCAGAGTGTGCCGGACAATCCGCCCGTGTGTGGGCGGCGGCGGACTTTTCCGGCGGACTTCTTCCCAAAAGCCCGCCGGACCTAGATTTGAAAAAAGTTTCAAATCTTTCCGTCGGACTCAGTTTCGGGCGGAAAGTCCGCTCGTGTGTGTGCTGGTCCGACGGAAAGCCCGCTCGTGTGTAGGCTGGTCCGACAGACCAAATACGACACGAGGGCAGGGTATTGCATCTCGCGCTCGCTGCAATAGGAAAAACAAATCTTCCTATTGCGGCGAGCGCGGGGCATACCAGGCCCTTAGGTCTGGTATGGATTATAAAGGGAACCCCGCTACGCCGAAAAAACGGTGTGGGGTCCCCCTAAAATCCATACCAGACCCCGATCCGAGCACGCAGCCTGGCCGGTCAGGAAAGGGGGTGGGGACGAGCGAGCGCCCCCCCTCCTGAACCGTACCAGGCCGCATGCCCTCAACATGGGGGGTGCTTTGGGGGAGGGGGCGCCTTACGGTGCCCCCCCACCACAAAGCACCTTGTCCCCATGTTGATGAGGACAAGGGCCTCTTCCCGACAACCCTGGCCGTTGGTTGTCGGGGTCTGCGGGCGGGGGCTTATCGGAATCTGGGAGCCCCCTTTAATAAGGGGGCCCCCCACCCTATGTAAATGAGTATGGGGTACATGGTACCCCTACCCATTCACCTAGGAAAAAAGTGTAAGTAATAAAACACACTACACAGGTTTTTAAAATATTTTATTAAACAGCTCCGGGGGGGGGGATCTTCCTCCGGCTGCGGGGGTCCCTCCGCTTCATCTTCACCCGGCGTCCGGTTGGTTCTTCTCCGCTCTCCGGCCTCTTCTCCCGGTGTCCCAGGTCTTCGGCCGGCCCCTCCGCTGTCTTCATGTAGCTCTATTGCCAGCGGAGGTCCGGACTTCTGGGCTTCTTGTCTTCTTGTCTTCTCTTCTCTTCTCTTCCCCCAGATGTTGACACGACGCTCTCTCCGGCTGGACTGGTCTCTGAGGGCTGCGTTGTGACTTATATAGGCGGAGACCCCGCCCCCATATGATGTCACAGTCCCTGGGCATGCTGGGACTGTGACGTTTTAGGGGGCGTGGTCAACCACGCCCCCTAAAACGTCACAGTCCCAGCATGCCCAGGGACTGTGACATCATATGGAGGCGGGGTCTCCGCCTATATAAGTCACAACGCAGCCCTCAGAGACCAGTCCAGCCGGAGAGAGCGTCGTGTCAACATCTGGGGGAAGAGAAGACAAGAAGCCCAGAAGCCCAGAAGTCCGGACCTCCGCTGGCAATAGAGCTACATGAAGACAGCGGAGGGGCCGGCCGAAGACCTGGGACACCGGGAGAAGAGGCCGGAGAGCGGAGAAGAACCAATCGGACGCCGGGAGAAGATGAAGCAGAGGGACCCCCGAAGCCGGAAGAAGACCCCCGAAGCCGGAGAAAGATCCCCCCCCCGGAGCTGTTTAATAAAATATTTTAAAAACCTGTGTAGTGTGTTTTATTACTTACACTTTTTTCCTAGTTGAATGGGTAGGGGTACCATGTACCCCATACTCATTTACATGGGGTGGGGGGCCGGGATCTGGGGGCCCCCTTATTAAAGGGGGCTCCCAGATTCCGATAAGCCCCCGCCCGCAGACCCCGACAACCAACGGCCAGGGTTGTCGGGAAGAGGCCCTTGTCCTCATCAACATGGGGACAAGGTGCTTTGGGGTGGGGGGGGCCCGCAGGGCGCCCCCCTCCCCCAAAGCACCCACCCCCCATGTTGAGGGCATGCGGCCTGGTACGGTTCAGGAGGGGGGGGGCGCTCGCTCGTCCCCACCCCCTTTCCTGACCGGCCAGGCTGCGTGCTCGGATCGGGGTCTGGTATGGATTTTAGGGGGGGCCCCACGCCGTTTTTTTCGGCGTAGGGGTTCCCCTTTATAATCCATACCAGACCTAAGGGCCTGGTATGCCCCGCGACGGGGCTCGCAAGGTGTCAATCTCGCCGATAAAAGCGGCAAGACTGACATCCTTTTCTAGTCCCGTCGCACCTGAGTCACGTTCAAAATGAACGGACTTGTCTGTGTGTGGGCAAGTCCGTTCATTCTGAAAGTCCGCCGGAACTCCGGCGAAAGTCCGTCGGAAAGACGGGCGGACTTAGCCCGTGTGTGGGCAAGTCCGTCCGTTTTAAAGTCCGGCGCACCTGGCGGACAAAGTCCGTCGGAAAGTGTGCCGGACCAAGTAGGATAGAAAGTCCGACCGTGTGTACGCGGCATTAGGCTTATTTGGAAAAAGGAACTGGGTGCTCTTGTCACCTGTGGCATCCTTGATTCTGGTATCCAGAATAAACCCAAAAAGGCATTGCCCATCAAAGGTCATGTGGATTAAGCATTTCTTGGACACAGGTTGTGCAGAGCAACACTTCATTCACACTCCACATGAGGACTGACAGGAAACTTATGTGGAAAATGAGACCGGAAACCTCCAAAGGGTGAAGCACAGGCCTGTCACATTTTAGTCCTTTTCAAATAAGTATAGGGCTTGGTTTCTGGGAACAAACAACCTGTCTGGGTGTTTACAATTTCCACAAAGGAAGACCTGAAACAGGAGGTACATTAAAATCGTCTTGGCAATCCTAGAAGCTCTAAAGGACCGCTGACTAGGAACAGCACTAGTGGAAGCAGTGTGGTGTGTACCATATCAGTAAGTGCTGAAATAGTCTTCTTTAGTTTGACAATGATGCCAGAAGATTGCAACTCCAAAGAGTTCAAAAATAAGGACTGTCTCCTCTGGATCTATAGGCAGAAATGTTGCAAATGTGTGGTGGGGAGGCAGTATAGCTCAGGGTACAATGCAAGGCGTCAGGTACTCAAAAAACCCAATCTGGAAGCAGGTGAGAAGCAGAAATAGACCAAAGATTGGAGTTTAACATGGCTATTTGAAAACAGGAGCAGCGGTGGGGGGATGTTTCCTGAATGCTAAATAGCAGGAAGAAGGGACGTGTGACACTTCACCTCGCGGATGACATATGTCGTGGTAAAAACGTCAGAAAAATATTCAAAAACACCCAGTGGTGCAAATATCGAGGTAACTCCTAGTGCTCTGCCCAATCTTCCCACTCCTAGAGTGGGTCTTCAGAGATGGGGCAAGCGTAGGGGGTAATGCCAAAAACCACCTAAAATGGACCTAAAAACCACTCCAAGGCTAACTTTCTAACAAAACAGGGTCTGGAAAATGCTTAACGCAGAAACCAGTGGTTGAGGGTCACTTCTTGGCTATCCCTGCAATGCCCAGTCCAGTAAGGCCCGGGTTCGACACTTCCATGCTCATTTGAAGAAATCCAGATAGCGGTTGTTGTAGAGACCAGCTCAAGCAAAGTAGCAAGAATCTTGATAGAAAAAAAAAAGGAAAAAACAGGCATGCTTGTAGTAGGAGTTATTCTGAGCTGGCCTACAAATTTTCATTTGCCATCAACCTCCTGTAGAGGGCAATATAACAATGGTAAATGGCTTTCTGTGACCCTCAACAGACAAGAAAGAAAGGAATGTAAACAAAATGTGGTATATGTTTCACAATCAAAGTTATGTTTACAATTAAATTGCACAAGCAGATTTTATCTTCAGTGGGAACTGCAAGCGAAAAAACTCAGTAGCTGAAGGCGGTTTAAATAATTTAAAGACAAAGTTTCTCTCTCACAGGATATATTTTTTGTGAGCGTAGTAATCATTTTAAATGTGCTAGGTGACCTGAAATGTCACCTTACACATCTTTACTAGATTTTTATTAATAATCACAAACCTTCCAACATATTTGTATGTACAGCGTTTATACTAATTTTTGTAAAACTGGGTTGATGGTGTGCTTTCTTCCAGAGAACAGTTGGGTTTAGACTGAACTTCTGTTAGTCATGCAATATGTTACAATATTAAAAAGTATGATCGAAAGCCACACTCTACTAGGTCAGCTGGTGTTATAACATCATTTGTTGTGAAACAAAATTATGCTACCTGCTTTTAAGTTTTACAATGCTGAGTACTTCTGTTTATGTGTCCCCTAAATTACACATGGTGTGATTATTATACCTCTAACATGTTCTTTTTGCCAAAAAATCTTGTTCTGCATAAACAACTCAAATGAAATGTGTGAGCAGGCCTCTCTGTCAATTTCTCTTCTTTGTAGAAAGGGTTCGGGTCTGTCCAGAACTTCCACCTTCAGCTCCACCTCCACTTAAACCCCCTCAAAAAAATCTTCCTTCCAAAAATGTAGCTGGCAGTTATAAGAAAAATGAAGCAGCTACAAAACAGCATGCGGTTAGTTCTAGTAAGCAGCCACCAGCCACCCTTCCCAAGCCAACTAATCGTGCAGCACGCAGCACTGGTAAGTGCGGCAATGCTTGATGACTACATTGCATGTTTTTGCTGTGCATCCCCAGGCATGTCTTCCAATAAGCGCCTATAGCGTCTTTAAATATTCCGTGATGTGGAATGCATCAGTCCTGCTTTTAATGTGTTTTTCTTAATCATACATGATAGGAGACAGAGGCAGTATTCAGGTACATAGGGTTATGCAGCCTTTAGGAGACTTCACACTGGCATAAAAGAGCTATAAGAACAATTAAGTCTAACCCCTTCCACGCCCAGCATTCCTCCATTTTTTGCTAGCGTCCTAGAAGAGTGGCCATCCACTCTCTTATGCAAGAAGCAAACCAGGTTCAATGACAAACTAATAGGTTTTTCTCCAGATCCAGAGATCCTTTAGCCTTTGCAGTGGATGCATCCACTCAATTCAACTTCAATTCAACTTGATCAACACCTTTCCTCCTCTAAAACACCTGTCTTACCTAATCCGTAGGATTGAGATGGAGGGCTTTCCATCACACTGAACTGGCGTAGGTAAACAAGGTACTTGGACCTCATCTAGTCCCTGGCAGACTTTTTTTTGTGGGTCTTCCTGGATCATCTGCATTGGATTCAATCATCCCTTCTTGAAGGCCTTGGGTTCATGAAGGCCTCGGCTCTCCCTCCTTAGTATAGGCCTTCATACAGGGTGTTGCTCACATTGTTCCTTCTGTATGTTCCCCAGTGACTCTGTAGAATCTCAACCTTGTTCTGCCGCTTCTTCAGAAACTGCCCTTTGAAGCTCTTTGGAAATTTCCTTGTCTTCCTCTATCGCAAGGTTACCTTTCTTGTCGCCACTCCTTCTGTGGGACAAGTCTCTCAGTTGGCAGCCTTGACCTGTAAAGAGCAATTTTTTTTGCTTCACAAACACAGGGCTGTTTTGAAGCCCAGGGCTTTTTTTCTTCCCAGTGTTATTTCTTCCTTGTACTTTTAAAGTAGAACTAAAGTATTTTTTTTTTTTTTAATAAAGGAAGGGCAAAATCCCCACACAATTTTTATTTATTTATTTTTTGCCAACTGTGTCCTATTGGGGATATTTCCCTTCACTTTCTATCACATGGCCACAACAGCAAGTAAGAAGAATTCCTCCAAAGTGAGGGAAATCTCTGGTTGTCACCAGAACTAGTGTCCTCCTTGGAAGATTTCCCCTCTATTCCTTTTCTGGCGACAAACCAAAATTTGGGATTTTCTTTCACTTTCACTCTGTAATAATGATAAACAGGACAAATAAAGAGGGTTAATCTTCCAAATGGGATCACAAAAAGCTAATAAAATCTGACAAGTTTTCTAATTCTCTCCACTCTGTCAAAAACAACAAAGCTTTGCCTTTGGTTACTTTAATTAGTACCTTTTAGCTATCAAACAACGATATTGTTTTACCATCTATCTATATTGCTCCAAAGCTTCCTAAGGAGTTTTCCATCCATTTTCTGGATGTGATATGCACTGTTTAAGTCTGTCTTTTTGTTACAGCTCCTTTTGGACCGCATGACTTCCTGTTTGTCATTGCTGAAGGTACCCATAAGGGACAGCCTGTTTCTCATTCAACTATTGGAAGGTGGATTTGACAGTTCATCATTCAAGCTTATAACCTCAAGGGCAAGGTTCCAACTTTCACGGTCAAGTGCACTCCACCAGATCAATTGGTGCTTCTTGGGCTTTTCAGCATCAGGCATCTATTTTCAGATTTGCATGGCTACCACCTGGTCTTTGGTTTACACTTTTGTTTTACCAGGTGTAAATTCATGCTTTAGATAATGCCGACTTTTAGGCGACTTTAAAAGCTGTTGAGCCCCCTCTGTTAACCTGTTGGTTTTTGGGGGGTATTAGCCTTTATTTGCTGTGTTTCCCACCCCTCTTTTGGACCGCTTTTGTATGTCCTTGTGTACCTGAATGCTACTTCTGTGTACCATAATGTACAAATAAGAAGATTGGATTTTTGACTTATTGTAAAATCCTTTTCTTGGAGTACATTAAGGACATAGGTCCCTCTCTGTTGTTTTTTTATGATCCACTCCTATTGCTTGCTACAAAACGAAGGCATGCTGGGAGTGGGAGGGGTTATACTGGGTTGTCTATACAGCTCCTTTTTTGCCAGTGTCCAATCTCCTAAAGGAAACTTGTACCTGAATACTTTGCATGTGTATCATAATATTCACCTAGAAAAGGATTGGTAAGTCAAAATATCCTATTTTACCTTTCATTGGAAAGTAGACCCCCCCCCCCCCTTGTGACATCCTTCTGTGTGGCTCCAAGAGAAGTCTTTCCATCCACACACCAAGTTTCCTAAAAATGATATCATGATTTATAGTTGTAATGTTTTATTGGATGCTATATCTGAGTGGATAGATGCCATCAGCAAACTCAAAAAAATGCCATCTGGATGGAAGAGCGACCATTGCTTGATAGAGAAGTGTGGTGGAAGGACCTCCTAGTTGGTTTACTAAAGGCAAATAAGCTGTTCACTTTGCAATGAAAGTTGAAGTATGTAAGGGAATTTTCCCCAGAGCTTGAATGTGGTGCAATTTCACTTTGCAGAAAATACCCAGTTGCATACCAGGGAAATTAAAAAAAAAACAGCATTTTTTCCTGCACTTGACTGGATAATGGTAGTTATCAGAGCTTCACCTTTTCACTAAGCTCTGGCGATAATTCCCTTGCAATGTGCAACTTCCCTTGTAAAATCATCAGTCCATTTGCCTTTAGTAAATCAACCTCTATGTGTTCTATAGCAGGGGTCAACTTTTCATGTAAACTGGAAAACCTTTTTATAGAGGCTGATTTATGGTACATTTATTGTCTTTTTTAGTAGAGTCAACTGAGAAGACTGTAGGAGTGCCTGAGTCAAAAACAAAAAAAGCTGTCACAACTTCAAAAAATTCTGCTGCTTCTGCTGGGCCAAGCCATAGAAAAGATGAGCCTTCCAGCAAAAAACCTGCCAAAAGCATTTCCAAACAGCTGTCTGCTCCAGCTCTTAAAACAAGTCGAGCAGGCACACAGGAGAATAGTAAGTATATAACCGATTACACTAAATTGCGTAAAGGTGATTTCAAAGACAACAGGGTGTACCCTTAAAGTTATGGTATTCAGAGTATAACTACTGAGGTTACTTTTAGGAAATATCTATTTGTAAAAACGCACCCTAAACACCTGTTACCAATGCCAGTGTAAACAAGGCCTAACACAAGGTGAGTCTGGTGACCAATGGTGCATATAACCACAACATACCAGTCAAAATAGCTAGACAAACTGGGCTTGTCTGAATTAATATGCATTTTGTTTTAAGCAGAATGTGAATCTCATGTATATGCTGATCACTTATTTTCCTTTCAGATGCCTCTTCGAGTAACAGAAAAACAGCTGCCACTAAAACATCATCTTCCACACTGGCATCGACTTCTTCCAGGCCAAAAGCTTCAAAAGAGCAGTTATCCAGCAAAGCTGGGATCTCGACCACTCCAAGAGCCAAAAAATTACACAGCAAATCTTTATCTGTGGATCAGCCTATGTTGTCACATGCTAGTTCTACAGGCCTAAAGAAACGGGACAGGACTGAGCTGGCTACTCAGCAGGTGGACTCTGAAACACAAGAGACCAGTCCCACAGAAAACTCTCCTGCTGAAGAACAGCAAAAGCCACAGTCCACTTCTCCTGCTGTAAAGCATAATTTGAAAACTCCGTGCAATATATCTGATGCAACACAGGAGGAAAGACAGAATGATGACTCTGTTAGTGAAAGTGTGCAGTTACCAGAAAACAGATGTGACAGTAAAACTAGTCTGGATATGACTGGTGTGAATGAAGAAATTACTGAAAGGTAAGTCAAAGTATACTGTTTAACCATACAAAATTTGGCAGCTACATAGGGATATATAATATTATATAAGGCTCATTTTACAAAGCTTTAACACATAGATTGGGATCTTTATTTTAGCCTTTGACTATAATTTCAATTTTTTTTTGAACTAATATAAAATTTAAGGATCCTTAACCTGGTGTGTTGCTTGTACATTGAGCCTTGTGTATTGCAAATATTACCAATTTTCAGATCCAGGTTTTGCTTGAAGAGATCATTGATTGTTACTAAAAAGGGAATGTGTTTACTGTTCCAAATCTAATATATAGCCTAGGGTCATAAAGGTGTATTTACTAAAGTATTACAGAATTCTAATTTCACAAAGTTAGTGTTCACCCAGCTTATTAATTAAGGTCAAACTATATCGGAAATCATACTGCCCTTTTCATCACAACAACATCAATGTCTAGATGCCAACACAACTCCAAGGCTCCAATTGGATGATACTATCATTTTTGGAGACATTGAGTTTTGATTAGGGTAGATCCCCTGGGAACATTTCATAGTTTTTTCCATCATGTTGGTTTCCACCTAGTGAGTGGATGATCACTAGATGCTTAAAGCAGACCTTCAGTAATTTTTTCAAATTTCCATCTATTAAATCTCCTGCCCTTGTTGTTTTAACATTGGATAGTAAAACATTTTTTTCTGCCAGTAAATACCTTATACAGACCACTTCCTGTTTCTTGTCTGGTAAAGAAAGCCTAGGCTTATGACATCATGCAAAGCTCTCTCTCTAACTCGTGAGAGTTTGCCAGGAAGGGAGGGGGTATGAGTCTACAAGAGGGCCAACGAGAACTGCAGGGCTGCAGAGCTGGAGGTGTGCCTCTATGTAAATCCAGAAAGTGAACAGGGAGCAGCTTCAGCTGCCCACAGTTAAAATGGTTGCCGCCAGACTTAGCGGAGGGAGATTTCTGCAGCATATTTGGCAAGTACAGAATCACAGTATATATAAAAAAATATGTAAAGTGGTTGGAGGGAAGCTTCAGAAGGACAAAGATGTTTTTATTACAAATTATGTGAGCAGACTGCAGTTCGTCTTTAAGTTTTATGTTCACCATGGCATCGTTTTTATTGAAGTTTTTTGAGCATACAGAGACACAGCTCTTGAGAATGCATTGGAGCAATTACACAACGTTTATCTATTTGTTACAATAACGTATCCTGGAACTTTTTTTTTTTTTTCTTTGTTTGTAGCCTTAGGGCCTCATGCACACTGGGCATTTGCTTAGCTCCTCAAAATGCCTTTTCTCTTGGTGGGAAAAAAGCAGCTTAAAAAAATGCGTTAAAAGCCGCATATTGCACAGACGCTTATGCGCATATGGAAATTAATGCATTCTGTTGACCAGAATAATAATTTATTCTGGCTATTAGAATGCATTATATAACCATGTGAAAATCCACAATAGATAAAAATAAAACAAAGGAAAAAATCCAAAAATGGACTGCTGCTGGCACAGAACAACAGATACAAACCTACTCCATATAATTCATACTAAGTGCAGCACTTATCATAAACACATGATAAATTTAATAAAAAAACAAACAAACCATATAATAATTTAAAATCCAGTCCTTTCAAAAACCTCCATGCATAAGTGATGGTGTGTATGGAAAAAAAAGAAAAGTCAGCAAATGTTCAAAAAATGTGCTTCCCATGAACACACATTTGAGAAGAAAATGACAGGCATCTCAATATCCTGAAAGCTGCAGGTGCCTAACGTGACGTCACCACATACAGCGGCTGCGGGCCGCAAGGAACTTGTCGCTAATATTTTGATAGCTGTAGCTTTCATGATATTGAGATGCCTGCCATTTTCTTTTCAAATGTGAGTTGGTTCTTTTTTTTTATTAAACCTTTATAAAGGCATACTATGGGTTTTTATGTTCTGTATGCCCCCATGTATTGAGAGTGGAGTTATTTGGGGTTTATCCCCTAAAGCGCGTCTGGCCTTTCATTCGTTTGAAAGCCAATAGTCTCTGGTAAGCAGCCACCTTCACCTTTACTACTACTACTGGACGTATGTGGAGTTCTTCCTGTCTTCTCTTTTGGCGTTTTTTGGAACTGTGTTTTCTGGCTTGTGTTCATGAGTAGCACATTTTTTGCACATTTGAGGACTTTTCTTTTGTCCATACACACCATCACTTATGCATGGATTTTTTTTGAAAGGACTGGATTTTAAAATAATATATATTCTTTTGTATTTCATTTTTCATTTGTTTATGATAAGCGCTGCACTTAGTATGAATTATATTAGAATGCATTAACGCACAAGTGCACCTAGCATTTATCCACCTTAAGCATTTTTTTCTGCCCAAACGCTTCTCTTCTGAATGCGCAAATGGTGATTTTTTTTTGTCTTTTTGAATCTAAACGCTTCAAATATGCCTGTAAATGCCTGTGTGTGCATGGACACATAGGCTGACATGGAGGAGCGTTTAGAGGCAGAAAAAATATGCCAAATGCTTCTAAACTCAGCTTTGTTTACTCCCAGTGTGCATGAGGCCTAAAAGTAAATAATGTGAATGAACATTTAGTACAATTGTCCTTTAATCCACACATCAAATACTTACCTGCTTTCCTATTCCAACCATGTTTTGTGTGTGTGGCGTTGCTTAGCACCGCACATCTTTTACAGTTGAGACTTTCCTGTTTGGTCCTGTTCTTACTGCGCATGTGTGATTATTCCTATAGGTGCACTGAGGAAAGTGGGAGAATTAGTTAAGACAACTGTACGAAACTGGCTGGCTAAGGTGGAAAGGCGGGTGGATGACATCACAATTTTCACTTTGGCCAAACAGGGAAAGCCTTGTATTCATTGATAGAAATACAAGGCTTCTCCTGAACAGTAGAAAAGCACTCAGTCTGAAACTTTTTTTAAAATCTGTCAGAAGATGGAAATCGCCCATACTGTCACTGGAGCTCAGAGCAACATACTATATGTAGCTACTGTTACAACCGTATGTTACAGCACACACAGCATCTGCATCATTGTGTAAAGGAAATAGTTTGTTTGAGTCTGCTTGGCCCAGACAAACTGTTCAAAGTGATTGCCAGTTTTTATTTTGTATTTTTTCATAGCAAGCATACCTACCTGATCTGTGCAATGGTTTTTCAAGAGCAGCCCCAAACCTCCTCTTCTAGGTTCCCTTACCAGCGATCTTGACTCCGCTTCTTCACAGAGTGCCCCTCATAGCAAGCAACACACACAGCATGCTCAGCCCTGTCCCCCGCTCCCTCCTCACAGGATTTGACATCAGCAGGAGCCTGTTGCTAAATCTCTTGTGAGAAGTGAGAGAAGGGATGAGAGCTGCTGCAGATGGGCACAGCGCTGGATTGAAATCAGGCTCGGGTACGTTTTTACGGGGGAGCAACTTTTGAAAGTTTTTTTTACCCTAATGCAGAGAATGCATTAAAGTGGATGTAAACCCTCACATATACCCAGTGAAGTGAATAGCCTCAGATGATATACAGAGATTAAACAAATCTCCTTATATAAGCTTTACATGTATTTCTGCTGTCTTCATCCTTCTAGACTCTTTAGAAAGTGCACATCATGTTAGACATTTTTCTAAGAGCCCTTGCACACTGGGGCGGTTTGCAGGCGCTATTGCGCTAATAATAGCGCCTGCAAACCGCCCCGAAAGTGCCGCTACTGTCATTCCAGTGTGAAAGCCCCGAGGGCTTGCACACTGGAGCGATGCGCTGGCAGGACGGTAAAAAAAGTCCTGCCAGCAGCATCTTCGGAGCGGTGAAGGAGCGGTGTGTATACCGTTCCTTTACCGCTCCTGCCCATTGAAATCAATGGGACGGCGCGGCTATACCGCCGGCAATGCGCCTCTGCAGAGGCGCTTTGCGGGGGTGTTTAACCCCTTCTCGGCCGCTAGCGGGGGGTAAAACCGCCCCGCTAGCGGCCGCATACCGGCGGTAAAACGCCGCTAATAATAGCGGCGTTTTACCGCCGACGCCGCCCCAGTGTGCAAGGGCTCTAACTGTTTCAGCAGTGGGAGGGGAGTCTGGGCATACACTGTGTGTGAGCTGATTAGAGGAAAGGCCCACACCCCTCTCCATATAGGCAGTGGAACAAAAAAACTTGCAGAGCTGTGCTTTGGATAGACAGGCTCTCTGCTTATTTTACGTTACCTCCACAACACAAATTTCCAGCTGCTTTTATCTCCTATATCGGAGAGCTTGTCAGAAGTTATCATGCTTATAAGAGGAACAGAGCAGCAGAAAGACACAGGACTTAGGGCTTTTAAGAGTGATAAGTAAAAACTACAGATATGTGCCCAGGTCAGATTTCCCAAATGGGGTTACATCCACTTTAAAGTGATTGTAAAGGCTCATTTTGTTATACTTACCTGCTTTTTTGCAATGGATTTACCCCCTCCTGCTCAGTGCCCCCACAGCAAGCAGCTTGCTATGGGGGAACCCAAGCTGAGTCACAGCTCCCTGTGTCCATTCAGACATGGAGCCCCAGCCCCACCCCCTCTCTCCCCTGATTGGCTAGCTGACTTTGATTGACAGCAGTGGGAGCCAATGGCGTCACTGCTGTGTCTCAGCCAATCAGGAAGGAGAATCTCGGATGGCTGAGACACTCGTAGACATCGCTGGACAGAGAGGGTACTCAGGTGTTAGGGGGGCTGAGGGGGGCTGCTGCGCACAGAAGGCTTTTTAACTTAATGCTTACAATGCATCACAATAAAAAACCTTCTGCCTTTACAACCCCCTTAAGGTAAAAAAACAAATATTTTTGCCTTTATAACCACTTTAAGTGATAGGAAAGATGGAAGTCTACATAAAATGCTTTGTTCTCAATATAGCCTGTAATATAAAAAAATATATTCTGTATACATTTTTAACATAGAAATCTCTTAACTTTAAATAAAAATGTTACCATTAGTTAAAATTGATCTCTTATTAACTGTAAGTTGAATAAAAAAAAAATTAGCAAAATGAACAAATTGATTATGTAGGTTAACTAATATGTTCATGTGTCTACTAATATGTTCATGTGTTTTATTTACAAAAAACTCTAAAAATTCCAGTAGTGGTTCTTGAAGTCGGTATGTCTTTTTACTAGCTATTTGCCAATGTGTGTATTTTATTTTTTATTTGCACAGTTTGTATATGTGTATTTTCTATTTTCTGTATCACAGATCAAACCTATGGCAGGGTTCGTATCTATATGAGTGTGGGGCTATGTGTAAATGGTGCGTTTTACTGCACCTGCAGCAAAAACACGCTGCTGTTAGCAGATACACATGTGCGGCACATGTGTGGCATTAATTCTTAATGGCACCCCCACACACTGTAAACCACAGTGCGTTTTCCTATACTGAGAAGCACATAGCAGTATGTGGTTTCCCTACAGCTGCGATTTTGGAAAAGATGCAGAGGCATTTTCCGTAGGTACGCCAGCCCATTCAAAAGAATGCTGTGTGAACCTAGCCTTAATCCATACTGTAACATTTCTTTTTTGTTCCCTTGAAACATTTGGAATCCTTAACCCTGTAGCAGATTTGGTTATGGGTTTCTGCCAAAGGGAAGAATCAGTACCCTATGACCTGTTATTTAAGACTTCATATTTATGAAGTAATGTTCTGTTAAGAGTAAAGGTTTACTTTTTTAGCACTTTCTTCATTACCTAAAGTTGTGTAAATAAGCACTGTAGATTTCAAGCTTCTGGCACTGGCATAACTGAATCCAACTGTAGTCAACACATTTTAGGTTTGGCCGTTTGTGTGTACCATACCTGTGGAATCCCTGTGGAAGCTGGATATCATTTTAGTAGGTACCACTACCCTAATGATCTCCACTAGCTTCTGGGTCCCATGTCAAGCAGCTGCCCTGCTACGTTGTGAACACACAAAGTCACTCACTCAGCACAGCCGCCATGCAGGGAACACTTTGCATTGTCTCAGTGAATGCTAATTGGACAAGGTGGAGAGACGGGAGGAGACATCACAATCTCTGTCTTATCCAATCAAACACTTTGGCTTCATTGAGAAAATGCAAAGTGTTCTCTAAATGGTGACCACCTGTGTTCAGAAGGCAGCAGGGCAACCATTCACACGGCACCCTAAAGCTAGTGGCAATCACTGTATTACTGTTGCCTACTACAGTGATTTCCAGGCTCCACAGGGAACCCACATGTATGGTACATACATACTTACATTGGTCCTAGCTGCACCAATGTAGCTGTGTAAACTTTGCCTAAACGTCAGCGTCAAAGATGAACTTCAGGCACAATAAGGCAATGTAAAGGAGAAACTTCATCCTTTAAATTATATGTTTATCTGCTCATCCAGTCCTGAGACAACAATAGAATAACTGACCGAATAGAGTTATAATTTTAAGTGTAAGTAAAGCCAAAACATTTATCTTAATCCTATAGTACAGGACACAACCTGAGTACTCAGAGACCCTGGGTTATAGATTCGTACCTTCAGGTGATTGAACACTGGCAAGGCTTTTAAGCACATGCCCCCTGGGCACCTCCCTTATAGCCCTTCCCCGTTTTGTGAGTCCTCAGTTTTTTGACAGGTAAAGCTGCTTGTAAGATGCCTCACACATATGCAGTTTGAAGGAGATTATCTTTTTGGCAAGGAACTTGACAAATTCCTTGAAGATGTCACTGGAGGGAAGGTTCTACACTTACAGCAGAAGATTAAAAAAAACCCTCTTTACAGTCTCTACCTCGTAAAAACACAGAACACCTAATCACTCTACCCAGACTTCTAAGTTCAGCCCTTTCTTTTGGCATAAGCCTAGGGCCACAAAACCCATAGAGTCTAGCCAAAATCACTTTTCCCAATAAAGGGGGGGGGGGGCATCTGTTATAGTTTGCCACTTTCTGGTTACAGATGTTCCAGACCTGTAGGTCCAAACAGTGGTTTCAAAGGACATACAAAATACATTTCAAACCTCTGCCCCCTCACTGTTCCCTTCTCTCAAATCAACTAAAATCTGCCCAAGGACAGTCAGATTTTCAAAATGTGCTCTGTCAGATCTGATGGAGAGCATCTGTGAACAGCAATTTTCAAGTCTTGCCACAGATTCTCCATTGGATTTAGGTCTGGAGACTCTAGCAGGTTTTCTTCTAAGATTGCCCTGTATTTGGCTACATCCATCTTCCCATCAAATCTGTCCCTGCTGAAGAAAAGCATCCCGACAACATGATGCTGCCACCACCATGTTTCACGGTGGGGATGGTGTGTTCAGGGTGATGTGCAGTGTTAGTTTTCTGCCACACATAGCGTTTTGCTTTTAGGCCAAAAAGTTCAATTTTGGTCTCATCTGACCAGAGCACTTTCTTTCACATGTTTGCTGTGTCCCCCACATGGCTTCTCACAAACTGCAAACGGGAGTTCTTATGGCTTTTTTTAAACAATCGCTTTATTCTTGCTTGGATCTCTGCAGCTACTATAGAGTTACCATGAGCCTCTTGGCTGCTTCTCTGATCAATGCTCTCCTTGCCCGGTCTGTCAGTTTAGGTGGACAGCCATGTCTTGGTAGGTTTACAGTTGTGCCATACTCTTTCCATTTTTGGATGATGGATTGAACAGAGCACCGTGAGATGTTCATAGCTTTGGATATTTTTTATATAACCTAACCCTGCTTTAAACTTTTAAACAACTTTATCCCTGACCTGTCTAGTGTGTTCCTTGGCCTTCATGATGCTGTTTGTTCACTAAGGTTCTCTTACAAACCTCTGAGGGCTTCACAGAACACCTGTATTTATACAGAGATTAAAAATTCAAACAGATGGACTCTATTTACTAATTAGGTGACTTCTGAGGGCAATTAAAAAACTCTAGTGGGGAATGTGGCGCTGTTCAAAAGTGTATATTAATAAGGAATGTGTGGTGGCAATATGTGAGAAATACTGTGAACAGATGTTAAACGAAGCATGTCATGTGTATACCACAAATATAAAACATCACATAGTATAAAAAACAAAAGTGCAAATGCGTTGTAAATAATCATAAAAGAAATACATGCACTCAAAAAAGTAAAATATAACCAATATATAAATGTGCGTAATATTGGCGTGAGTTAACAAAATCGCAAGAGAAACGCAAAAAGATGTCTAAAAAATGCACAAGTATCATCAATGGTGTAATAAATAATTAATGTGATAGTGCACCAAAATTTTCAAAAATCAAGTCCAAATGGTGTAAGTGTCCAAGCAAAATTAAAGTTCTACATAAAAAAAGAGAAGAAAAACTGTGAAAAGTGTCTTGGCAATCCAAAAAAAAAAAAATCCCATGAAAATTATTGTGATCGTTGTGTAAACTTTTCTTCTGGAACCCCCACTTGTGTCCCCACTCACCGGAAGACCCAACCCCTGCAGGGGTAATGGGCAAGTGAAAATAAATCCACTGATAGGAATCGATCGGTGTCCCCCTCTACGGTTCCGCGATCTCCTTCCTGGTTGGGTTGTCACTGGTCAGTTCATGAGCACTTTGATATATGGAACACGCTGACAAAAATGCTGAGGCTGCTGGACACGATTTGGAGATTCCCTCAAGGATGTTGTTATGGCATTTGAAGATAGTAAGGGAAAGGGATATAAATCTACAGTAGAGCAGCAGGTGTACACAGAAGCCAGCAGCACATCTTTCTTGCACTATCTTCAAATGCCATAACAACATCCTTGAGGGAATCTCCAAATCGTGTCCAGCAGCCTCAGCATTTTTGTCAGCGTATTCCATATATCAAAGTGCTCATGAACTGACCAGTGACAACCCGACCAGGAAGGAGATCGCGGAACCGTAGAGGGGGACACCGATCGATTCCTATCAGTGGATTTATTTTCACTTGCCCATTACCCCTGCAGGGGTTGGGTCTTCCGGTGAGTGGGGACACAAGTGGGGGTTCCAGAAGAAAAGTTTACACAACGATCACAATAATTTTCATGGGATTTTTTTTTGGATTGCCAAGACACTTTTCACAGTTTTTCTTCTCTTTTTTTTATGTAGAACTTTAATTTTGCTTGGACACTTACACCATTTGGACTTGATTTTTGAAAATTTTGGTGCACTATCACATTAATTATTTATTACACCATTGATGATACTTGTGCATTTTTTAGACATCTTTTTGCGTTTCTCTTGCGATTTTGTTAACTCACGCCAATATTACGCACATTTATATATTGGTTATATTTTACTTTTTTGAGTGCATGTATTTCTTTTATGATTATTTACAACGCATTTGCACTTTTGTTTTTTATACTATGTGATGTTTTATATTTGTGGTATACACATGACATGCTTCGTTTAACATCTGTTCACAGTATTTCTCACATATTGCCACCACACATTCCTTATTAATATACACTTTTGAACAGCGCCACATTCCCCACTAGAGTTTTTTAATATTTTTTGGATTTCACCTGTGTTTTTCCATTTTCTGGGGGGGCTGCAGTTCTCTTTTAAATATTGTCCTAAGCGCGGAATATTTTAGTTTGTATCCTAAGGGCAATTGTTTCCACTAGATTTTAGTTTAGTTTAGGGTATCGGAGTAAAGGGGCTGAATACAAATGCATGCCACACTTTTCACATATTTATTTGTAAAAAAAATGTGAAAACCATTTATCATTTTCCTTCAACTTCACAATTATGTGCCTCTTTGTGTTAGTCTATCATAAAATCCCAATAAAATACATTTAAGTTTTTGGGTGTAACATGACAAAATGTGGAAAATGTCAAGGGGTAGGAATACTTTCTCAAGGCACTGTATATATTGCACATTCACATCAGTCTCTCCCCTCAAGGAGCTTTCAATCTAAGGTCCCTAACTCATTTTCATACATACTAGAGCCAATTTAGACAGGAACCGTCCAAATAACCTACCAGCATGTTTTTGGAGGAAACCGGAGTACCTGTAGAAAACCCACGCAGACACAAGGAGAACATGCAAACGCCAGGCAGGTAGTGTTGTGGCTGGGATTTAAACCCAGTGCTTTTGGAGATGTAATGCCTTTGTGGGTACGCTATACCACTACTGCGAAATTCCCCAAGCTGCACTCTTTCTGGGAAAGCACTAAAACCCTATTGGAATCATTATTTGGCCCTCTAGTCTCTTTCGATCCAGTTCTCTACCTCCTGGGGCTGCCAGTGTCGAATACAGCTAAACTTGCTACCAAGCTGATAAACCACATTTTGACTGCAGTTAGGAACTTGATAGATTTAAAATGGGAACAACAAATACCACCTTCTTCAGCAGATCTTTGCAAACAATGTCTACAAAATGGCTTATTTGACTTCTCTGCTCAACAAGACTATTTCTAAACTTAATACAGTATGGCACTTCTGGCATCTCATGGACCCACCCTAATCTTATATGTGCAGATGTACCTTTTGTTCTGTGTTGCACTATATGTTTTCTTTTTTGGTGTAATCCAGCAGGAGGGATCGCAAGCCCCCCCCTCCACCCCCCACCCCACCCCCCCCCCGCCTTTTCTCTTTTCACTATCTCTCCCTCTTTTTTTTTTTTTGATATCTCTCTTACGTCTCTTATTCCACTGCTCTTTTTATTTAAGGTGGTTGTAAAGCCACTATATTATATTTATATCATCCCATCTGTTAAAAAACTATATGTGTCCTAGTGTATGTGCTATATAAAAACAATGCAGATTTCGAAATTATTTCAGAGCGTCACATGACTGCTAGTCTCTCTCCACTCCCAGGCTAATATCGTTATTTAACACGTGGGATAGTAGGAATGTAATATAGTTTTTACAGAAGGGGAGGGGCAGGCACTGTCACGAACTGACAGGCGGAGGGGGGGGGGGTGAGGGGGAGAGACAGGGGATGACAGAGGCACGTAAACTAACCAGGGTGTCAGGGCTCAGCAGCCATGATAAACCGTGGTCAGTTTACAGAGGGGAGGGCAGAACCAGGCTGCATTAGCCAGGTATTTTAGGTTATACAGGGGGCCAAATGACACAGCACAAGCACTGTGCTGTATAACATGCTTTAAGGGAACAGGGTCCTTTTTTTATTCATTTTTTTTTTTTTTTTTAGGGTTACAAACATTTTAAGTTATGCCTATACCATTTTTGATACAGTGGGCATCATTTATTTAGCTTCACCTGTGCTCTAGCACTGAATGATGTGTTTGCTATCTCTGTATGTTTATTCTCATCATTACCAATTTTGTGAGATACAGTATTTAACTTAAATGCTACTCAGTTTTACTGGAATGTATTATTATTAATGTATTACACAACTGGATCTTTGCATTATGGTAGCTCTTGCTAATTTGCTTGTGATTCTCTACTTCATTACTGGAATGTTCTTTTATTATCCACCACATCAGCATTTTCTGCACTTTGCAGTAAAAGACTAATTTCCAGGTTGCCATACTGCCTTTTGGCCTATCCTCTGCTACCATAGTAGTCACAAAGGTCCTAGCACCTCTTCTGGCCCTTCTAAGAACTAAGAATATCCAGGTCACGGTTATCTGGACAACCTTCTTCAGAATTATTCATCCACCTTCTAGCTGTCTGCAATCATCCATGGGACAGTTCAGATGCTCCAAGCTTTCTGCTGGGTGATCAGTTTCCAAAAATCTGCTCTCCTCCAACCTTCTCTTAATGGTGAATACTTGGGTCTGGTCCTGGACACACCCCAAGCAAAGGTTTTCCTTACAGAAAAGAAAATGCTCTCACTTAGACCCCATGCTCGAGAGTTGGGGCCAGAGACATCCCAGAATGAGATTCTCAGTTAGAGTTTTTAAGCCTTCTGTTCAAGGCTGTACCATTTGCCAAATTACATTGAAAGCCTCTCCAGCAGAACATCTTGTTGACCTGAAACAAGCATGCTCCTTCTCTCAACTTACATATTCTCCTGTCCAGCCAAGCAAGGAATTCTGTAGGTTGGTGACTCTTAAGCCAATCCTTAACAAAGCAGCCTTGAAGGAAGCATGCTAGATTATGAGAGACTCACTTTCCAGTGATCTCTGCAGTCCAGATCTCAGAATATGTCTGATATGTCAGAGATGGGGGACCCTAGATGTGGATATCCTGGCCTCCAGATTCAACAACAAACTATTTCTGTTTGTGGCCAGGACCAAGGACCCTCAAAGTTAATCCCTTCAGTTCAACTAATCTATGCCTTCCCTTCAGTGATAATTTTACCTTGTCTTCTCCATAAAAAAGAGAAGGTGCACCTCACACCAAACTGGCCCAGAAGGATCTGGTACACAGACATACTGAGACTACTAAGAGACAACCATTGGCCTCTCTCCAGCAGGCCAGACCTGCTGTCTCAGGACCCCTGTGCCATCCTGCTTCTCAGTCGCTGACTTTAATGGTATGGTTGTTGAATCTCATGTCTTAGGAGACAGAGCGGTCTCTGAGTCTGTCATTCCTACCTTGCTGAAAGCAGGAAAAGCCACTTCCAGAAAGATCTATCATCATATCTGGAAATCCTTCTTTGCCTGCATGTGAACACAGGCGCTTAAATCCCAAAGATTATTCTGTGCCTCACATTCTGACCTTCCTACAATCAGGACTTCACCGGAACTTGGCCTGAAAGGGGTTGTAAAGGCAGTGCCCGTCTGCCGGGCGATCACGTGATTGCAGATCAGCGAAGTGAAATCAGGCATTTAGAGGAAGAATTTAAAAAAAGCACATACACTGTATAGTACATTTTGTCCTAACAGAGGGGCCGGTAGTAATTGTGAGCAGTAACTTTACTGCCAATTGGAACAGCGATAGAAGGGGAGGGGTGGGGCAGCTCACACACAGGATCTAACAGGTAAGGGGAGAGGGGAGAAAGGAGAGCTGCGTATGACGGAGGAATGTAAACTGACCCCAGTAGTCAGGGCTCAGCCATGATTACCGTGGTCAGGACACACGGGGACACAGGAACTGGTAAAATCAACCAGGTTTTTCACATCTTAGTAAGGGAAAATTGACACGGCACAAGCATGATGTAGTTTTACGTGCTTTAAAGGAGCAGAATCTTTTTTTTTTTTTTTCTTAGGGTTACATCTGCTTTAAGCACTATGAAAGGATTGGTATCGGGTCTTGTCCATACTTTTCTCTTCCTTGTCAAGCCTTTAATTAAGATTTATCTTGGATCAGGCTCCCCTTTTAGCACCCTGAGCTTCCTTGGGGCCTCAACATGGTTCCCTCTGCCCTACAGAAACCATCCTTTGAACCCATCAGGGATATCCTCTTGGATGATCTCTCCTGCAAGGTGGCCTTTTTGGTTGCTATCACGTCTGTCAGATGTGTCTTTTGAGTTAGTGGCTCAGTCTCTTAAGGAATTGTTCCTCATTCTTCACAATGACAAGGCAAACCTGTCATCCTTATGCTCTACTCCAAAGCACCAAAAGGTAACAACGCTTCTTAGTTTGAACATCGGCAAAGCCAAAAGAGTCCACGCTCAAAGCAGCTTCTATCAAGAAAATGGACTCCTTTTTGTCTTATCCTCGGAACCTCTCAAGAGATATCCTGTTTCAAAGTCCACTATCGCTGGATGAATAAGACCTCTAATCACCATTCCTGACACTCCCAAGGAAAAATCTCCTCCTACGCCTTTATGCACCCACTCCACCAGGTTAGTGGGAGTTTCCTGGGTATTCTGGCACCAGGCCTGTGTAGCCCAGCTTTGTACAGATGCTACTTGGTCCTCTATTCATACATTCTTAAAGTTTTACCAGGTGGATGTCCAGTCCTCTGCAGTTGCAGTTTCCAGCCTCAAGGTTCTTGCAGCAGTTGGGCCTGTTGGGCCTTTTTGCAAAGTTCTCTTTGCCTAATTGTTACCCACTCTTCTCTTTCAAAGCTTGGGGACATCCGAGGGTTTATGAATACTCATCCTGTGTTTTGTACTGTGCAACTAAGATAAGAGGAAGTTTGACTTGCCTGTCAAATCCATATTGTGTAGTCCAGTACACAACACTGGCCATCTATACCCCCTACCTCACATCCCTTTCTATTCCTTGGTTACTCTACATTGCTTGCAGCAAAACTGAGGACTCATGTACTAGGGTAAGGTTGTAAGGGAGGTGCCCAGGGGGTATGTCTTAAAAAGCTTTGTCGGTGTCCAGTCCCTGGAAGGTATAAGCCAATAACTCAGGGTTTATGAATACTCTGCAAGGATCCCGTACTGTATGTGTTCAGAAGTGTTATAACATTTTAGCATTTTTTAACATGTTTTTTTGTCCTGTGTTACAGTGATGTTTCCTTGAAAAGTCATGACGATACCTCAAGCCTTAAAAGCCAGGAGGTGACAGATGAATCTTTTGAAACTTCAGTCATTCCAGATGGAGATAGTGAAGGCAAAGGGAGCCAAACAAGTGATTCTGACTCAGATGGCCCCATCCTCTACACAGATGATGATGACGATGATGATGACTGCACAGAAAGTGAGATTTACTAAAATATCTACAGCAGGCAGTGGCTCTGATTAATCCAGCTGTAAAACATTGTTAATTTTGACATCAAATTTCTATTCAATTTAACTTATAGTCTTTTGACTAAAATTCCATTTTAGTTTTAGTCTTCTGAATTGTTTTAGTTTCAGTCATATTTTAGTCCACTATAATCTCCAGTATCATAAACAAACAAAAGTATTGCTTTTTGACAAACGGAAGTGCAACTTTAAAATATAAAAAAAAAAAAAAAAAACTCTATTGACTGTATCGCCATTGCACATATTACCGGAATATAAAAACTTTAACAGTTCTCTGTTAATAATGAAAACAAGTATCAAGTAACATCTTTATAAAAGTAAAAAAAAAACACGTTTGCAACAAGTGGCAACCGAAAAACATTGAGGCTGGGTTCACACTATTGTGAATTGGATGCAGGTTTGCCCCATGCAATTCACATAGCAGGATATTGTGACCGGCTCCCTACGGAGCCGGTTCACAAATCTCCGCAGCAGCTCCAGTGCAAATTGCACAGGATACCTGTGCGTCTTTTGGTCCGTTGCAGTCCGAGCTCAGCCAAAAATTCGGACTAAAATCGGACCTGAAATGGTGAATGGAGACGTACTGGACTCCTGCTGTGAACCGCTGCGTTCTCCAGTGTGAGCCCAGCCTTAAAGGATAAGTTTTCAGAAAAAATAATAAATGCACATTTTTTTGCAGGTAACAAAATGTGCATTTATAATTTTTTGTTGCAGGAGCCAGTAAAGCATTGCACCAGCGATGGCTGATGCCATGCAGGTCTCCTGCAGACCTGTCAGTATATCTGCTTCCTCGTACCTCAGACGAGGAAGCCGATACATGCTGACAGAAAGAATGAGTGAACTACCACAGTGCTCACAGAGCCGTGGTAGTTCATTGAAAACTGCAAAGGCTGCCGCACCTAGTAGTTTTCCATTCACAGAGAGCTGTGAATGAGTGATGTGGGCAGAGCCTCGCACAGCCACTTTTTTTTTTTGCGACAGCTAGCGGGTAGAGAAGAAGGGGAGGTGCGGGGATCAGTGCATTCATAACATGTTATGCCCCAAATATGGGTGAACCTATCTTTTTTAAGATCAATGTGGGATATAGTGGAGATTTATTCTCCAAACACAAAGTTGATTTCCTTTCTTGTAATCTCATCAAAGAATCTTCTGTCATCTTGGTTCCTCTTTTTGCCAAAAAATTCATCTAACATGAGGCTGGAAACTGCAAGCTATATAATAGTCAAACATTTCCATTTCTGTAAAGATGATTTTACAGAACCTAAAGTGATATTAAACCCTCCGTTTTTTAAGCACGTTCTGGCTTCTTTAAGGCAAGGAGGAAACCGAGGCAAGGATAAGGTACACAAGACGACTATGCAGTTCATCAGCAAATATGATGCATTTCATGTATCATCCCTCTGTGTATTTTTGTTTTAAGGTACGTTGGCAAGTAAAATCCGCCGTAGAGATACACTCGCTATAAAACTTGGGAACAGACCATCTAAAAAGGACCTAGAAGACAAGAATATTCTGCCACGTACTTCTGAAGAAGAACGACAGGAGATGTGGCAGCAGATTGGAACAAAGCTAGTGAGGTATAAATGCATCTTTTTTATGCATTCTTTATTTATAGAGCATTTTCATGATTACAATAAGCAGGAAAACAGAGAAATACACAAGATACGAAGACTTAACCATTCATGTACAAATTCAAAAAAGGGTACCACTAGGATACCACCATATGTCTGGGTCTAGAGTATTTAGCATAGATGCAACGTACGGTAAGTATAAATGCATCTTAATGTAGTGGACATTTTTTTTACATCAATTATTCTAAAATATCAAGTATACCAAGGCGCTTATATTTTTCTGTTTTCAGGCTTATTTTTTAGTCTGGTGCATGTTTCCTATCCTTCACTGATGCGTCTCAAAGCAACTAGTGTAGAGCGGGCAGTGCCATTATTTCTCATCACAAGCTCCGCTTTATACATACTACAATTCCCATAAAACTGAATGTGTTTGCACATAGATGTGTAGTCTATCATGGGGTGAGCAGGAAAGGGTAGCTATGTTCACATACACCAGGGGGGCACAAAGAACAAATGTAGCCACCCTAGAACAGGGGGTCTAAGAACAGCATTTGAGAGATTAAATGGAGAGATAGAAGGTGCATTCTAGTTATATATAAACATATTACGTTTATTTTATTTAAAAAGAGATGTGAGTTTAATGTCACTTTGGTAAAGTTTTACATTCCATAATATTATGCCTTATGCCTAATAGTAGTTGCATGCTGTTACACCCCCTTTTCAATATGTATAGTATCAATCAGACAATAAGTAGACTGGGCTAAGTAAAAATAAAGTAAATCTGTCTTCTCCCCGAGCGATCTTCTCCTTGTGCTGTCTTCTCCCCGAGCGATCGTCTCCTTGTGCTGTCTTCTCCCCGAGCGGTCTTCTCCTTGTGCTGTCTTCTCCCAGAGCTGTCTCCTTCTTGTGCTGTCTTCTTCCTCAATGCCTCTTACCCACAAAAAAACAGAAAAAGGCCGATCATCTTCTTGGGCTGCCTGCCCCTGTTGTGTTGTCGCCTGCTGTCTGGCATCTCTTATATAGTCATAGGGCGTGGCCATCCAGTGACGTCACTCGAAGAACCCGCCCCTTGTTACGTCATGTCATCACAAGGAGTGGGTTCTCCGTGTGATGTCACCCTATGGCCACACCCCATGGCTATATAAGAGGTGCCAGACAGCGGGCGACAACACAATGGAGGAAAACAGCCTTAGAAGAAGATTGGTCTTTTTTTGTTTTTAGTGGGTAACCAGCAATGAGGGAAAAGACAGCACGGGGAGAAGACAGCGCAGGGCCTCTTTTTTTTTAATAAAGGCTCTTATTTTTTTTAACATTTAACTGCTTTTTGGGGTGAATGGGTAGGGGTACGATGTACCCCTACCCATTCACATTGGGGGCTGGGACCTGGGGGCCCCCTTGTTAAAGGGGGCTTCCAGGTTGTGATAAGCCCCCCGCCGCCTCAGACCCCCACAACCACAGACCAGGGTTGTCAGGAAGGGGCCCTTGTCCCCATGAACATAGGGACAAGAGGCTTTGGGGTGGGGGGGCAAAGCCCCCCCCGCCCCAAAGCACCCACCCTCGCATGTTGAGGGTATGTGGCCTGGTATGGTTCAGGAAGGGGAAGGGGGTGCTCGCTTGTCCCCTCCCTTTCCTGACCTTCCGGGCTGCATGCTCGGATAAGGATCTGGTATGGATTTTGGGGGGGGACTCACGCCATTTTACAAAAAAATTGGTGTAGGGGGGTCCCCTCTGAATAAATACTAGACCCGAAGGGCCTGGTATGGACCAGGGGGAGACCCCACACCGTTTTTATTCTTCTTCTTTTTTTTTTTTTTTTTTTTTACATTCAGCTGTCAGCGGGGAACCCGGCTTCCTGGCACCCTCCTTAGCAAGCAGCTATATACAGTGTTTAACCACTTAAGGACCAGAAGATTTTCCCCCTTAATGACCAGGCCATTTTTTGCGATACGGCACTGTGCCGCTTAAACTTACAATTGCGTGGTCGTGCGACGCTGTAACCAAACAAAATTGCTGTCCTCTTTTTCCCACAAATAAAGCTTTCTTTTGGTGGTATTTGATCACCTCTGCGGTTTTTATTTTGTGCGCTATAAACAAAAAAAGTGACAATTTTGAAAAAAAAAACAATATTTTTTACTTTTTGCTATAATAAATATCCAAAAAAAATGTAAAAAAAATAATTTCTTCATCCATTTAGACCAATATGTATTCCTCTACATATTTTCGGTTAAAAAAAATCGCAATAAGCGTATATTGATTGGTTTGCCCAAAAGTTATAGCATCTACAATATGGGGGACAGATTTTTGGCATTTTTATTTGTTTTTTTTTTACTAGCAATGGTGGCGATCAGTGATTTTTAGCGGGACTGCGACATTGCGGTGGAGAGATCAGACACCTAGCTGACATTTTTGACACTTTTTTGGGAACCAGTGACATTATTACAGTAATCAGTGCTAAAAATATGCAGTTATTGTACTAATGACACTGGCAGGGAAGGGGTTAACTGTGTTCCCTGGGTGTGTTTACTAACTGTATGGGGGACTGTGTGACTGGAGAAACACAGATCCATCTTCCTGCATAGCAGAAAGACAGGATCTGTGTGATCTCCCCTGTCAGAATGGAGATTTGCCTTGTTTACACAGGCAGATCCCCGTTCTGTTACTGCAGGGAACAAGTGGCCAACGGACATCAAGTCTGCCCCACCCGCTGATTGGCTCCCCCGCTGGCCAGTGGGCACACGCACGCAGCCGAAAATTGCCGTGTACGAGCCAATGTACAATAATGCTGATTCTCGGGATCAAGCCACATTGCCACAGTACAACTGTGGCGGCTGGTCCTTAAGCAGTTGAACAGAAAAATAAAAATGGCAAAACGCAAAATACATCAAAAATCAAATCACAAACAATACAACACTTACATTTCTGGTGCGATTCCATTGAAGTCTATTACACGCAAAACGTGGAAAAAAAGTCAAAATTGGTGAGGTACTCTCAAAGGGAGTACCTCACCAATGGAGTCTAAAGGAATGCAGACCACTTTCCTCACTAGAACTCTGCAAGTGCAGTAGCTGAAGTCACTCTCATTCATATACTCTTTGCACGTGGCCACAGAGAAACAAAAAGATATTTCTTCAGCTAAATAAAATCATTAAAGCTGTAGTGAAAAAATAGTTTTTTGTATAAACTTCAGCTTTAAAAACAGTCATGGACGTTCTGCAGTATCTCAGCTAAATCATGATCACAGATTACAGTGAAGAACTTCTGGCAAGTAGTTCATAGTTAAGAGGAGACGTTCCCAATTGTCCTGTCTTTGTTTCCTGCTATCAGAGAAAGCTAAATTGTGTTGTACCCACTGTTAATAGCATATATAGAAACATGGGATTTCCTTCTCATTTGCTGTATTAAAAAAATCTGTAATCTTCATTTGTTTTACAGGAGACTCAGTCAAAGACCCACCAGTGAAGAGCTAGAGCAAAGAAACATCTTAAAACGTAATTATTTCTACTCAAAACTTAGTTTTTGTATTTAAAGAAAAATTTTATCACTTTTGACTGAAAGATGGTCCACTTGTAAACATCTTTCCTTCAGTTTTTTGTTTTAATACCTAAAGAAGGGGTTATGCTGAGATTGCGCCTTAAAGGGGTTGTAACGGTTCAATTTTTATTTTTTAAAAATAACAAACGTCATACTTACCTCCACTGTGCAGCTCGTTTTGCACAGAGTGGCCCCGATCCTCGTCTTCTGGGGTCCCACGGCGGCTCTCTCGGCTCCTCCCCGCAATAGCTAACCCCCTCGGGAAGCTGTCTCTCAAGGGGGTTACCTTGCAGGCACGCTCCCGTCTCATACACTCTGAGTCCATAGACACAGAGTGTATGCCTCAGTCCCGCCCCCCGGTGGCCGCGTCATTGGATTTGATTGACAGCAGCGGGAGCCAATGGCTGCCCTGCTATCAATCTATCCAATCAACGCCGAGACTCCGTGGAGAAGAGGACGCCGGGGACGAGCCGAGCAGGTAAATGGGCTTAGGTAAGTAAAATGGGGGGGGCTGGGGGGCCCGTCCCTGCCAGTTGTTTTTTCACCTTAATGCATAGGATGCATTAAGGTGAAAAAACACAAACCTTTACAACCCCTTTAATATCCAATGTAATCATAAGAGCATCTCAACGTACAGTGGTAGAAGTAATTTCAATTTATACAGTGGTAAAAGTATTTGCATTATAGATTTTGAGAGACTGGAATCCTGAAAAGGGTGTCCTTGGTAGGGTTGCCACGTCATCCCTTAAACCTGAACACATATTAATTACACAGGTTCTGAGGCTAATTTAATGCTGATAAGGCACCAATTGAGTTTAATTACCACCTTAATCAGCCACAGAACCTGTGTAATTCATGTGTGTTCGGGTTTAAAGGGATGAGGTAGCAACCCTAGTCCTGGGTGACATGCATAATGAGTTAACCGTATTCAGAAACACTTAGACCCCTTTCACACTGAGGCAGTTTGCAGGCGTTTTAGCATTAGAAATAGCGCCTGAAAACTGCCCCTCATGCCGCCCGAGTGCTTTCACACTCGGGCGGTGTGCTTGCGGGACGTTAGAAAAAGTCCTGTAAGCAGCATCTTTGGGGCAGTTTGGGAGCGCTGTATATAGCTCTCCCAAAATGCCCCTGCCCATTGCAATGAATGGGCAGTGCTTCCGAAGTTAAAAGCGCCCCGCTAGCGGCCAAAAAGCGCCACTTAAACAGCGGTAAAGCGCTGCTAAAACCAGCAGCGCTTTACCGCTAACGCACGGTGGCCCCATTGTGAAAGGGATCCTAATGTTTCCTATTGCAAGAAAGACAGCTGTCCTACATTCGTGACTGCTGTCATATACTCATTAACTAGTGCTGTATTGCTATGCACGCTGTCAAGTGCATCTCTCTAAACTTCTGTTTTCTGCATGCCATGAAAAAGTAAACTCATTGAAAATCGTTTACTAAAAGAGTAGAGAATGTTCACTTTGCAAAGTAAATCTTATCTTAGCTCAGCGAATAAGGTAAAGTTATGTTCATTTGAAATACTCAGTCATATGCAAGAAAGTTAAAAAAAACAAGATTTTTGCATGCACGTGATTTGAACAACATTTAGGCTCGGTTCACACTGGTGCGATGCGGGAACCCTGCGAATCCAGTGCGGGTTCCTGAATCGCACAGTGGTTCACACTAAAATCTGCAAACCACTGGGGGTGTAAATGTAAAGTTAATGACACCCCCAGATTGGTTCGCAGATCGCAGTGCAAACTGTGAAATGGTGCAGGAATCAGATCGCATGGGTGTGAACACCCATGTAATCCGATTCCAGTGCCGACCAAAAAAAGGGTCCTGCACCATTTTGGTGCGAATGCGAAGCGAATACAGCCATATAGTTTGGCTGAAATCGCATTGCATAGACATCGCATGTGATCTGCACAGCAATGCAGTGCGAATCACATGCGATGTCGGTCATCACACTAGTGTGAACCGGGACTTAAAGTTAAAGAGAAAATTCTCAACTCCCTTAGTAAATCAATTTCATAATATCTAGAAATATCAGAAACAACTTGTTAAAGCAGAACTTCACCCAAAAGGGGACATTCCACTGCCCCCCCCCCCCCCCCCTCCTCTGCAATATTTGGCACATTTTTTGTAGGGCTGGTTTTGACAGGTACCTGCTTCCACTTCTGTTTACATCACCTAGGCTCTCCGAACGGAGGTTCTCCTTTTCCCCTCCCTCCCCGCAGTCTTCTAGGACATGTCACAGGTCCCAGAAGACTGCGGGACCATGCATGCGCAGTGGGAAGCTGGCTCGGAAGCCACAAGCTGTCACAGCTGGCTGCCCACAGTTAAGATGCCGGGGACCAAAGACCGGTGGAAAAAATGGCTCAGGTGAGCACAGCGCTGGGTTCTGGGATAGCTAAGTGTCTGTGTATTAAAAATCAGTTTTTGTAGCTGCTGACTTTTCATTTTCAGAAAAATATGACTGGAGCTTCTCTTTAATCCGGAAAAAAATACGAAGGGGGAATAAACTAGGTTTCCTGTGCCATTACAGTGGTCGATCTGTGTCCCCCCATTCCGGATTCTACTACAGAGTTATTATCTCACCTAATTAACAAAGGGATCATGGGAGTTTTCAATATAGAACCCACAGATCCCCACCAGTTCAGGGCTGGGATGTGAACTATATGCCAGTAACCAACAAACACAGAGTTAACATGCCTTAATTCAACCTGGGGTGCCAAAGGAACCTGGAGCAAGCAGCTTCAGATCTCCTGCTCTCTATACTGTGTCTAACACAGACATGGCATAGAAAACAGAGCAGATCAAACCTAGTTAACAAAGGACTTGCAGGGTCAGCTCCGTTCTCAATTTAGAAGAGTGACGCTGGCTTTTTTGTTAATTCCCCACAAAAGTGTCTAAATGTGCATCACATTCGTTAAACAGAAAGCTTGCAATGATATAATATGTTCCTGGGCTTCTGTCTCAAAATCCAGCTTTCAATGACAGGAAATCTCTTCCAGGAAAAGGTTTTGTAAACAGCTGAGTAAACAGACAAAGGGAAAAAGCTTTACAATAGTTCACACTCCAACCTGTTATTTTCAATAGAGATGAATGAAATAATTTGCCAAACACTACAAAAACTAATGCTAATAGCGGCTTCCTAAAACCTGCACAAGCTGGAATACCAGCTGAACTGAAAAAATGGTTACATTTAAAGCATATGCATATTTTAATACATTCATTTTATTCTATTATATACTGTACCTTTTCCTTAGACTATGCTTTAGATTTGTGTTAATAATTTTATGTTGTAGCATGCATATGCTTTTAACATTTTAAGTTCAGAGATAATTAGGCTGTATTACTCATCATCTTCTCAGTGTTTTTAATATCTTTGTCCAACAGAAAAAAATGAAGAGGAGGAGCAGGAAGCGAGAAGAGAACTGAAGCGAAGGCTTACGCGCAAGGTTAAAAAACATTCCTTTGACATTACAAAAAAAAGTCCTAAAAGATGAAAAAAAATACCATTTAACTAATAAACCTAGCAGGGTATGGGAGGTTTTAAGGAAAACACTTAGTGATTTTAAACCATCACCTTGTAAGGGTCCTTTCACACTGGGGCGGTTTGCAGGCGCTATTGCGCTAATAATAGCACCTGCAAACTGACCCGAAAGTGCCGCTGCTTTCATTCCAGTGTGAATGCCCCGAGGGCTTTCACACTGGAGCGATTCGCTGGCAGGACAGTAAAAAAAAGTCCTGCTAGCAGCATCTTCGGAGCGGTGAAGGAGCGGAGTGTATACCGCTCCTGCCCATTGAAATCAATGGGACGGCGCGGCTATACCGCCGGCAAAGCGCCTCTGCAGAGGTGCTTTGCGGTGGTTTTAACCCTTTCTCGGCCGCTAGCAGGGGGGTAAACCGCCCCGCTAGCGGCCGCATACCGACGGTAAAGCGCCGCTTACAATAGCGGCGCTGTACCGTCGACAACGCCCCCGCCTCAGTGTGAAAGGACTCTAAAACAACCCACTCAGTTTAAAATAGAAATGAAAGGCAAAACATTTTGGTATACTATAGATCTAAAGAAAAAAAAAATACAAATACCTTTTTCCCCCTTTTTTTTTTTTTTTTTTACAAGTGATCACAACCCCTCTGTTCTCAGCTGCATAAGAGCTGGGGGGAGGAAAAGCAGCAGCAAACTGAGTGAATTTTGTAGGCCAAAAAGTAAAATTTTGGTCTCGTCTGACCAGAGCACCTTCTTACACATGTTTGCTGTGTCCCCCACATGGCTTTCTGCAAACCAGACTTCTTATGGCTTTCTTTCAACAATGGCATTTTTCTTGCCACTCTTCCATAAAGGCCAGATATGTGGAGTACACAACTGATAGTTGTCCTGTGGACAGATTCTCCAACCTGAGCTGTGGATCTCTGCAGCTCCTCCAGAGTTACCATGGGCCTCTTGGCTGCTTCTCTGATCAATGCTCTCCTTGCCCGGTCTGTCAGTTTTAGGTGGACGGGCATGTCTTGGTAGGTTTGCCGTTGTGCCATACTCTTTCCATTTTCAGATAATGGATTGAATAGTGTTCCGTGAGATGTTCAAAGCTTGGAATATTTTTTTATGACTTAACCCTGCTTTAAACTTCTCCACAACTTTATCCCTGACCTGTCTGGTGTGTTCAGTGGCATTCATGATGCTGTTTGTTCACTAAGGTTCTCTAACAAACCTCTGAGGGCTTTACAGAACAGCTGTATTTTTACTGAGATTAAATTACACACAGAAAGGGAGGACCTCCACTATGCCAACATCCAACAGAAAAAGGATTAAATGAGTAAAAATTCTATCAAAAAACAAATGGATTTTGTGGGCACAACATGAGACGGTGTTTATCTAAAAAAAAATATAAATCTTTTTTACAAAATATAACATACAAAGCACCCTACTGACTGACAGGATCAACAAGTACCCAATACAATAGGCACGGAGATATGGATATAGATAAGGTCCATGTGGACACATATACTGTACAAAGTTTATGAATAAGTGGGGTCCATAAACTTCTCCATGCACTCTTGTCTGTCAACGCATTTCGCAAATTGCTTCTTCAGGACATTTAATGGGTAGGTGCTAATACAAAATTAAAAACAATTAAAAAATTCCATAAGTATACATAGTATTAGGATGTATATATCAAAGTAGGCAATATATAAAGATCTTGGAACAAGACATCAGACAACATACACACAAATGGACATACAAATAAAGCACACATGCTTGCCTGATGATCCTCAGGATCAGATATCGGGGACACACTATTGAGTAATTATGAAGCCAAAGTGATTTCTATCCACCAATACGAGTTCACAACTGGTGAAAGAACAAATCAGAAATCCTGATATTTAGATTCGAGAGACTAACAACCATCTAAACATTCCGACAAGGGGGCAAGAAAAAATTCCAGATCATAAAACAAAAAAAAAACAAACAAAAAAACAAACAAAAAAAAAAGTTTTATGATCTGGAAATTTTTCTTGTCCCCTTGTTGGAATGTTTAGATGGTTTAGTTTTTTGCTTTTTGTTCCTTTTTCTTTCTTTGTGTGATTTGTGGCATGTATATTTTTATGCAGATTCTATGCCTCATTACATCTGCCTACTCCCTGCTTCTCCATGTCTATTTCTGGCACAACGTGGTGTTATTGGCGACGCGAATGATGCGTGATGACGTTACGCGATGTCACGCATCCCGACGTTCTACCCATGGTTGGCGAGGGCCACACTATACTCCGCCGGTCATTGGCGGATGTTGCTGGCCTGACGCTTGATGCCACGTGGCTCCGCCCATATCTAGGTGGATGCCGCGGGGTTTTTGGTGCCAAACAAGCCGCATTAAAGGCAGTCCTTCACCCCGATAAGGCCGAACCAGCGGGCACACCCATGGCACCACTCTTTTGGGGTTAGCAGGTAAGCACAACAGGTCTAGGGCACTACATCGTGTGATGCTGACATTTGGATGGCAATATGCTAAGCGGCTCATACTGACATACTAGGTAATGCACATGCCCTCTGCCACAGTCTATTTTTTGGTTTTGTTTTTGTTTTAGATCTCCATACCCTATTTGGGAATTTGTGGGTGAGGCCACATACATTGTGAGCCCCCCTCATCAGGAGGAAGCCCTTGGATACCAGTATATAAGGTGTGTTGCATGTTAGATCTCAGACAGAGTTACATGCATGACCACTTGATTGATTTATAACATACAATCTCTAGTACTCCTATTCATAAATTAATAATAGATTTTTAGGTTCCGGTCAGTATACCAAGCTGAGGACTGGAAATATACCTGAGTGGATACATTCAGTTATTCCCTCTTGTGCTCTTTATCATTGATTGGTTTGATCAGAGGTGGAACCTTCGTCTCTCAAATCTAAATATCAGGATTTCTGATTTGTTCTTTCACCAGTTGTGAACTCGCATTGGTGGATAGAAATCACTTTGGTTTCATAATTACTCAATAGGGTGTTCCTGATATCTGATATCAGGCAAGCATGTGTGCTTTTTTGTATGTCCACCAGTTTCATTCGAGACTGCTGCAAAACAGCATCCTATCTGCCTGGAACAGGAGAGTCCAAGCCTTGGACTTGCCAATGTGCCTGTCATTAGTGGTACAACAAAGCCTCAGTTGATGGTTAAAAAACAAAAATTTGAGAAGGGGAAGATCCTTCACCTAAGTCACCTGGAAGTTGGTATCAACAGATTCCAGCCTTATGGGCTGGGGGCAGTTCTGGAAGAGGCTTTGGCCCAAGGGAAATGATCCAAGGCCGAAAGTGCACTCGACCAGGGCAGTAAGTGCTTCTTGGGCGGTGCATCACCAGGCCTCCATGGCTCAGATCTGCAAGGCTGCAACCTGGTCTTCAGTCCATACATATACCAAATTCTATCAGGTGGATGCAAGAGGGCTTGAGGATACCGCTTTCGGGCGCATTGTGCTGCAGGCAGCAATATAGGTCCTCCCGTCCAATGGTGGTCTGCTTTGATTTGTGTCTCCCTCCCCACAAGTTGAGCATTGCTCTGGGAAGTCCCATTAAGTAACTAAGGCTCTGTGTCCCGTGGTGTACGAAAAAGAAAATAGGATTTTTAATAACCGCATACCTGTAAAATTACTTTCTTGGAGTACACCATGGGACACAGAGACCCCCCCCCCCCCCCCCGCTTCTTATGGGATCCTTATTGCTTTGCTACAAAAACTGAGGTACTCTCCTTATGGGAGGGGTTATATAGAGGGGAACTTTTCTTCATTGGGTGTGCCAGTGTCCAATCACCTATTGGTGAGCTATACAACCCATTAATTAATTAACAAGGCTCTGTGTCCCGTGGTGTACTCCAAGAAAAGGATTTTACAGGTAAGCTCTTATTAAAAATCCTATTATTTTTTTTAGATAAACACCATCTCATACCATCTCATGTTGTGCCCACAAAATCCATTTGTTTTTTGGTAGAGTTTTTCTTTTTCCTTTTTCTAAATTACACACAGGTGGACTTGATTTACTAATTAGGTGACTTCTGAAGGCAATTGGTTCCACAAGATTTTAGTTAGGGGTATCAGAGTAAAGGGGGCTGAATACAAATGTACGCCACACTTTTCAGATATTTATTTATAAAAAAAAATTGAACACCATTTATCATTTTCCTTCCACTTCACAATTATGTGCTACTTTGTGTTGATCTATCACATAAAATCCCAATAAAATACATTTACGTTTTTGGTTGTAACATGACAAAATGTGGAAAATTTCAAGGGGTATGAATACTTTTTTAAGGTCCTGTATGTACAGGCATGTGTGTGTGTGTGTTGTGTGTGTGTGTGTGTGTGTATATGTATGTGTGTGTATATATATATATATATATATATATATATATATACTGTGCCAACTGATAATCAGTGTTTAAAATGTTATACATTTAAAGTACATATGTGAACCATAATTAAACTCCATACTAAATCAGACTCTGAAAAGTGTTGCTTATATGGTGAATTTCTTGTGACATACACTTGCATCACATGTATTCCTTATATTATCTTGCTGTTCAAATCATAAACCAACTCAGTGACTCCCGCCACCAATGTGCCTGCATGCTCACCTTAGACTTTGGACCTGTAAAAAATCAGGTCAAACACACATTCCCCGCTGGGGATCAATGCAGCCTCCACTTAGGTGAGGTCACTGATGATATTCCTCCTTAGTCTCTTAACGGTGATTTGTGCAACATAAACAATAATAGGCATGTGGCCCCTATAGTATCTTGGATTAGTTCTCTCCTCCAATCTGCAAGCAAGCTCACAACATATGGGAGCCCCACATAGTCAATTGTGATTCCCGGCTTTCTCTTAACGCACAGTTGTACATGGAATCACCATTAAATGTACACTTTGCATTTGTGGCAGCAAAATGCTGGATGGATTTGTCTGCAGTAATAAAATCCTGACCAGTGTTCTAATCCCTCTCCACTGTATCCAAAACTGGCTGCACTTGCGCTTTAAAATTAAGTGTCTGTGCTAGTATCTTTCAGAGCAAGAAAGCTGATCTTTGGCACAGAGGATCCTAATATCAAAGACTTTAGTATGCAAACAAGGAGTACCATTTACCAAACAGAGGGTCAGAGTTAGGTTTGTGGGGGGATTAGGGTGTCGTCACTGTATGTACCAGGAGCTCTGTACCAAGAACTACCAGTTTTGGTACCCTGGCACTTAATGCTAATGTATCATAAAACTGTGCCAAAAGGATGATAAACATCTGCCAGCCATCACCCCTGCTTTGATTGCACCATACACATAAACTTAGATTTTGTTACTGATGTACCTTATTTATTTTTCAAATTCAGATAACATTTTAATGCATGTAAATGAGTAATAACTTTGTCACATGTCTTATCTTTATTCCATGCACATCTCAAAGGTACCCCAACCCCATACTATAGAGTCTATGTAGAACACCGATGAAAGGAATTAAGCGGTTACTATATTTAGATCAGTTATTGATGAATTATTTGGCAGAACAGATTGTATTTTGTTACTAGACAGTTTACTGTGACCTTGTAAGAACAGTGTCCAGCTTTTTAGCATAAAGTGCGGGCTTATATCATATTTTATGCTGCTTTCTATAATAATGTTTGTTTTCTTTATGCTTTTCATTTACAGCTCAGCCTGAGGCCTTCAGTGGCTGAACTGCAGGCCAGGCGTATCTTGTGCTTCAATGAATATGTAGAGGTTACAGATTCTCTGGACTATGACCGCCGTGCTGATAAACCCTGGGCAAGGTTAACTCCTGCTGATAAGGCAAGGGCACATACTTTTTCTGATAAGCAGTCATTTGTGTCTGAATGTTTCATGTGATATTAAACCACTCTTCACAACACTATAGGTTCTCTACCTAGAGCATCGCTATATATTACAATCCATAATATATTTGTTCATCAAGCATGACATATATTAAGGTCTGTTTATTTATGCCCTAAGAAACTTGATATACAGTATCTCACAAAAGTGAGTAGACCCCTCACGTTTTTGTAAGTATTTTATTAAACCTTTTCATGTGATAACACTGAAGAAATGACACTTTGCTACAATGTAAAGTAGTGAGTGTACAGCTTGTCTAACAGTGTAAACTTGCTGTCCCCTCAAAATAACAGCACACAGCCATTAATGTCTAAACCGCTGGCAACAAAAGTGAGTACACCCCTAAGTGAAAATGTCCAAATTGGGCCCAAAGTGTCAATATTTTGTGTGGCCACCATTATTTTTCAGCGCTGCCTTAACCCTCTTGGGCATGGAGTTCACTAGAGCTTCACAGGTTGCCACTGGAGTCCTCTTCCACTCCTCCACGAGGACATCACCGAGCTGGTGGATGTTAGATACCTTGCACTCCGCCACCTTCCATTTGAGGATGCCCCACAGATTCTCAATAGGGTTTAGGTCTGGACACATGCTTGGCCAGTCTATCACCTTTACCCTGCTTCTTTAGCAAGGCAGTGGTCGTCTTGGAGGTGTGTTTGGGGTCGTTATCATGTTGGAATACTGACCTGCGGCCCAGTCTCTGAAGGGAGGGGATCATGCTCTGCTTCAGTATGTCACAGTACATGTTGGCATTCATGGTTCCCTCAATGAACTGTAGCTCCCCAGTGCGGGCAGCACTCATGCAGCCCCAGACCATGATGCTCCCACCACCATGCTTGACTGTAGGCAAGACACACTTGTCTTTGTACTCCTCACCTGGTTGCCAGCGGTTTAGACATTATTGGCTGTGTGTTGAGTTATTTTGAGGGGACAGCAAATTTACACTGTTATACAAGCTGTACACTCACTACTTTACATTGTAGCAAAGTGTCATTTCTTTAGTGTTGTCACATGAAAAGATATAATAAAATATTTACAAAAATGTGAGTTGTACTCACTTTTGTAATTGTCAACTGATCCTGATGATTTAATCCAGATCAGGTGATAGTCGTGCTGCCTGAGACCAACCTTCAAACAATTAATTAAAAATATATTAGCACCACAGGTAGATTTTTCAGGCCTGTAGATATTCCACCAGGCAGCAGGGGTGTGTCTGCTGAATGTATAAACATGCACATATATGTGATGTAAGTAGATATTCTGCCAGGCCAACACTAACACCAGGGGTGTGTCTACTAATGTAGAAACATGCATACATGTGTGATGCAAGTAGATATTCAGCCAGAATATAACTAGCACCAGGGGTATGTCTGCTGAATGTATAAACATGCACATATGTGTGATATGAGTAGGTATTCCAGCAGGATATAGATAGCCCCAGGGGTGTCTATCGAATGTATAAACATGCACACATGTGTGCGGTAAGTTGAAGTTCTGTCAGGATATAGTTAGCACCAGGGGTATGTCTGCTGAATGTATAAACATGAACACATGTGATGTAAGTAAATGTCCCACCAGGATATAACTAACACCAAAGGTATGCCTGCTGTATCTATAAACATGCACGTATATGTGACGTAAGTTGGGTATTCCACCAGGATATAAATAGCACCAGGGGTGTGCCTGCTCAATGTATAAACATGCACACATGTGATGTAAGTAGATATTCCATCAGGATATAACTGACACCAGGGGTATATCTGCTAATTGTATTAACATTCACATGTTAATGAACTTTACCCTAACACCATACTTTACAGGTTTCATTGGTGATCTTTAAAATGATACTAAAGTTCATTTTCTTTTATGTTAAAATAAAAAATGTTATACTTACCCACTCAGAGTGGTCCCTTTCCCTCCTCTTTGGCAGTCCTCTGCCAGCACTGTCCACTCCTCCTTCTTCAAAAGTGCCTCTTAGTAAGCTGTGTGCTATGGGGGTACCCGTGTGGCCGTGTTTTCCGAGCCTGGCTGTGTGCATCCATAGACACACACAATGCCAATAAGCCACACCCCTGCTCCCTCCTCACAGGAATTTGACTGACAGCAGCGGGAGCCTATTAAGTTTGGATAGAGTGCAGAGGGATTAGAACACTTGTCAGTTTTTATTGCTATATCTGTGTCCCCGTTAGGGAGAGTCACCCTCTCTAGTTCTCATTATCATTGAAAGTGAAAGTAAAACAAGATCCCAAATTTTGGGTTGTCCCCAGAAAAGTAATAGAGGGGAAATCTTCCCATGGGGAGACTAGTTTTTTTTTTTTAATTCTTTATTTTGACACTGAGCAAATGCAGACAATTACATAATCTGTTGTAGTACAATGTAATAGACAGGTAAATGTGATACAGGTAAGTGGTTGCAAACAATTATGACAAAAAGAACAACTGACTCGACATTTCAGGTTATTAAAACAAGCATTACAGTCAAAATTTGTGGGGAGGGTTCCCCGAGATATCAATACTGTCCATAAAAGAGGCCTGAAAGGCACTCTAGGTTCTGAGTTGTTTGGTTGCTAACTAACTTCCTTGTCTGTGAGTAGTTGTCACTCAGTGAGATATAATGTTTTCTATGTATTTGGTAAGGTGGGGACTAAAGAACTGTAGAACCCATACATGGGACACAATGAGCAAGTAATGGTTGACAAGATTTTCTTTATATCTGTGCCAGTAAGGAACCCAGGCATGAGAATGCATTATACAGGAACGGGGGTCCCCCGGGGTAAGAGGAAAAATGTAAAGGGAAAAAAGGAGTTGGGGACGGTTCAGGAGGGGGGGAGGGGGGGGGAACAGGGGAAGAAGTAGAAAGGATATAGGTGATTAGCTACAGAGAAAGGGTAAAGACAGAATGAGTAGGTGCAGTATGACAGGGCAAAGGGTGGAGCCCTCTGCCTGTGACAGGCGCCAATTTGCTGAAATTAGATTGACTGTGCCATTTCTTGAAGATAGACTTCTGTGTATACAAAATGCTGCCAGGGTCTCCAGGTCTCTCGAAAGGTCTCCTCTCTATTGTGCAGGGTGGCAGTGAGATCCTCCATGTCCCTTAATTCGTTTACTTTAGCAAACCACAGGGATAGTGTCGGTGGTCTCTCCGATCTCCAGCAGAGAGGAATACAGGCCTTTGCGGCATTCAGCAGCTGAATGGTGAGGGAGGTCTTATATTTCTTTATGGGTCGTTTTGACAGGTGGAGCAGGCAAGCCGCAGGATCACCCTCTAGGGAAACACCAGTGAGATGTCCGACCGTGCGTGCCACCCCGAGCCAGAATGGGGCTAGCTTGGAGCAGGACCAGAAGATGTGTAGCATCGTCCCCTCCTCGGAGCCGCAGCGCCAGCAAAGGCTGGACACCTGGGGGAAGAAACGATGCAGGATGGCGGGGACTCTGTACCAACGTGTCATAATTTTATAACAGGTTTCCTGTACTCTAGTGGCAATTGAGGACTTCTGAGCGAAGTAAAGAATTTTCTTGCTCTGTACCCCAGTGAATTGGATTCCAAGTTCTTCCTCCCACTTGGAGATGAACTGAGGGATGTACCCCTCCTCTGGTTGGGTTAAGGATGAGTACATTAGTGAGAGACAGTGTCGGATCGGTTCTCCACGGTGGCAAATGAGTTCCAGTTCAGTGAGTTTACGGGTGATGCCTGATTTCCGTAGACAGCTTCGAAGGAAGTTCCGAAGCTGCAATCCACTCCAAAAGTCTAAGGGGGGGTCTGTCACCAATACTCCAGCTTCCAAAGAGAGCTGACCATTGGGTCCCAGAAAGTCGTACAGGCGCCATTTCGTGCCCATTGCCAGTCGTTTAAGTTGTGGATTCTGTGTACCAGGGGGGAACTCCGGGTTGCCCAGAATCGGAACCATGGGAGATGGCTGTGGGGATACCGAGGAGCGCCGGAAAACTTCTCTAACCACCACTAGGGTGCTGCCCAAGGTAGGATGTTCCACAAGGTCTTTAGGGAGTGGTGAGGTGATCCAGGGCCAACTCTTGGCTGACCCCCCGGAGTCCTCCTCCTCCATGTCGACCCAGTGCTTTGCCTCTGTGTGGCAGTGCCAGTCCACCAGCCTGGTTAAGTGAGCTGCTCTGTAGTAGGCCTTTATGTCCGGTAGGCCGACCCCACCCCTGTTCTTTGCCAGGTAAAGGAGTTGGAGTCTCACACGGGGTTTTCGGTGAGACCAGACGAAAGCCCGGAACATGGAGTCGATTTGTTTAAAAAACGTTGAGGGAAGTCGGATGGGGAGCGCCTGCAGCAGGTATAGCACCCTTGGAAGCAGGGTCATTTTGAGGGCGCTGTATCTGCCGAACCAGGTCAGCGTCAGAGAGTGCCAGTGCAAGAGGTCAGTTTTAAGGCGCAGGAGTAATGGGGCAAAATTGGCCGAATACAGTTCAGCCGGGTCTGTGGTGATGTCTACTCCCAGATACCGAATATGTTTGGTTGCCCATTTCAATGGAAAAATTGAGCGTAGGCGTTGAACATTCCCTTTATCTACCGTTATGTTAAGAACGGAGGATTTTGTCAGGTTGATCTGAAATGATGAGAGCTTGCCATATTCTTGGAGGGATTCCAGTAGGTTGGGGAGAGAAGTAAGGGGTTCTGTTAGGAAAAAGATAAGGTCATCTGCGAAGGCAGCCACCTTGTGAGATCCCGATGGCTTCGGGTAGCCCGATATGGCTGGGTTTGCCCTTATTGTGCATAGAAAGGGTTCTAGGGATAAGATAAAGATCAGGGGGGAGAGGGGGCATCCCTGACGCGTGCCATTTCGAATATCGAAGAAGTCCGATCTTGTCTCATTTACCCTAACCGATGCGGTGGGGTGCGTGTAGAGGGAGAGGATCCACTGAAGCATAGAGGAACGGAGGCCAATGTGCTCTAGGGTTGCCCGGATGAAAGACCAATCAACGCGATCAAAGGCCTTCTCCGCGTCAGTTGACAGCAGGAGAAGGGCTCGTTTGGTGGTCCTTGCCGAGTGAATCAGGTTAACGACTCTTATGGTGTTGTCCCTTGGTTCTCGTAGCGGTACAAAACCAGCCTGATCTCTATGAATCAGGTTTGGTATATGGGGGAGCAGTCTATTAGCTATGATTTTTGCGAAGAGCTTGAGATCCGAATTCAGAAGGGCAATCGGGCGATAACTCCCACAAAGTTGTGGGTCCTTACCTTCCTTCGGGATGAGGGAGATATAGGCCCTAAGGGTGTCTACAGGGAATGTGTTCCCTTCGGTGAGGGTGTTAAGGGCAGAGACTAGGGGTTCCGCTAGTATGTCAAAGAAGGTTTTATAGTACACTGGGGTCAGGCCATCCGGGCCAGGGGCCTTTTTCGGCTTCGAAGAGGCCAACGCAGCTCCTAGTTCTTCTACAGTCAAGGGTTCTTCTAGTTCTTCCCTTATCTCATCCGGCAAAGATGGCATGCCTGAGGCAGCCACATAGGATTGTGGGGTATGCCCGCCCACCCTAGGTGAGCCTGTGTCCAGGTTGTAGAGGCCTGTGTAGAAAGCGCGGAACTCCTCCGCCATATCTGGGGAGGTATTTAGCCTCTGTCCTGTCGATGATTGTATGTGTGGGATGTGTGTTTTCGTACGAGGGCCCTGCAGAGCTCTGGCAAGGAGTGACCCCGGTTTGTTTGAATACTCAAACATAGTACGCCGTGCCCATGCTAGCTTCTGTTTGGTTTTCTGGAAAAGGAGTGTGCAAAGCTCCTCCCGTGCCCTCTGTAAATCCCGAAAGGTTGAACGAGCAAGGCTAGCCTTATGTACACTTTCTAACTTACGAATCTGTGCAAGAAGTTCCTCTGTGCGTTTCAGTCTGTCCCGTTTAAGTCGGGCCCCTATTTTGATCAATATCCCTCTCACAACCGTCTTGTGAGCCTCCCATGTCACAAGGGGGTTGGGAACTGATCCCTCGTTGATGGAGAAATACTCCCGGAGCGCTCTCAGTAGCTCTGCACGCGTTTCCTCCGATTGGAGTAGTGCCTCATTCAGTCGCCACGAGGGAGGAGACCGAGTCACTGGCCCCAGCCGGAGGGTCAAGTGAATTGGGGCATGGTCGGAGAAAGATATGACATCAATAGACGTCGAGACTACCTTGGCAAGATCTTTATGTGACAGCAGTATGTAGTCTAACCGCGAGTAGGTGTGGTGCACTTGGGAGTAAAATGAGTAGTCTCTATCTTGGTTGTGGAGTAGTCGCCAAGGGTCAACAAGATGTAGGGTATGTAGATCTGCCTTGAGACGCCTCAGGCAGGAGTAGGACAGATGTGAGGCACCCCGCGATACGTCCATGGTTGGATCCATGGCAAAGTTTAGGTCTCCGCCAAAAACAAGCATCCCCTCCGAGAACTCCAGGAGCTCCGAGAGAAGTTTACGGAGGAATTGGGAGTGGCCCACGTTGGGGGAATATACATTTGCGAAAGTGACCTGCAGGCCGGACACCCTTCCCTTTAGGAGTAGAAAGCGACCCTGCTCGTCCGCTCGCTGTGCCTCGAACACCCAGGGAACTGACCTTGCCAATATAATGCTAACCCCCTTTGATTTGGAGATCGGAGAGACACTATGGTATGCCAACGGAAAGGTCCCGTTGGTTAGCCTGGGTATGGAGTCTGCACGAAAGTGCGTTTCCTGTAGAAAAGCGACATGTGTTTTGCCCCTGCGCAGGTCAGCCAATAGCTGCGAGCGCTTCTCTGGTACATTAAGGCCACGCACGTTCAGAGAGGTAATCTTTAAGTGACCCATCATGACTTCTGGCGTGAAAGTGGAAATCAGTATACGTGTGTAAAAGACACAAAAACAGGCACCCTCACAGGCAGAGGGCAGAGTTTAGAGAGAAAGGTATACCAGAAGGGGAAGAGTGGAGAGAGAGGGAGGGAGGGAGGGAGGAGGGGAGGAAGGGTGGGGTAGGGGAGGTGAACGGTTTCTGTCTTAGACTAACTATGGGCCCCTGGTACACACTAAAAGTGTCTACACAGGAGTCCGCCCTAATGTGGGGGTGGTAGGAGCGTTGTAATCTACTCTACGAATGAGTAGAGTTTAGGCAGTAGTTCAAATTAGTCAAAATTTATGGAGATGTGTGGGGAGTAGTGCCACTGAGAATTATATAATGTCTAAACATGAGAACCATATCAAACAACAATAACCATTAGTAATTGGTATCTGCATCGTAGCTGGTAGACACCTTCTGTTAGGTGTAGGTGACCCCATAAGAAACTCATGGATGTCAGACCGATCCCCCCTGCCAACACAGGCAATAGACATTACCAGCGGGGACCGCTCCGACGCCACATGGCAAGGCTCGCCTCCTCAGTATCAAGAGTCCCGTGCCCCCCCATCCGGGGGTGACCAGGGGGACCACGCAGGAAGAGGTCGCCACCAAAAGCGTAGATAGAACCCAATATAGTAATACAATAATAATGTAGTAAAGGCTGTAAGAAATTAAACACCAAAACATAACAAATGATAAAGAAAGTATATCGCCAACTATTGACATGACCCCGGGGGTGTTATCCACTAAGGCCCTGTGTCCCCTTCCCCCTCCCATTGCATGACCATCTGCTCATCCTTCATAGTGAGGTTGGGGAGGGCAAGGGGTCCCAGGGGTGTCCCGTATGGCTACTGTGCCAGTTAATGTATGGGGGGGGAAACATAACTGAAACATAAGGGGGCAGATGGAGGGGGGACAAACATATAGATCAGATCCTCAGGACACTTATCTGGGAATGGAGGACCAGTTCTCCCGGTGGTGTCAGAGTTCTGGAGAGCCATCTTTAGGTGTCAAAGCTGATGTTCCAGTCGTTGATCTCTCCATTTGCAACAATCCCCCCATCCGCCTCCGATGGAAAACCCCTGTAAAGGGGGTGTCATACCGGACAAGGTTTAGCACACGACCATGGCAGTTCAGTCCTTCAATGGTAAGGCTTGTGGGTGATGGCTGATGTCCCATAGGTCCAAAGCGGGAGATGCAAGTATGGCCAGGAGTCGTATTTCCCGGGGATTGCGCAGAGTAGGGCAGTTCAAGCAAGCCCAAGAGAGGCATCCTGCAACCCAGTTTAGTGGGACCCCTGGGAGGTAGGTCCAAAGTCTTCGAAGGCCCAGTGGGGTTTTGTAGCAAAGGCGGTCGTCTGGTCATTCCAGGTCCTTGGAGAAAGTATGATGTCACGCTTCGGCGGACCTCGGGTGAGGTCTAGCAGTCTCTCGGCTGGTGGCTCGTGAGCGCGGCCTACGGGAGCGTTGAGGCCTGGGCAGAGGTGGGCCCAAGGCCTCCGGTGACAGCAGGTATTCAAACCAGTTGGGGACACTCACAGGGGGTTTGGCTAGGAAGCAGAATAGATCTGGAAGTTGGTCTGGGGAGCGTAGATAAAATTCTGCCCCCTGTTTCCGTACAATAAGGTGGAAGGGATGACCCCAGCGGTATGTCGCCTCTGCTGCCCGGACAACCTCCAGCAGTGGTCTCATGAGACCTCGCATTGCTCTCGTTTGCCTGGAGACATCCGGGTAGATCCGGATCAGTGCGCCATCAAAGTCTATGGGGCCGCGCTCCCAGGCCATCCGCATGATTTCTTCCTTTATGGTGAAAAAATGTACCCGGCATAAAACATCCCGTGGGAGGTCCGTGGCATCAGGATCTTGAGATGTTGCGGGTGGAATCCTGGGGCCCGGGATACGGTGAACCCTGTCCAGCTCTAGTTCTGCCGCTGGTGGTTTTCCAAGAACTTGGTTCAGGATAGCCGCCACCGTTGCACGAAGATCTGTTCCCATGGTGGCTTCAGGAATGCCGCGGAGGCGCAGGTTATTACGTCTGCTTCTGTTTTCGCCGTCGTCCAACTTTAATTGTATGTCCACAAGATGGCGGCGGAAGCCACGTTGTTCCTGTTCCATGGCGGTAATCCGGGCGTCCGATGTGGATGCAGAGGTTTCCAGTACCGTGACCCTTTCATCTACTGTATTCACCTGCTGGCGCAGGTCATGTAATTCCCTTGAGAGTGCATTAACAATGGATGCAGCCATTTCCTGTAGATCTTGTCTGGATGGTAAGCCAGACACTATGTCTCTGAGGGATTCCTCCATGTTACCCCCTGTCTCCCTTGTGTGGCTGGAGCTAAGTTGAGTGTCAGTGATGGGGATCACGGGGGATAAAATAGGAGATGCTGACCTGTCATCTTGGGCCGAGCGGTCTCCTCCTGCATTCGTTCCCGGCTGAGTGCTTTTCTTAGCTGTGGCGGCAGCGTTCGACGGAGGTACTCGAGGCGGCGCCATCTTGGCCGAGGTGGCCGGGGAAGAGGCAGCGTGTTGCCTAAGGAAATAGTGAGTTATTTCGGGTCCCTTCTGCACCCCTGAGTCCAGCGGGTGTTTGCGGTCCCCTGGCATGAATTCAGGCTCTCTCAGGGCAGGATTACTGTCCGTTCTCAGGGCTTCCCCGCACAGAGCTCCGAGGTGTGCGTCCTCACTCTGCCATCGCTTGGCCACGCCCCCGGGGAGACTAGTTTTTAATTTGCAGGGAACTCCTCTCACTTCCGGTTTGGCCATGGAACAAGAAGTGAAGGGAAATCTCCCCAATGGGACACAGATGGCAAAAGAAATGTGACGGGTTATAACTCTCCCTTGCTGTTTCCAACATAATAAAAAAAGTTTTGCCTATAGTTCTACATTAATGCAGGAAATGAATTAAGGTAAAAAAAATATTTTGACTTTCAGAACCACTTAAAATTTGTATTTGAGTCCCATATTATGCTCACTAAATAGCTCCTCCACATGTGATCAGTATGAACCACTTTGCCTCTCACACCTGTTCACCCCCTATGGACCAGAGCAATTTCTACATTTCTGCTATGGACCTGTTTATTCAGCAATAATTTTGTCATTACTAAAGATAACAAGGTAATACATACTGTATATATTTTTTAAGAACAACACAGGCTTTCTTTTCATTATATTATCTTGCAACAATGATTTTTTTATCGATATCATTGGACAAAAAAATGCAATAAAACTAATTAAAATGCACTTTTTCTTTTTTCTTTTTTTTTTTTTTTTGAGCAGTGTTAGTTTAAAAATAGTGTTACTGCACATAAAATGTGTGCATTTTATTTTGTAATTTGTCCTGTTTAAAATGACACTAAAATTATGATTCTGGTACAAAGTTACTTACATATGAAATAAATAGGGTTTTTTTTTAATTTTGCGCTTTTTTAAATGGCGAATGTGTAAATATATGTTAAATACGTAAAAATATTAACAAAACAAAAACAAAAAAAGTTTAAATATTAATAGTTATTAATATTGAAACACACAAAAAAAAGCATAAAAATAATAGTTGAAAAGAGAAGGAGACCAAGGAGTTAATTAGGGTAGATTGGAGTAAATTGAGGGCTCGCAAGGGGTAAAACAAAGGGACATTTAATTTATAAAAAAAAGAAAAATAATTTTTTTATTTTTATTTTTTTTACTTGTCAGGTTGCTTTCATTGACATCCCCTGCAGCTCTACGTTCGTCCCTTTGATCTGCAGATGATGAACAGAAAAATACAAATGTAACAATGTTACTTTGTTCTTTCTATAATGTTGAGCAGTGTTGTTTATAAACACCATCAGACTGCTTTTTTGACAGAGCTGCCAACTTCTTCTTTGAGTATACGGTAATAACGACTCTGATATTAATCATAGCCAACAATTACTGTATATTTGGAGGGGGCGTCCCAGAAGCAGGGCAGAGACTGGATGCTCTGTGTACAATGATGAAGCTTTTTTAGACGTGTGTGGAACACCCAAAGTCTGCAACTAGTTAATTGGCACAGAACATTTGTTAATAAATTTACTTATTATCATAAAATATATGTATTAAAATTATGAGTGTATTTTGGGAATCGTTTTGCTAAGCATATTCACTGCTAAAAACAGCATTTTTACTAATAACTTTACTATATTATAACTGAAAACAATTTTTTACTATGACAAACTGCACTCTTTGTTTCATTCTTTGCTATTGAATGGATTTTGAAATGTTGAACTTGTAGTTTTCTTGCACTGGAGAACTCTGTTGCAGAAGATACATATCTGCAAAAAAAAGGGATTAATCTAGTCCCGAGGGAGGGTTAAAGGGTTAAGGTTCTGCAGGGTTAGGGTAAATTCTTGTTTTCTGTTACCAGTGGTAAGCTTTTAGCACTTTCACACAATTGAAACAGGTAATGGTTTTTAAAGTATTGTAATTATTTTTTTAATTAGACATACAGCTATAAATGTATGAAGGTCAGCCAATCTAAAACTGGATTTAATGCAATCAATAAAGGGTTACTCTATTCCAGTAATGACTCAGTAAATCATTGCAAAAAACAAATCCGACAATTCCCAAACATCGAGCGGTGCTTCATAAATACTCAAACATTTGGAAAAGCTTCTCTTTACATGCTATTTAGTTTTCGAGGAATCAAGAAGGAAAATAGGTCAGCAGATGGCATGCCTCTCATACAAAGAAAACAACACCAGGCTAGAATCAGCAGAGGCTATAGACAGATTAAAGGTTCAGGAGCTGGTTATTGTGCTATCAATCCCAACATCAGAGATTATAACTTGTGTTAGTTTTATCAAAGCCCAGTAAACCCTTCTACACCTAACATTTTGGCAGCCCTGAGACCAGCGCAGAGAGGAGCCTGCAGCTACTAATTAGATGGCTGCCTCCTCTTCTCTGTCTGTGCTCTTAAAGGATTACCAAATGTCTCTCTCTTTTGTTTTTTCCCTCTAATTAAATGAGATGTTCTTTGAAATTATCCATCTGTTAACAAATTGCAATCCGTTCAAACCAACTTGCTTTACACAAAAATATTTGTTGCAACTCAGAACTGTATTCAGCATGTGACTACTAAAAACATGGATGCACAGTATTTCACAGCCAAAAAACAGGAGTTTAAAGCAGTATTAAACCACAAAAAATATTTATTGCAGCATAATAATCCTTAGATGTGGTGGCTGCATTTTTTTTATTTTATTTTTTTCCTTTTGTTTCACCTAGTGATCCGGACGGCAACACACTTCCTGTCTTAGGGTGTCGGTATTCTGAATGACAAAGTAAATTACTGCAGCTGCTGACTTTTAAAATAAGGACACTTACTTGTCCAGGACGCCCGTGATGTTGAAGCCGATCTCCGTCTCGGCTCTCGGGTGCTGCCGCGGCCATGTGGCTTCACTTCTTGGTTCCCTAGAACCAAGCCTTGTGGCTTCACTTCTTGGTTCCCTACTGCGCATGCGCGAGTTGCGATGCACAATCCGAATGGTCCCTGCTGTCTCTGGGATGCGTGTGTGTCCCAGTAGACAGCATGAGGATGCAGGAAGAAAAGCGTAGACTCCCGCGGGAGTCTATGCCCGGAAGTGGGTGCAAATACCTGTCTTAGACAGGTATCTGCACCCCCCTCCCCCCTGAAAGGTGCCAAATGTGACACTGGAGGGGGGGAGGGTTCCGAAAAGCGGAAGTTCCATTTTTGTGTGGAACTCCGCTTTAAGACAGCAGTATTGTCAGTCTGGGGAGGGGGGGGGGGGGTGGGGGTGGTAGTATTAAACTAGCAGATTAAAGCTGGCCATAGATGGATCAAAATTCTGCCATATCAGCATCGGTCCATGAATGGTCACTCCTGCTCCAAAAAAGTCAACTTCTGTGGACCGGAACTATTGGAATATTTTCATTTAATCAACTGCTGCAGCCAATTAGCTGCAACGCTGATTGGTGTATTTGACAGCAGAGGATTCCCTGCTGTCAGAATACAATAGCACTGCTGAGAGGATTCCCCTATCCTCCTTGCTTGTGTGGATGGGGGAATCCATTAGTTTTTTTCTTTCAGTCCTCTGGCTGATTGAAAAAAATTATCATCTATGGGCCAGCCTTAGAGTGACTTGACTAACAATTTGAAGCTGAGCTTCAGCTGATACTTTATAAGCAGTTACACCAACAATTTTTTTCCTTATTGGATAAGGGTTTTATATAAATCAATAAAAGTTGACCATTGTAAGCATCCCTGTCAGTGGTAAATCATTTGTGTCAACTCACTAACTGCTACTTTGTCTAGACAGCTTGGTTTATTAACCACTTGCCACCTGTCCACCGTCAAATGACTGAGGGACGGTGCGGCTCTCGTTCTGGGTGGACGTCATTTGATGGCACCCCCAAACGGCCTCTCATGCCCGCAGTTATGCTGTGTTGCTAGGACATGGTATGATCCGGATCTCTGACGCGGCTCTTTAATCATGTGATCGGCTGTGTCCAATCACAGCCGGTCACATATAAACAAGGAAGTGACGGTAATTGGCGCTCCTCGCCTCACACTGACAGAGTGTGTGGCGAGGAGAGCCGATCAGCGGCATCTCCTCGCAGGGGACAGTAAGAGATGTAATCAGGGCACTGATGATTAGTGCCCTGATTACATTAGAGCGCCAGAAGTGCCAGCAATCAGTGCCCACCAGTAGCAACAATCAGTGCCCACCAGAGCCAGCAATCAGTGCTTATTACTGATGCCAGTGAGTGCTGGCTTTCAGTGCCTATCAGTGCCACCCATCAGTGCCCATTAGTGCTGCCCATCAGTGCAGCCTATCCATGCTACCTCTCAGTGCCCACCAGTGCCGGCTATCAGTGCCATCCATCTGTCCTGCCAATCTGTGCTTATCAGTGCCACATATCAGTGCCCATAAGTGCAGAATATTAGTGCCACCTAATCAGTGCTCATAAGTGCAACCTCATCAGTGCTGCGTATCAGTGCTAAAAGCAGCAGGAAAAACGCCCTGTGTGCATGAAGCCATTTTTGAAGTTGCTTCTAGGGGCGTCAGATGTTTTTTTTTTTTTTTTTCCTGCCTCTAAACTCCTCTACATAGGCTTTTAACAGCATTTAGTGGTAGGGGCTTTTAGAGGAAGGGAAAAACCAAACTGCCAGTGCATCAAGGAGCAGCAGAAAAAAACGCTTGACGCTGCTAAATGTGTCTAAATGCTGAGCTTGAGCGTTAATTCATTTCAATGGCCAGAATAAATTATTATTCTGGCCAATGAAATGAATTAACGCCCAAGCTCTTGTCGCCTGTAAATTCTCCTAAAAGCTTGTAAAAGCTTTAAACACTTTTACAAGTGTCAGGCTTTTTTTCTGCCAAAACCCTGCTGCCAGGAGGAAAGGCTTCCAGGAGAGTTTGCAAAATGTCTTGTGTGTATGAGGCCTTTAAGTTCTTTGAGCAACATTTTGAATTAAAAAAAAAAAAAAAAAATGCATCTGCCGCAGCTTGGTCATGAGCAACTTTCAGTGAATAAAGTGCTCATGACCAAAGCTTCAGTTTTTTAAAATGATAGAGGAATCAATATGTTCTATTGTTATATAATGTATTTTTTAAATTTGCTGTAGAAAACCTGTTAATATCAACAAATACGACTTGTCTGATGTGTTCACAGTGCAGTTGAGCAACTGATCATTAGAGCAAAGAATCATTTGTAAAAGTATTTGTCTCATGTCAATGGGTAACTTTATGGGTGATCTGACATCCAGAGAGATAAAGGCGAGGACGTAATGTCCTGATGTCTGTTGAACTGGAATCTTAAATTGAACGTGTGTTTTGCCAATGCAGGACAAAGCAGCAGGCTCACTTTAATGGCCCCATTCCCAACTGCCTATAGCACTCCTGTGCTCTGTCCAATAGCCAGGAGACAGCCCCGCTAGTCACTCCTCCATGATAAAAGTTAGGAGTTAGAGATGTGACTGTAGGGATCCAAGAAAGTAACTCTCCTGCGCTCAGGTGTAAAGCTCAAGCGAAGGAAGTGTGTCTAATCCTTATTGCCAAAACAGAGTCTTGCTGCCCTCTCAGGACCATGAGTATTCAAATATACTGAAAAACAAAGAAAACAAGAGAAGGATACACCAACCTAGTGCAATTCCATTATAAACATTTATTAAAAGATAAGACACACATAATACTCAAATGTATGATGTATACACGCATGTCAAAGCAAAATGAAGACAAGTCGTCTCCATGACCGCTGGAATATTACAATGGTGCAAGGGGACCAGACTGTGTCCATAATGGCTTGGCTTATGCGTTTCGAGGGAGAACCCTCTTCCTCAGAGCCAATCCATTACGGACTCCGTCTGGTACCCTTGCACCATTGGAATATCCCAGCGGTCCTGGAGGCGACTTGTCTTCATTTTGCTTTGACATTCCTGTGTATACATCATATGTTTGTGAGCATTATATGTTTATAATGGAATTGCACTAGGTCGTTACGCCCTTCTCTCGGTTTCGTTGTGTGACTGTAAGGCCTGTGTGGCCAGACTTTCATGCCAAATGGGTTTTCTATCCCCATACAAATCTATGGAATGCAAAATTTGCTTAAAGTCGGTCAAATGCAAGTCCAGAGGAGGTTAAATGCACCTGTGTAGATGGTCTCTAAATGATCTCTCAAGGATCTTAAGCTGATTAGTATTATCATTTTTATTATTATAATACAGGATTTATTTAGCGCCAACAGTTTTCTCAGTGTTTAACAATATAAAGGGAGACATAACGCTGCAATACAATAAAATACAAGAGGGTTAAGATATCAAACGGATGCCATCAACATAAGTACAAAAGTCCACCGGTAAAGGTCATAATTCAGAGACGTTTTTCTTCAATTCTGCATACTCCTGCTTGATGGGTTTGTGTGGTGGTACATATGTTTTATGGGAGAATAAGACCATATTTCTAATGGAAAAACATTTTTAAATACATTTTCTTGTTTCCAAAGGCTGCCATTCGAAAAGAACTCAATGAATTTAAAAGTACAGAAATGGAAGTACATGAAGAAAGTCGACATTTTACAAGGTGACAACCTGTTTGTTTGTTTTACATCTTAAAACTTTATCATGTATAAGTGAATATTAATATATATCCCAATTTTTTTTCATTTATCATCATAACTTTTTTTTTTGGAATTGGACACTGGTGGGCATTCCTGCATTTACACTGCACCTGTTTTTCCTTGGTAAAGTTAGACTACACCCTTGTATGCTAACCCAACCCACCCTATTGATTAGCCTCAGCTGTGTTTAGGGCTTAAATACATGGGGAGATTTTTCTTACAGTTCAATAAAGACTTTAAAAACATTAATTCAGTTTTTTAATCATATGTTTAGAAATGACCACTGACTGGTAGGATTGGGAGCTATTAAAAAAATAATTTAGGTGTAAAATTATTTCCTGAAGGCAGCTGCTTTAAAGGCTTAAGTTCACCTTTTTTTTTTTTTTTTTCTTTTCTTTTTTTGCAAAATATCAAAGCTTTCTATAAAATCTACAGACACTTACCTTACTGTCCTCAATCCATGTTTCCAAACGTATCTATTGCTTCTGTCTTGCGTCCTTACAGATCTCATTAGCACACACCCTGCATCATCCACCCTCCTATTCCCAGCTGCACATTTTTTAAATGAGATGCAATCAATCAGTGATCACCCTTCTCACTAAATACACAATATACAATCAGATTGCATAGTGTATGGCTATCTTTATACAAGTACATAGAAGGGAGTGGACAGAAACACAGCTGTCAAGCCCCGTTCACATCTCTGCAAAGCGGGAACTCGCATTCCCACAATTTTTTTTTTTTTTTTTAGCATTTTCACTCATCACACATTGGGCAGCCGATCCACCTGAATGGGCTTCCCTACACGCAGCAATTGCCCCAAAGAAGCTTCAGAACTTTTTTTAGAGCGGAGCTTGGTGCCTTTTTACTGCGATTTTTGCTGTAGCGCATTTCTGAAATGCAAGGAAATGCACAGATGTGAATGGAGCCTCATTGTTCTTGTGCTACCGCACCAATTTCACTTTCAGGCTCTATTCATATCTAGCATAGTGGGAGTGAACTTTTTGTGTCTCGTTTTTCCTGTGACACGCATAGAGCGGCCTGCTGATTTAAATGGGCTGTGCTATATGTGGCTTATGGGACATGTTGGCGTTTTGTGGGTTGCGTGTTTTTTACTCTGCATTTTGCAGCATTTGTCATTCGTTTTTTCACATGCCAAAATGTGTGTTTGCTTCTGTGTTTGGTGTGTTGTTACCAATTAATGGCCCTGAAAGTGCTGCGCAACTAGTAATTTTAGGTGTATAAAGGTGGCCATACACTATACAATCTGATTGTACAATCTCCTTTAGATCTGCCATCAGTTATGTAATGCAAGGGCCTGCCTGATTGGATACAGAGTGATTTGCTAGATAGGTGTTTCCTCCTCCTATATATAATTGGTAAATCTAAAGGAGATTGTACAATCAGATTGTATAGTGTATGGCCACCTTTATACACCTAAAATTACTAGTTGCGCTTTCAGTGCCATTAATTGTTAACAACACACCAAACACAGACGCAAACACACATTTTGCCATGTGAAAAAATGAGTGGCAAATGCTGCAAAACGCACAGTAAAAATAACGCAACCCACAAAACGTCAAAATGTCCCATAAGCCACATATAGCACAGCCCATTGAAATCAACAATCTGCCCTATGCGTGTCACAGGAAAAACGAGACACAAAATGTGCACTCCCACTATGCTAGATGTGAATGGGGCCTGAAAGTGAAATTGGTGCGGTAACACAAGAACAATGAGGCTCCATTCACATCTGTGCATTTCCTTGCAATTCAGAAATGTGCTGCACCAAAAATCACAGCAAAAAAACACACCAAGCTCCGCTCTAAAAATAATAAATCCTGAAGCTTCTTTGGGCGATTGCTGTGTGTAGGGCAGCCCATTCAGGTGGGTGGGCGTACCTATGTGTGATGAGTGAAAACGCTCTAAAACACCCTCCCTGCTAAAAAAAAATAAATAAAATTGCATGTGGGAATGTGAGTTCCCACTGTGCAGAGATGTGAACGGGGCTTGACAGCTGAGTGTTTCTGCCCACTTCCTTCCATATACATGTATAAAGATGGCCATACATTATGCAATCTGATTGTATATTTAGTGAGAAGGGTGATCACTGATTTATTGCATTTCATTTAACAAACATGCAGCTGGGAGTGGGTGGGTGGATGATGCCGGGTGTGTGCTAATGAGGTCAGCTGGTCATCTCCTTCCTGTGTCATGACCTACAGTCTGTGAGGATGTAAGAAAGAAACAATAGATATGTTTGGAATCACGGATGGAGGACAGTAAGGTATGTGTCTGTAGATTTTATGGAAAGCTTTAACATTTTTGCAAAAAAAAGTACACGAATGCTATATTGGTGCATAGGGGAGCTGGAATTTAGAAGAACGTAGCCTTTAAACAATTTCATATTTTCTGCAGTTTAAAAGATATGTGCTACTGTTCAAGCTGCAAATGATTGGAAACAACTGATCACTGTAAAATCATGCGAGTCACATAACATTATTTCAGAATATCTAGTGTGAGTTACTATTCCTTTGTTGCTTAATACAAAGGTTGAATCTTTACTGAATACTATGAAAAATCTTCCCTTGTATGCAGGGTTGCCAACCCCAAATTAGATTTTAAGTACAACTGCCCCAAAATCACTGACAACTAACATTTTTTTATGGATATATATTGCAGTACTATCACAGAACTACCTACATAGATGGTAGGATCTAGTGTTTAGAATCATCAGCAATCCTTTATAAGCAGTAGTTTACTAATAATGTCACAAGATATCATTGTTGTATGTGACAATGCCATGCTACCTATTGTCTGGTGAACTAACACAAATACATTTTCAACTGTGCCTTACATTTAGATGTAATAATAAGAATTGAAAATACCTGATACAAGCATACAGTATTAAAAAGCTTTTGAATGGCTTTACAGACCTAATTTATCTGCATTATTTTACAAACTGGTGGTACATTTTTGATGGTTAGCAGCAGAGAAAAAAGCTAATCTGGTTCATCCATTTCTTCTGAATAATTCTGTCCTGTTGAATATCAATAAATTTAGCAATCCAGACAGTCTCAATTCATGGATTGTATGACTCTCTGCAGATTGGACAATTCTGCCTATATTCATACATTTTTTAAAAACTCACTATTTGTTGAATTGCCAAGTCACCTGGTTTCTCAACCGATTTGCTGATCATTAGTTGGCAATCCTGCTTGTGTGGCCAGTCAGTGGAGCTGATTTACTGAAGAGTAGAAAATTACCTACCAAAGTAAACGTTTACTTAGCTTAGTGAATAAAGCAATGTTTCTGTTCAAATTACATATCCAATCATGTCCAGGGTAATTAAAAACACTAATAGGATTTTTTCTTGCACATGATTGGATAGTTAAAGTTTGCCAAGTGAACATCCTATACTCTTTAAGTAAAGCAGCTTTGTTTTGTAAACCTCTGACCTTATTCTAGGTGTTCTAGCAGTTCCTCAGGTTTCTCTGATAATATAATATTTTAATATAAATATAGATTTTTTTTAAAGATATAATATAAAAAGAGCTTGTTCACTGAAATCAACTTCGATATTTTATAATCTCACCTTTACTTGTTTGTTTCTTGGTATAGATTTCATCGTCCATAGGGAAACAAAGAAAATTGCAAGTTATAATGGGAGTTTATATTCAGGAAATGGGAATTTACCAATAAATCATCACTATATTGAATCTTCTCAACATGGGCACATTTATGGAGCTTAAATGAATATCGTGAAGGAAAGTAAAAGGATGGATTACTGGAAAAACAGAAGCCTTTGCATGTTGGTAGATTCCCCATTGTTGTAAAGGTGAACTTTGGCTAATAGAGAAAATCTAAACTAACCTTTTAGCCAGAGTTCATAGGGTTATCTGGCCTGAGGTTGGTTACACTTTTCTCACCTTTCAAGTGTTACATTGCTTCTGCCCAATTTGTCAAAGCCAACAGTGAGCAGCCTAGTTTTTCAGCTTTGGCATATGTCTTCTGCATGTAACAACCGTGAGAATAGCTGCCAACTTGTGTTTCAGAAGACAATTTACTATTGATTATCATAGCAAGAATTGTCTCACAAGAGAGTATTAGCTATAATTGTCTCCTTAACTATTTCCTAATAAAAGGATGAACAGATGTTAAGTATATATTGCTCCTGGAAATTATAACGCATTCCTCCGTATATACCTTGGAAGACGCCCAGAATCATCTGCAATTGCACTGTGCCTGGAAATAAATTACGTTCTTAATTCTGAAGACTCAAAACCTTTTCTTCTTCACAAAAAGATTTTGTGCTGTAACCAATACAGATCCAGTATTTAAACTTGAAGACTAAGACAGTCTGACCACAGTCACTCCACACTACCAGGCTTACGGTAAAGAATGGCTGCTCTGTCTGAACCACAAGAATATCAGCACATGGTTCAATAACTATTTCTGACATTCACTCTTTTTGTAAAAATGTGAACTCAAGCATGTCAATGACAGTGTAACTAATTTTATTTTATTGTATATTATGTATGTATTCCATAGCGCCCTGTGGTTATCTGCAATGTTTACACTAAAATATATGATATAATATACATAGCACTTAACTCTATTGAAGGGCAGAATAGATTCAACTATATGTACCATGTTTAACATAAAATGTGAACAGATATATTGTTGATACCTAAAGGAGGCCTATTAGTTTGTTCATTATCAGTTTTAAGTGTATATTCTTAGAAGAAAGCTAAGTTTATCCCAAACATATGTTAGTTTAGATTGAAAGCTGACTTACAAAAACTAAGCTAGTTTCAGTGTTTTTGGAATTGGGTTATTATAGTGGAACTCCTTGCAAATATAAAAAAAAAATTACATATATACATGCTTATATGTGGGGTTATTTATTTATCAATTAATACTGATATAAAAGATGGCAATCTGCCTTTCTAAAATCATCCCACAATTGTCTTAATAGCAGATATCAGTTTGAGAGTGGGAGATTGTGCACTAAAAGCCAAATACCGTAGGCTCTGTTGCATTGGGAAGTGCTGTCAGTCTGAAATGTTTAGAAGCTGGTTGTCCACGATCCAGTGATCAGACAGATGACCCTGAAAACGCAAAACTGCAATAACAATTATTGGTGTCACCCTTGGTGGCTTGGCAGTATATTTGAAAATTACAAAAGTGGCTAAACAGAGTTACAAACATCTTAGCAGGTATAGCTTTTACATATATTTTAACAGTATTTGTGTGGAGTTCAACTTTAAATGGCACAGTTTAGTACTCTGTGACTAAACTGAATCAATATCTGAAAAAAAAAATCACCTGGGAAATTTAAATGCCATATATATTTTACTTTAGCAGCAACTCACAGAAAAGTGAACATGGAGCTAAATTTTAGAGAATCTTCTTTTTGTAGATCCCGCCTCTAAGAAGTGCTGTATAACACACCGTTAGGTCTGCTTTAATGAAACCAGCATGCTTTAGATAGGGTGGGTAGGGTATGGAATGCTAAAGATTTAATAGCTTAAAAAAAAAAGGCAGGTTGCATTAAGTCATCTGACCTGCAATAGCTCTGCCATGGCTTTGGCTCATTGCATCTACTGATAGGTGCGTTTCTTTAGCCTTTCGCACCTGTACTCTACCTCCCCTTAGGGCTCTTTCAGACAGGCAGGAATGCTTATCGCCCTCTAGCAGGGGCCAGCAGGCATTCAGGAGGTGCTACTGCTCCCTGGTTTTTTTTTTTTTACTTTACTTTTTAAATTGCCAAACGGCAAATCTTACAATGCGTTACCTCACCGCAACTGCAAAATAAAGCGCTTGGCTTGTGGTTGTGGTGCACCCCAATTGATCTCAATAGGCAAGTTATATTTCAGTGGGCAGCCAGGGGTGTGAAAGAGCCCTTACTTATGTGTGTCTGGTTGATTAAAGAAATTTCCAACTTTAGGGTTTAGGTCTGCTTTAAAACAGTGCAGGTGTGTTCCACAGCATCATTCAGCTTAATGAGCCTTTGATATTGTAAATGTAATGTGGTAGACTATAAATAAGCGCAAGTGAGTTATTTCAGTAATCCATAGCACAGTCAGATAGATAATTTCTGAATTATTGTTATGAATCACTATACTTTGCACATCATCTTGGAATTGTCTAATTGAATAACATTTTTTTTTCTGTATTCAAGTCACAGGCAAGAGGCAGTAGTAAATGTCTTAGAGTTTTATTTTTAATTGTTAAAAGCTTTACCATAGTGCCATTTGTTATAAACATGGCCAGTTTATCTGTTTACCTGCCAAATTTAAATCAAAATTACAATGCTTTAACGCTGTACAATTTGTGTCTTAAAAACCTTGCTAATGCCTGAATTATCAGTATTAGAATTGATTTTATATTATGAGTGTGTGTATATAAAGATGATGTAGTTAGTTGTGTTTTATTATTTTAAATGGTGAAAATAAAAAAAACCGTAAAAATTCTAAAAGATATGAGGCATTTTAGCCTTAATTACTGGCATTACCAATATGCAAATTGATTGTGTGTTCTTGCGCACAATAGAATAGTGTTAGAGAAGTTTTTAAGATTCATGCACATGAAAAAACATGACAATCTTCTTTAATGGTTTTAATTGTAAAGTATGACAAAGTATAGAATAGAGTTTATACTTTATGACATCTCAGTACTATTGAAAGATTCTGATTTGTTACTTTATTTCTTTATCCAGATAAAAGTACAAAACATTAGTGACATGGAAGTCATTCTACAACTGACATTTACTGAAATACCTATTTCGAACAAACTGCCTCCTACCTGAGCCAGTGTATAGAGTCTCCCCATAGGTGGATGTATTTATGTATGTGGGCATATTGATGTAATGAAACCAGTGACAGATTCACTGTATTTGCACAGCATGATTTCTAAAATATGCAGTTTGTTTTGAGTATTGAAAATGTACAGCATACAACATAGCATGTAGACTTTAGTCAAGGTGCAGATGTTCCTGACATTCCACATTGTTTCCAGTTTGAAGGGACATGTTTAAATGCCGCTTCTACAGTGTTGTCATTTAAAGATACATTGGTGAAATGTGATACTTTAATTTTGGATGGCTATTAGTTCCTTAAAGAAGAAAACTCAGAAAGTGAACTCCCGCTGCTTTGTTCTCTCCCCCCAACCTGTAACTGGGTTACAGTTTTTTTAGAGGGAGGGGAGTGAGTACTGGTTTTGATCCGTACCCGCTCCTGCTTTAGCAATCCTTGCCTAGGTGAGGATAACGCCCCTTGTCCCATGCACCTCCACCAACCCTGCACCATTTACACAGCACTGCAGGGATTCGGTTGTGGTTCCCCAGGAATGCGCAGTAGGCCCCCTTATCCATGACGATGCCGCCAGGGAGTCGCATCGGTAACATGAACCAGAACAAGAAGGCACTGGTAAGTACAGGATTTGTAGCTGCCATTTAAAAAAAAAAGAAAAGAAAACAAGTTCCTCTTTAAAGGTTTTTAAGTTTTTCTTTTCAGGACTTTGTTGGAAAGATGCCTGATTAGGAATTCTCAGTTAACATACCTGCTTTGGCCATTATAGTTTCACTCCAGATGATTTCAGAGAGAGCAGCCACAAAGTTAGATCTTCATGGATTGGCTTTAAAATTCTTGCCATGCAGGTCTAAGCTAATAACTTAGATTTAGACCAGGTACTGGTGAGTAGCTCTAATGGATGTCAACCGTGGGAGTTGTAACAAACTATTCATACTGCCGATGTCCACCAAAAACTGAAATCAGTTTTTTTATGGATTTACAGTTTAAAAGAACAAAGTTTTGGTAGAATATACCCATTTATGAGTGGGTATATGCATTTTGGTCATTTTAAAAGATTATCTAAAGTAAGGTAATTCTTTGTGCAAGATTATTGCTTCAAAACATTATTATGGGAATGTTGAAAAAAGAGTGCCTTCTGCTTCCTTTTAGCTGGCGTCAAGCAAGCGGGCATTTCCTTCTTGGCATAGGGACCAGTAATCTTTAAAGAATGATTGCTACTCCTCTGCTCTTGGCACGCAGAGATTAAGAACTAAGGCTGTTCTTAAAGATTCCCAAACTAGATTTTAATAAAAAATAAAATAAGAGTCATTGTTGGATTTATGGCATTTACACATAAGATATAATTACATAAAATATTAAATGGGGCACTTGTAGAAAATTGTGGTTGATGATTTTAAAAAAAAAAAAATGGACAACTAAAGCAATAGTGAAAATCAGGTCTGTCTTCACAGGCAAGATCATTTTGTCTAAAACTCAAAGTATAGAAGAGAATTATTTAATATAACATTCTACATTCTAATAAAACCCTTAATATTGTAAAATCAACATGCAACTCAGACATTTTCGGACAGTTCTGCTTCGTTTATTAACTTTGTATGTTATAAGGTCTCTAAGTTTTAATTAAAATTCTTTAGCAAAGACCTCTAGGATTGCCAATGGTAATTAGTGTAGGCCTCCATCACAGGCTGACATTTTGGTTATGTAAAGCTAGGTGATTTTTTTTTTTTTTTACATTTTCTAAACCGTGAAGGCCAAGACATGAGCAGAACACATTAAGGACCTTACTTTAAAATGACAAAACACGATTGTAATAATAAACAATTTTACAAAAGCCTTAAAGCATATTAAAAGCAATTAAATTATTAAATCAAAGCAATGACATTCTTGATGATCTGATTTGCAGATTTTTCCTAAAGAATATAATAAAACTTACCTCTGAATTTGCTGTGTTCTGGTAATGACATGTCTGCACTCTGTCTGTGGCTGCTTAAGGCTACATCCACACTGGCAATTTAGGCCAGTGTGAATTGTATTGTCAGAAATCTTCTGGTTCCTACTGCACCTGTAAGCAACTAGGTGCGGTTGCCAGCCCCTTTCACTGTTATGACAGGTCACCGACGGTCGCAGCTATTCGTGGCTCTCAGCACAGCTTACTGATTTTTAGATTGCACCAGCCATTGGCAATAATAGTCAGATGCTGACCAACATGACCATATATGATTGTATGGGGGAGTGAAATAAAGGACCAGCAGTTGGGCATGACGTAATGGATGCTTCTAAAAATTCTATTTCTTACAGTATTAACATTCTGTTTACCTCTTTGTATATGATTGTACAGGAAACCAAGAAATAAAGAACCAGCAATTGGGCAAGACATACTGGTTATTTCTAATAATTCTGTTTCGGATCATGGTTATATGGCGTTCAACATCACTAAATTACAATATATCTTTAAGGCCCATACACACAATCAGTAAATTGTACAAAAAATACCGCTTTCGCGATCATACGATAATCTGATCATCAGTATACAGCTTTTGTCTGAAATTATTAGAAGGGACAAACTCGAAAAATTTTCTTGTACTTTTTTTTGTCCGAAAATACAATACATTACATCACTTCCAAATTTTTATTTTGTCGTACGAGAATTTTCAAACTGTAGTAACCTCTTCTTCATTTTCGATATGGAGACTAGCATACAAAAGACAAAAACGCACAATTATTCATCTGATCATCTCATTGTGTGTACCAGGCTTTATTAAAATCTTGTTCCCACTGTTTAGGCTGTAAGCCTGTTCACAGCTAACAAAGGCAGGCCAAGGATAGTAAGAGTGATAAATTACCATGGATAAATGTTGCTGAAACTGAATCTGAATATGGTTATAAATGGCAGGTTATTTGATAGGTTGAGGTAGGTCGTATTGTAGATTTTGGTGTCTGACTGGCTGGGGGAAATTTTGGAAGGTTTAGCAAATATTATTTGAATATCTTTTGTGGGTGAACCCTCAAGCAACTTTAGGGTAATTGGTTGCTCCTACCAACCATTTGCTACTTGAACAATAGCCGGAACTGTATATCTTCTGCAGACAACAGTTTGTTAACGGGCTAAAATATTATTCGTACAATACCTCCCATCCCATTTCTCATTCGTGACTTTTTGATACATAAAATGTTACAATGCAGTTTCTGTTAATTATTTAAACAATATTTGTCAAATCTTTCCAAAACCAGTCAGGCTATAGGCAATGTATGTTATGGGTTGAATGTGGTTTTAGTAAACAGGATTTATCCTAAGGAATGTAGAGCAGAGGAAGGTTTTACCACAAAGTGGACCTATATGGAAAACCCTAAAGTTAATGTAAACCTGATTCATGAAATTTGAGCTGGGCACATATATCTGCAGTGTTTTCTTATCTCTCTTCAAAGCACTATGTCCCATAGTTGTCTCCTGCTCCATTCTTCTGTTATCAGCCTAATGACTTCAAACACGTTCTCCATCACATGTGATAAAAGCAGCTGGTGTTTTGTGTTGGGGGGGCTATAAATAGATTAGCAGAGTACTGAACGATTCAACGAACAGTGCTGAAATTCTCTCCCTATGAGGAGAGGGGGTGTGTGCCTTTCCTCCAATCAGCTGTCTTGGCTGTATGCCCAGGCTTCACTGCAGTGCTAACCAGTAAAGAGAAAATCTCCTAACACGATCTGAACAGTATATAAAGATGAAGACAGCAGATATACAGTGCCTTGAAAAAGTATTCATAACCCTTAACATTTTCCACATTTTGCCATGTTACAACCAAAAACTTAAATGTATTTTATTGGGATTTTATGTAATGGATCAACACAAAGTGGCACATAATTGTGAAGTGGAAGGAAAATGATGAATGGTTTTCAATTTTTTTTAAATAATAAATAATAATAATAAATATCTGAAACGTGTGGCGTGCATTTGTATTCAGCCCTCTTTATTCTAATACCCCCAACTAAAATCTTGTGGAACCAATTGCCTTCAGAAGTCACCTAATTAGTAAATAAAGTCCACCTGTGTGTAATTTAGAAAAAGGAAAAAGAAAAACCCTATCAAAAAACAAATGGATTTCATGGGCACAACATGAGATGGTGTTTATCTGCCTTCAGAAGTTACCTAATTAGTAAATGGAGTCCACCTGTGTGTAAATTATTCTCACTATAAATACAACTGTTCTGTGAAGCCCTCAGGAGGTTTATTGGAGAACCTTAGTGAACAAACAGCATCATGAAGGCCAAGGAACACTCCAGACAGGTCAGGGATAAAGCTGTGGAAGAGTTTAAAGCAAGGTTAGGTTATAAAAAAAAATATCCCAAGCTTTGAACATGTCACGGAGCTCTGGAGGAGCTGCAGAGATCCACAGCTCAGCTGGGAGAATCTGTCCACAGAACAACTATTAGTCGTGCACTCCACAAATCTGGCCTTTTTGGAAGCGTGGAAAGAAGAAAGCCATTGTTGAAAGAAAGCCATAAAAAGTCCCTTTCGCAGTTTGCGAGAAGCCATGTGAGGGACACAGCAAATATATGGAAGAGGGGGTGCTCTAATCAAATAAGACCAAAATTTAACTTTTTGGCCTAAAAGCAAAACGCTATGTGTGGCAGGAAAACTAACACTGCACATCACCCTGAACACACCATCCCCACCGTGAAACATGGTGGTGGCAGCATCATGTTGTGGGGGTGCTGCTTTTCTTCAGCAGGGACAGGGAAGCTGGTCAGAGTTTATGGGAAGATGGATGGAGCCAAATACAGGGCAGTCTTAGAAGAAAACCTGTTAGTCTGCAAAAGACTTGAGACTGGGGCAGAGATTCACCTTCCAGTAGGACAACGACCCTAAACATACAGCCAGAGGTACAGTGGAATGGTTTAGATGAAAGCATATTCATGTGTTAGAATAGCCCAGTCAAAGTCCAGACCTAAATCCAATTAAGAATCTGTGGCAAGACTTGTAAATTGCTGTTTACAGATGCTCTCCATCCAATCTGAGAGAGCTTGAGATTTTTTCCAAAGAAGAATGGGCAAAAATGTCTCTCTAGATGTGCAAAGCTGGTAGAGACATTCACAAAAAGACTTGCAGCTGTAATTGTAGCGAAAGGTGGCCCTACAAAGTATTGACTCAGGGGGGGGGCTGAATACAAATGCATGCCACACTTTTCACATATTTATTTGTAAAAAATTTTGAAAACCATTTCTCATTTTCCTTCTACTTCACAACAATTATGTGGCACGTTGTGTTGGTCTATCACATAAAATCCCAATAAAATATATTTACGTTTTTGGTTGTAACATGACAAAATGTGGAAAATTTCAAGGGGTATGAATACTTTTTCAAGGCACTGTATATGTAAAACTTATGTAGGGAGATTTTTCATCCCTGTGTATCATCTGAGGCTGTTCACTTCACTGGGTATATGTGAGGGTTTACACCCACTGTAAGCTTGTCTGTCTAACAGGGATTTGTCAACTCAGTTTAATAGGACAAAACAATCATTTAAAAATATACTGTTGGCAGTTTCTGATTAGAAGCAGCAAAGCATTTCTGCGCATGTGACAGCGCCTAGACACTTAACACTAGGAAAATGTTGATATGCGTCTGTGAAGCTAGAACAATTGTCATAAACTTAAAGCCTCGTACACATGGGCCAAATATCGGGCAGTTCAACAGAAGCGGACCAGCATTCGGCCAGTGTGTATGAAGGCCCGTATGGCTTCTGTCGAAGGGGCGTGACTGAAAATGATCTGCCGATCAGCATCCAATCAGCGCTGTAAGCGCTGAGCGGTGTGTTCTGGCAGGGGGGGGCACCCCCCTGTCAGAACACAATGACTCAGCAGGGAGATTGCTTTACTAACATCCGGTAGTACAGCAGCTCCTCAGTTTTTGTTTTTTTGTTTTTTTCCTTCAGCCTGCTGGTTTGAGGCAAATGTGCAAATTCGCACCGGAGATATGTGAACCGGATCTTTAGAAAGCCGGTTAAAATCTCCTGCTATCGCGAGTTGGATGCAGGGAATCCGCATCCAAATCGCAATGGTGTGAACCCAGCCTTAACGGTAAAAAAACCTTATAGTGTACCTAGCATGCACACGGGTTTATTGTAAATGCTGCTTCTCCTGACAGGAGAAAATCAGCGTTAAAATCTCACCTAAGCTGCTTTTTTTTTTTTTTTTAAACCAGTTTACCAGCATTTGGTGTTTGGGAGTTTATTTTATTTGCCAGAATTATAATTATGTTGCCCATTGAAATTGATAAATGCTGAAGTGCTTTGACTGCCTAAAATCTGCTGCTCCTAAACTGTTTAAAAGCCTTTGGGGTTGATTTACTAAAGGCAAATAGACAAAGTGCAGTTGCTCCAGGACTTAATAAATGAGGAAAGCTTCACTTTGAAAAGAATACCCAATCACGTCCAAGGAAAATAAAAAAAAGAAGCATTTTTGCTTGCATGTGATTGGATGATGAAAGTCAGCAGAGTTTCTGCTCATTTACTAAGCTGTGGAGCAACTGCACTTTGCGAATTGCACAGTAAATCAACCCCTTTGTGTGCATGGACACATATGCTTTTATTGAGTTGAGTGCATGAGGACTTAATCTTGTGGCCTCACAGGAACCAGAATTTACATAGTATAAAATGCAATAAGATTCACAACTTTCTGAAACTGATTGAAGGGTAAGGCTGCCTCATTCTACATTCACTTTACTCTCTGTGTCCCATCTTATCCACACTATGCCCCTAAAGGAACCATTTTTACAATTAGCAAACCTTAACCTATCATCATCATCATCGTCATCTTTGAAACCATAACATTTAAAATATATTCAAAAAAGTAAATTCTAGATTTGAAACACAGGCGCTGCAAACTCCGTTAAGTGTTATTTAACAAATACTTTTATTCCACTAAGATGAATTTCTGTTTTTATCACCCAACATTGGAAATTCAGCTTTGGCTAAGATCTGATATGTAAATTTCACACACTTCTTTTACTTGCCTTGGCCATTCCTCAGGCAAAGGTCTTATGCCACCTTGTCAGCAGCAATCTTCCCACATTCTGTTCCTTTGATAACATGGCAGTCTCAAGAATACCCTCTGGCAGGGCTGTGACTTCCCTGTTCTGCATTAATTGTAATGTCAGCTGATTAAGTGGCAGCTAAAGGAAGAGCATGGGACTTCATTTTATTAAACCAGTTCAACCCTGTAAATTCACTTTCACATAGAAGCTTTACCAACATTCAATTTCTTGCTTCAAATTTCTTGGTGGATCAACAGGTAAATGCAGCTTAGATAGCTAAACATGCATATTGTTTCTTTGTAGAGGAATTTTATATACCTATATGTAGATGTCAACAATGAATTGTATAGCATGGCCTATAAATATATATATATATATATATAAATGCTGAAAAATGACTGCATCAGGAATGCGTCTTTCTGCTTTTTCATTACAAATAAACAGATTGCTGTATTTGCCTTAAATGAATCATGTATACAGGGGAGTATCTTGTGGTTTCTTTGTGGACGTGATGAATTAGCGTGGCAGCTGTAATTGGTAGACGGAGATATATTTTGTCTTGTAGTAATTAGTGACCTTTTGCTGTATGTAGGATGCAAAGAGTATTTTCTGTGAATTGTAAATAACTGGAAATGTACGCTGGTTGAAATCTAAAGGACACTCTTTGTTCTTTATGTGTATTGTAACTCAATATGCATATATGTATTATATAATATATTTTTTCCACTGATATAATCTGAAAGATAAAAATGTATTATTTTTTTTTATATTCCCTGTCATAACTTTATTTTGTGTTATATACTATATTAACAATCACAGATGTGCTCTGTATACAGTCTTACATTATTGTAGAGTTCAATGCTGTGCACACTTTCAAGTGCCTTAGAACAATGTTTAGATCTTATTATTATTATATGATAAAAATACAATTGTTACCTCATTAAAAAAAGTTGGAAAAACAAATATGTATTTATTGTCATTATTAAGTTGGGTTTCTAAAGCTATTTTGAACTCAACTCTTTAAAGCTGAACTCTGGAACACAAAGTTCCCTTTCCCATGGAGGAGTCTGTGAGGCGCCCTGTGTCACATCCCACGGATGTAAAGGGCACCTTACAAAACAAATGAAGAAAAACAACCTCCTGCTCGCAGGTGTGGTGTTTAGAGACCGATGGACCCTCACTGTTCCACTCCAGGGATTCGTTCGGCCACCGCGCTTTGCTGCTCTTTTAGGACTGGGAAAGCCCCAATGTCAAATGAACTAGAAAATAAACAGAGGGCGCACCAGCTTAGTGCATTAGCTTTATAAATCATTTACAGTACTAGTGGAAAAAATTGTAATTGTTATACTCACATACACAAATGTATGTAAACTCATCAATGATTCTCAAATCCAGAGATATGAGATTCTCTGCACATACTCTCTTTCATGGGAATATGCCACTCTGATTAAAAATGGCTGACATGTTCCAAGGTTCTACATGAAGAGGGGACTCCCGTTGGGACATGTCAGACATATTTAATCCATCTTTGCTTGAAAGAGAGTATGTGCATAGGATCTCACGTCTTTGGATGTGAGAATCATTGATGAGCTTACATACATTTGTGTTTGTGAGTAAAACAATTGATTTTATTCCACTAATGGTTTATAAGATAATGCATTAGGCTGGTACACCCTCTGTTGGTTTATTTTCTACTCCTCAAAGCTACCTGGCCTATAATTCTTTTGGACTCTAATTATTGTGGTATGCAGATGATGGGCTTTAGTCAGCTGCACAGATGGAAATTTGCCTAGACAGTCAACTGCTGAGGGCAGATTGACGGGGTGGGGAAAGACTAAGGGGGTCAACAGTAACTGCAGGCGTGTGTATTGCCCTACAAGAACTACAAATGAATGGTGACATGATCAGTTGCCTGGCTCAAGCAGGTAGAGAAAAGAAGGTGGTTGACTGGGTTTCAGAACTGAACACTGCAGCCAATGAGACCTGTAAAACACAACTTTTGAGGGGCATACATCAAGGAAAAGTTGATTTTGTTTGATATTATGTAACTACATAGTTACATAGGTGAGGTTGAAAAAAGACACAAGTCCATCAAGTCCAACCTATGTGTGTGATTATATGTCAGTATTACATTGTATATCCCTGTATGTTGGGGTCGTTCAGGTACTTATCTAATAGTTCTTTGAAACTATCGATTCCTCCTGCTGAAACCATAGCCTGTGGAAGGGAATTCCACATCCTTTTCGCTCTTACAGTAAACAACCTTGTATGCAGTTTAAGGTTAAATCCTAGATTTTCCCAGAGGTTCTTCCCCTAGTGAGTAGATTGCATTCATATTTTTGCCACCCAAATGCATTATTTTACATTTTTCTATATTAAACCTCATTTGCCATGTAGTTGCGCACCCCATTAATTTGTTCAGATCTTCTTGCAAGGTTTTCACATCCTGCGGAGAGGTTATTGCCCTGCTTAGCTTAGTATTGTCCGCAAATACAGAGATCGAACTGTTTATCCCATCCTCCAGGTCGTTTATGAACAAATTAAATAGGATTGGTCCCAGCACAGAACCCTGGGGGACCCCACTTTCCACCCCTGACCATTCCGAGTACTCCCCATTTATCACCACCCTCTGAACTCGCCCTTGTAGCCAGTTTTCAATCCATGTACTCACCCTGTGGACCATGCCAACGGACCTTACTTTGTACAGTAATCCTTTATGGGGAACAGTGTCAATTGCTTTTGCAAAATCCAAATACACCACGTCTACGGGCCTTCCTTTATCTAGATGGCAGCTCACCTCCTCAGAGAAGGTTAATAGATTGGTTTGGCAAGAACGATTCTTCATTAATCCATGCTGATTACAGCTAATGATACTGTTTTCATTACTAACATTTTGTATATAGTCCCTTATCATCCCCTCCAAGAGCTTGCATACTATTGATGTTAGGCTAACTGGTCTGTAAATCCCAGGGATGTATTTTGGCCCTTTTTTTAAATTTTGGTGCTTCATTGGCTTTTCTCCAATCAGCTGGTGCCATTCCAGTCAGAAGACTGTCAGTAAAAATTAGGAACAATGGTCTGGCAATTACTTGACCAAGTTCCCTAAGTACCTAAGTGCAAGCCATCTGGTCCCGGTGATTTATTAATGTTAAGTTTGCCAAGTCTTTTTCTAATTCTGTCCGCTGTTAGCAATGAGGGTGCGTCCCGCGATGTGTCATGAGGATAAACACTGCAGTTTTGGTTACTGAAGCCCCTCGATTACCTCGTGAAGACTGAATAGAAGAATGAATTCAATACCTTTTCCATCTCCCCATCCTTTGTAACCAGATGTCCTTCCTCATTCTTTATGGGGCCAATATGGTCCGTCCTCCCTTTTTTTTACTGTTTATATACTTAAAGAATTTCTTGGGTTTTTTTTGCTCTCCTCCACTATGTGTCTTTCATGTTCTATCTTAGCCGCCCTAATTGCACCCTTACATTTCTTGTTGCATTCTTTGTAAATTCTGAATGCTGATGATAATCCCTCAGCCTTGTATTTTTTGAAGGCCTTCTCCCTTGCTTTTATATGCATTTTTACATTGGAGTTAAACCATCCAGGACTTTTGTTCGTTCTTTAACCAGTTGCCGACCGCCGCACACAGATGTACGTCGACAGAGCGGCACGGGCAGGCAAAAGGGCTTACCTGTACGTCCCTGCCTGCCCGCGGGTGGGGGGTCCGGTGCCTGCGGCGGTCGGCAAATCTTCCCCGGCGATCGGTGGTGAGGGGGAGGCCATCCATTCGTGGCCCCCCCCCCCTCGCGATCGCTCCCAGCCAATGGGATCATTTCCCTGCCTCTGTATTGTACACAGAGGCAGAGGAAATGATGTCATCTCCCCTCGGCTCGGTATTTTCCGTTCCGGGCCGAGGAGAGAAGACTGGCATGTAAGTGCACAAACACAACACAACACTGTAGAACATGCCAGGCATACAAAACACCCCGATCCCCCCCCCCCGATCACCCCCCGATCCCCCCCCAATCACCCCCCCCCCCCCGTCACAAACTGACACCAAGCAGGTTTTTTTTTTTTTTTTTTTTTCCTGATTACTGCATAGTGTCAGTTTGTGACAGTTACAGTGTTGGGACAGTTAGTATTACCCCCCTTTAGGTCTAGGGTACCCCCCTAACCCCCCTAATAAAGTTTTAACCCCTTGATCACCCCCTGTCACCAGTGTCACTAAGCAATCATTTTTCTGATCGCTGTATTAGTGTCGCTGGTGACGCTAGTTAGGGACGTAAATATTTAGGTTCGCCGTCAGCGTTTTATAGCGACAGGGACCCCCATATACTATCTAATAAATGTTTTAACCCCTTGATTGCCCCCTAGTTAACCCTTTCACCACTGATCACCGTATAACCATTATGGGTGACGCTGGTTAGTTTGTTTATTTTTTATAGTGTCAGGGCACCCGCCGTTTATTACCGAATAAAGGTTTAGCCCCCTGATCGCCCGGCGGTGATATGCGTCGCCCCAGGCAGCGTCAGATTAGCGCCAGTACCGCTAACACCCACGCACGCATCATACGCCTCCCTTAGTGGTATAGTATCTGTACGGATCAATATCTGATCCAATCAGATCTATACTAGCGTCCCCAGCAGTTTAGGGTTCCCAAAAACGCAGTGTTAGCGGGATCAGCCCAGATACCTGCTAGCACCTGCGTTTTTCCCCTCCGCCCGGCCCAGCTCAGCCCACCCAAGTGCAGTATCGATCGATCACTGTCACTCACAAAACACTAAACGCATAACTGAAGCGTTCAGAGTCAGGCCTGATCCCTGCGATCGCTAACAGTTTTCTTGGTAGCGTTTTGGTGAACTGGCAAGCACCAGCCCCAGGCAGTGTCAGGTTAGCGCCAGTACCGCTAACACCCACGCACGCACCGTACACTTCCCTTAGTGGTATAGTATCTGATCGGATCAATATCTGATCCGATCAGATCTATACTAGCGTCCCCAGCAGTTTAGGGTTCCCAAAAACGCAGTGTTAGCGGGATCAGCCCAGATACCTGCTAGCACCTGCGTTTTGCCCCTCCGCCCGGCCCAGCCCAGCCCACCCAAGTGCAGTATCGATCGATCACTGACACTTACAAAACACTAAACTAAAGAGTCAGGCCTGATCCTGCGATCGCTAACAATTTTTTTGGTAGCGTTTTGGTGAACTGGCAAGCACCAGCGGCCTAGTACACCCCGGTCGTAGTCAAACCAGCACTACAGTAACACTTGGTGACGTGGCGAGTCCCATAAGTGCAGTTCAAGCTGGTGAGGTGGCAAGCACAAGTAGTGTCCCGCTGCCACCAAAAAGACAAACACAGGCCCGTCGTGCCCATAGTGCCCTTCCTGCTGCATTCGCCAATCCTAATTGGGAACCCACCGCTTCTGCAGCGCCCGTACTTCCCCCATTCACATCCCCAACCAAATGCAGTCGGCTGCATGAGAGGCATTTTCTTTATGTCCTCCCGAGTACCCCTACCCAGCGAACCCCCCAAAAAAGATGTTGTGTCTGCAGCAAGTGCGGATATAGGCGTGACACCCGCTATTATTGTCCCTCCTGTCCTGACAATCCTGGTCTTTGCATTGGTGAATGTTTTGAACGCTACCATGCACTAGTTGAGTATTAGCGTAGGGTACAGCATTCCACAGACTAGGCACACTTTCACAGGGTCTCCCAAGATGCCATCGCATTTTGAGAGACCCGAACCTGGAACCGGTTACAGTTATAAAAGTTACAGTTACAAAAAAAAGTGTAAAAAAAAAAAAACACATAACAAAAATATAAAATAAAAAAAAATAGTTGTCGTTTTATTGTTCTCTCTCTCTCTATTCTCTCTATTGTTCTGCTCTTTTTTACTGTATTCTATTCTGCAATGTTTTATTGTTGTTATGTTTTATCATGTTTGCTTTTCAGGTATGCAATTTTTTATACTTTACCGTTTACTGTGCTTTATTGTTAACCATTTTTTTGTCTTCAGCTACGCCATTCACGACTTTGAGTGGTTATACCAGAATGATGCCTGCAGGTTTAGGTATCATCTTGGTATCATTCTTTTCAGCCAGCGGTCGGCTTTCATGTAAAAGCAATCCTAGCGGCTAATTAGCCTCTAGACTGCTTTTACAAGCCGTGGGAGGGAATGCACCCCCCCCCCCAACGTCTTCCGTGTTTTTCTCTGGCTCTCCTGTCTCAACAGGGAACCTGAAAATGCAGCTGGTGATTCAGCCAGCTGACCATAGAGCTGATCAGAGACCAGAGTGGCTCCAAACATCTCTATGGCCTAAGAAACCGGAAGCTACGAGCATTTTGTGACTTAGATTTCGCCGGATGTAAACAGCGCCATTGGGAAATTGGGAAAGCATTTTATCACACCGATCTTGGTGTGGTCTGATGCTTTGAGGGCAGAGGAGAAATCTAGGGTCTAATAGACCCCAATTTTTTCAAAAAAGAGTACCTGTCACTACCTATTGCTATGATAGGGGATATTTACATTCCCTGAGATAACAATAAAAATGATTAAAAAAAAAATGAAAGGAACAGTTTAAAAATAAGATAAAAAAAAATAAGAATAATAAAGAAAAAAAAAAAAAAAAAAAAAGCACCCCTGTCCCCCCTGCTCTCGCGCTAAGGCGAACGCAAGTGTCGGTCTGGCGTCAAATGTAAACAGCAATTGCACCATGCATGTGAGGTATCACCGCGAACGTCAGATCGAGGGCAGTAATTTTAGCAGTAGACCTCCTCTGTAAATCAAAAGTGGTAACCTGTAAAGGCTTTTAAAGGCTTTTAAAAATGTATTTAGTTTGTCGCCACTGCACGTTTGTGCGCAATTTTAAAGCATGTCATGTTTGGTATCCATGTACTCGGCTTAAGATCATCTTTTTTATTTCATCAAACATTTGGGCAATATAGTGTGTTTTAGTGCATTAAAATTTAAAAAAGTGTGTTTTTTCCCCAAAAAATGTGTTTGAAAAATCGCTGCGCAAATACTGTGTGAAAAAAAAAAATTAAACACCCACCATTTTAATCTGTAGGGCATTTGCTTTAAAAAAATATATAATGTTTGGGGGTTCAAAGTAATTTTCTTGCAAAAAAAAAATATTTTTTTATGTAATCAAAAAGTGTCAGAAAGGGCTTTGTCTTCAAGTGGTTAGAAGAGTGGGTGATGTGTGACATAAGCTTCTAAATGTTGTGCATAAAATGCCAGGACAGTTCAAAACCCCTCCAAATGACCCCATTTTGGAAAGTAGACACCCCAAGCTATTTGCTGAGAGGCATGTCAAGTCCATGGAATATTTTATATTGTGACACAAGTTGCGGGAAAGAGACAATTTTTTATTTTTTTTATTTTTTTTTGCGCAAAGTTGTCACTAAATGATATATTGCTCAAACATGCCATGGGAATATGTGAAATTACACCCCAAAATACATTCAGGTGGCAAACCCCCCCCCCCCCCCCCCAATGACCCCATTTTGGAAAGTAGACACCCCAAGCTATTTTCTGAGAGGTATAGTGAGTATTTTGCAGACCTCACTTTTTGTCACAAAGTTTTGAAAATGGAAAAAAGAAAAAAAATTTTTTTTTTTCTCGTCTTTCTTTATTTTCAAAAACAGATGAGAGCTGCAAAATACTCACCATGCCTCTCAGCAAATAGCTTGGGGTGTCTACTTTCCAAAATGGGGTCATTTGGGGGGGTTTTATGCCATCTGGGCATTTTATGGCCTTCAAAACTGTGATAGGTAGTGAGGAGTAAAATCAAAAATGTACGCCCTTAGAAATCCAGAAGGCAGTGATTGGTTTTCGCGGCCCCGTGCGCGGCTAGGCTCCCAAAAAGTCCCACACATGTGGTATCCCCATACTCAGGAGAAGCAGCTAAATGTATTTTGGGGTGCAATTCCACATATGCCCATGGCCTGTGTGAGCAATATATCATTTAGTGACAACTTTTTGTAATTTTTTTTTTTTTTTTTTTTTAGTCATTATTCAATCACTTGGGACAAAAAAAATGAATATTCAATGGGCTCAACATGCCTCTCAGCAATTTCCTTGGGGTGTCTACTTTCCAAAATGGGGTCATTTGTGGGGGTTTTGTACTGCCCTGCCATTTTAGCACCTCAAGAAACGACATAGGCAGTCATAAATTAAAGGCTGTGTAAATTCCAGAAAATGTACCCTAGTTTGTAGGCGCTATAACTTTTGCGCAAACCAATAAATATACACTTATTGACATTTTTTTTACCAAAGACATGTGGCCGAATACTTTTTGGCCTAAATGTATGACTAAAATTGAGTTTATTGGATTTTTTTTAGAACAAAAAGTAGAAAATATCATTTTTTTTTCAAAATTTTCGGTCTTTTTCCGTGTATAGCGCAAAAAATAAAAACGGCAGAGGTGATCAAATACCATCAAAAGAAAGCTCTATTTGTGGGAAGAAAAGGACGCAAATTTCGTTTGGGTACAGCATTGCATGACCGCGCAATTAGCAGTTAAAGCGACGCAGTGCCAAATTGTAAAAAGTGCTCTGGTCAGGAAGGGGGTAAATCCTTCCGGGGCTGAAGTGGTTAAAACTTATTTCCCAATAGGATGCGCTGGCTAATGCCCTTATTTAATATGCTCTTAAAGCAAACCCATCTCTCCTCTGTGTTCTTTGTTCCCAAGTTACAAGTACTTGGTTACAATTACTTATTGGTAAAAAGACAAATGATCTCTTCATAGTTTTTGTGAGAGCAAAAAAAAAAAATGCTGTATATCTCTGCAATGCATGCACATTTCTCTACAACTGCATAAACTGATAAATCTGATTTGTCAGAAATGATCTCCACTTATTAATCTCCTCATTGGGGACTGGCAACACACAGCATTATGTTGTCTAAGTGTTGTCAGCCCTGCCCAGTTGTCTTTTGTGAAACTACTGAAACCTTCCCTTATCCTATTCTTTAAAACAGAGGGGTTGATTTACTAAATAGAAATGGGCTGTTCACTTTGCAAAAAAAATTTCAATTTGCAAGGGGATGTGGTGAAATTTCACTTTTGCAAGAAATACCCAATCACATGCAAGGTAAATAGAAAACTGCATTTTTGCTTGCATGTGATTGGTAAATGGAAGTCAGCAGAGTTTCACATTTACTAAGCTCTGGGGCAAATTAGAGCTTACTAAGCTGTGCTTTTACTAAACTCTTAAGGCCCGTACACACGATCGGACTTTTTGACAACAAACATGCAAATTAGCTGTTTTGGGGCAACATCCGACCGTGTGTACGCTCCATCAGACAAACTTTTTTGTTTTTCATCTGACTTTTGTTGGCTGTGCGAACAGACAAACTTTCCGGCAACAAAAGTCTGATGGAGCAAAGTCCGATCGCCTGTACACAAAGCCATCTGACTTTTGTACAAACTACAGTACCTGCCAGCGAGAATGTTTCTCGGTGACAGGGTACTGTACATCTCGTGCTGGCTGCAATAGGAAAAACACATTTTCCTATTGTAGCGAGCGCGAGAGGGAATTCCCCTCTGGGAGCATACCAGGCCCTTAGGTCTGGTATGGATTTTAGGGGGAACCCCCTACGCCGAAAAAAAGGCATGGGGGTCCCCCAAAATCCATACCAGACCCTTATCCAAGCACGCAGCCCGGCCGGTCAGGAAAGGGGGTGGGGACGAGCGAGCCCCCCCTCCCGAACCATAACAGGCCGCATGCCCTCAACATGGGAGGGTGGGCGCTTTGGGCCGGGGGGCGCCCTGTTGAGGACAAGGGCCTCTTCCCGACAACCCTGGCCGTTGGTTGTCGGGGTCTGCGGGCGGAGGGCTTATGGGAATCCTGGAGCCCCCTTTAACAAGGGGGCCCCCAGATCCCGGCCCCCCACCCTATGTGAATGAGTATGGGGTACGTCGTACCCCTACCCATTCACCTGGGGGAAAAAGTGTCAATATAAAAACACACTAGACAGGTTTTTAAAGTAATTTATTAGGCAGCTCTGGGGGCCTTCTTCCGACTTCGGGGGTCTTCTTCCGACTTCTCTCTCCGGCCTCTTCTCCCGGTGTCCGGTTCTTCTCCCGCTCTTCTGCCGGGCTCCTCCGCTACCTTCTGCTCTTTTGCCGCTCTTTTGCTAGCGGTGGCCCGGTCATCTCCGTCGTCTTGTTCCCTCTTCTCTTCTTCCGATGTTGACATGATGCTGTCTCCTGCTGTAATGCTGTGTCCGAGTTGTGCGACGACTTATATAGGCATGGGGCGTGGTCACCGGGTGATGTCACCCGGTGACCCCGCCCGCTTATGACGTCACAGTCCCATCATGCCCCGGGACTGTGACGTCATAATAATAAGTTATATATAATAATAAGTTATATAAGTTGTCACGCAGAAGAGCGGGAGAAGAACCGGACACCGGGAGAAGAGGCCGGAGAGAGCAGAAAAGTCAGAAGGAGACCCCGGAGCTGCCTAATAAATTACTTTGAAAACCTGTCTAGTGTGTTTTTTATTGACACTTTTTCCCCCAGGTGAATGGGTAGGGGTAAGATGTACCCCATACTCATTCACATAGGGAGGGGGAACCGGAATCTGGGGGCCCCCTTATTAAAGGGGGCTCCTGGATTCCGATAAGCCTTCCGCCCACAGACCCCGACAACCAACGGCCAGGGTTGTCGGGAAGAGGCCATTGTCCTCATCAATATAGATAGGGACAAGGTGCTTTGGAGCGGGGGCGGGCCCACAGGGTGCCCCCTTGCCCCAAAGCGCCCACCCCCCCATGTTGAGGGCATGCGGCCTGGTATGGTTCAGGAGGGGGGGCGCTCGCTCGTCCCCACCCCCTTTCCTGACCGGCCGGGCTGCGTGCTCGGATAAGGGTCTGGTGTGGATTTTGGGGGGGCCCCCACACCGTTTTTTCAGCGTAGGGGGTTCGCCTTAAAATCCATACCAGACCTAAGGGCCTGGTATGCTCCTGGAGGGGAACCCATGCCATTTTCTTGCCTGTCGGCAATGCTTGCCGCTCATCGCGAAAGGAAAAAACACATTTTTTCTTTCCCGATGAGCGAGCCAGCTTGGCACCAGCCCCCGCGATGGGGCTTGCAGGTGTCAAATCTCGCCGATACAGAAGTTGACCAAAGGGTGGCAGTAAAGAGCTGAAAAAACACGTGATTTGGTGAAAGTTGGATGAAAAAGTCCTGCCGTGCGTATGCTTAATTAGTTTAAGGCCAATGCCCTTTGTACAAAAATCCACAGGAAAGTTTGTACAAAGTCCTATCGTGTGTATGAGGCTTTAGGCTTACAAAGTAATATGCCTATTTGCATTATAGACACCACCAATTTTGTGGTTTCCTTGAGATACCACAGAAAAGGGTGCCCAAGACAGCACTATTTCTGACCAGATCAGCATGTATTATTTTGCACACAATGAACAGATATAACAAAACGCTTCAATGTTATATTTAACAGACTAAAAGATAGTAAATAAGAATTTTTACGGCTTACATATACTTTAGGAGACTGTAACATACCACTCTTTTGCTAGAGGTATTTGCATTTTTGTTTTAAAGTTTGTGCTTGTTGATATATATTATTTAGGATATACAGTAGGCTATAAATCACATTGCCACCATAAAATTATAGGTGTTTCTAAAAGATATAGTGTCTAATACAGCACACTTTACCAAATCCAGCAAAATGTCACAACTGACTTCATATTTTAACTACAATGTGCCATCCATGTGTACATGAAGTATTAAAGTGGAAATAAATCCATTGATTTACCAGTTTCAATAAACAGTTGCGTTCCCAACACATGCCAGGAATGTAACTGTCAAATTGGTTGTACCTTCAACCAAACTGTCAAACCATCAAATGGCTGTGTCATAACTGATTTGCAGCAACATGGCAGTTGAAGATCAAAAAAAGGCCAAGATGGCAGCGCTTTAACTGTCTTATGTTTTATAATAACATTTACCAGATTGATATGCTAAATAATTGTGCTTTGTAATAGAGATCCACAGTCTATTTAAGACATATAGATCATTTTTTTTAAAATGACTTTCTCCCCCAAACACTACTAGCTTAGGACATCAGGATGAGGGTTGGTATCAAGGTGGAAGAAGATAGCAAAGGAGGGTTGACCTCACTCCAAACTTTCAGAAAAAATTAGCTTTATTGTATAAAATCCACAAAAAAGGACGTAACAGACCCACGATTCAAAAAGACAGCAGCATGGTTAACGTGTTTCACACAGAATGCGCTTTGTATCAAGGTGGAAGCAAATATGTGGCCCCTTCCATGCTAATACCAGCTCTCAGGCTCTTTATGAAAGGGGCCCAGATCCCAAAAAGGGTGCACACCTCCCACCGCCTTTTGGGTGGCCAACACCTTTTTAATTCTTCATTTTTAGGGCTCCTTTCAAACATACCTTTTAATCATGTAGGTTTCTGTTAAATTGGTTGTAAACTCCTTTACACTACATGTACCTACAGGTAGGCCTATAATAAGACTTACCTGTAGGTACTCTAAATATCTCCTAAACTTGCACAGTTTAGGGGATATTCAGAGTGCAAGCAGCCGATGATATCATCGGCGCATGTGCTCTGAAGGTCCGGCGTGGGAATGATGTCATTGCAGCTCCGGCCACACACAGCACTGGTGCCCATAAACCCGGAAGAAACAACGGGGAAAGATGTCAGCTGTCCCAGCGGTGAGTGGGCGCCGCTGGAAGGGCTTTCTTCTAAGGTAAGAATTTCATGCGATACTGATGCATACTAGCACATTATGCCGTTGTCTTACAGGTTTTTTTGTATTCTTCGGTGGTTTACAACCGCTTTAAGGAACATCTCCAATTTAAAAAAGGCAGCTCACTGGCAAAAATAAGCTTTAAATATTTCTCTGGACAAAGTGTTCAGTAAATGAATAAAGGAATGCAACAAGATCAGATAGAAGCAACATAAATATCTGAACTTTCAAATGCGATTCATCACATTCCAGGGATATGTCCAAGTAATAAAAACTTATTTGAAAAGTTCATATTTAGGTTAAACACGAGGCAGCAAATACTTATTAAAATAACCAGGACAAAGTAGTGACTAGAAGCTGGAGCTAAATATCCTGTGAAAAAAAATGGACCCTTGGGCTAGTGAAGGATGGGAAATATCTGCGACCCATGCTGTGATGTTTTTTTGTTATGAAAGGCTTCAGAGGGAGACAGATTTAGACAGACAGGTGGATTCCATACTGGTAAGTGCACTGGAGCCTAGACAAGGAAAAAGCGGGTGGGTTCCCTGGCCACAATTCAACTTCAGGTGCTTGCACTGCCTACAAAGGTACAAAGGTGCTGTGTATGTATGTATAATAGGATTTTTATAACAGCTTACCTGTAAAATCCTTTTCTTTGAAGTACATCACGGGACACAGAGCCATAGTAATTACTATGTGGGTTATAGGCCACCTTCAGGTGATGGACACTGGCACACCCCAAGACAAAAAGTCCACTCCCTATATAACCCCTCCCACTACTGGGAGTACCTCAGTTTTTGTAGCAAAGCAATAGACGTGTATACCAGAAAGAGGGGAGGGACCTCTGTGTCCCGTGATGTACTTCAAAGAAAAGGATTTTACAGGTAAGCTGTTATAAAAATCCTATTTTCTTAATCGTACATCACGGAACACATAGCCATAGTAAATACTATGTGGGATGTCCCAGAGCAATGCCAACTGAGGGGAGAGAGACACAACAATTAGGGCAACATGAGACTAGAGGACTTATACTGCTGCCTGCAGCACACTACATCCAAAGGCGATATCCTCATGCCTTTTATTATTCACCTGATAAAATCTGGTAAATGTATGGCCTGAAGACCAAGTTGAGGCCTTGCAGATTTGAACCATGGAAGCTTGGTGATGCACTCCCACGAAGCACTAACAGTCCTAGTGGAGTGCGCTTTTGATTTGAGAGGGTGGAATCCTCTTCTTTAAACCATAAGCCTGAACAGTTACTTGCTGAATCCATTTAGAAATAGTAGATTTCAATGTTGCCTGTCCTTTTTCTATGACCTTCAGGCAACACGACAAAACATCAGTTTTTCGAATCTGAGCAGTCGCCTTCAAGTAGACCTTGAGTGCTCTCACCACATTTAGAGAATGTATTAATTTCCCTTCCATACAACAGGGTTCTGGGAAAAACGAGGGTCGAACAATATCCTGGTTTGGATAAAAACTAGTCACTACCTTCGGTAGAAAGTTAGGATGAGGACGCAATACTACTTTATCCTTGAATAATCAAATATGGCTCTTTACAAGAAAGAGCAGCCAACTGTGATACCTTTCTTGCAGAAGATATGGCTACCAGAAAATTAGTTTCCTTGTCAAAAGGTCTAAGGGAATACGCTGTATCGGCTCAAAAAGGCTGTTTCAGCAATGCCGACAGAACTAAATTCAAGTCCCAAGGGTTCAGGGGTGACTTAACCAGAGGGTTAAGCCACGTTACCCCCTGAATAAGCTACAAACCAAAGCATGCGAATCAAGTGGTTGTTGAAATAATACCGATAAGGCCGAAACCTGGCCTTTGATAGTACACAAAGCCATCTTCATTTCTAACCCCATCTACAGAAGTCAAGAATTCTACCTATGACATACTCCCTGGGTTCCCAACCCCTGGATTCACACCAGGAGACATTATGCTTTCCAGACTCTATCATCTATGATTCTGGAAGCCAGCTTCTCTGCATTAACCAAGGTAAGTACCACTGTACCTGACAGCCCACGCTTCTTCAGAATGTGGGTCTCAATAGCCAAACCGTTAAATTTGGCGTTTGTAAGGTAGGATGGAATACCGGACCTTGCAAGAGAAGGTCTGGATGTGGTGGTAGGGTCCATGAGTCCCCTACCACCATCTTTATGATCTCTGCATACCAAGATCTTCTGGGCCACAAGAATCACCGATTTCCCTTCCTGCTTGATCCTGCAAAGCAGTCGTGGAAGCAGCAGAATAGGAGGAAATGCATAAATCAGTGAGAACTGATTCCCCGGCAATACTAAGGCATCTGTTCCGCATGCTAGCGGATCCCTTGTTCTTGACACAAAGTTGTTGATTCTCTTGTTGAACCTGGACCCAGATCTACATCTGGGATCCCCCATCTTCGGCGCATTGCCAGGAAGATATCAGGGTGAAGGGAACATTCTCCCGGGAACAACTGCTGGCGACTCAATTAGTCCGCCTGTCATTTTTCTATTCCCAGAATGAAGACTGCCGAAAGGCAAGGCACATTGTTTTCTGCCCAAGTTAAGATATGATTCACCTCTCTCTGGGCCGCACGACTTCTCGTGCCCCCCTTGGTGATTGATATAGGCCACTGCTGTGGCATTGACGGATTGGATCCTGACAGGACAATTCCGTAATCTGAACGTCCAGGCCCTCAGGGCCAAGCGCGCTGCCCAGATCTCTAGAATGTTGATGGGCAAGGTCATTGTTACCATCTTCCAGGTAACTGGTAGGAAAGTTTTTCTCTTCTGCACATTCTTGGTTATGAACCACCAACTGAGGCTTTGGTGCACCCTGGGGACAGATACATTGGGAAATCTAGAGCTTGGATCTTCTTGTTCCAAGCCGATAAGATACAGTTTTGCAGCAGCCTCAAATGAAACTTGGCATAAGGAACGGCCTCGAATGAAGCCACCATCTTTCCCAACAACCTCATGCAAAGTCGAATAGAAGGATTCTTCTTTGCCTTGACCACCTGAATCAGTTCCTTTATGGCCCTGATCTTTGCCTGGGGCAAGAATACCCTTTTCTGGGCTGTATCAATAATCAGACCCAGGTATTCTAATTTCCTTGATAGTTTTTTTTAAGGAGGATTTCTCTAGGTTTAGAACCCAACCTAGGTATTCCAGATAGTTTACTGTGGATCATACTTTAGTCTAAGTTGGCTACCGACTGGTCTATCAAGAGCAGATCGTCTAGGCAAGCTATAATCATTATACCTTGAGCCCTTAATCCGGCTACAGGAGGGGCAAGGACCTTTGTAAATACTCGAGGTGCAGTAGCTAGACCGAAAGGCAGAGCTACAAACTGAAAACTAAGATTTTCTACCTCGAAACGTAGTTATTTCTGGTGAGTGGGAAATATAGGTACATGGAGGTATGCATCTCTGATGTCTATTGACGCCAGAGGTTCTCCACCTTGTAGGACGGAGACCACTGATCGGATTGACTCCATGCGAAAAAAGCGGATATTCAGAAACCAGTTTAGATCTTTGAGATCTAGAATGGGTCCGACTTACCTATTTGGTTTTGGTGCTGTGAAAAGGTTTAAATAAAATCACAATCCCTGCTCTTGCATGGGAACCACTAAGATCAATTTTTTGAGACAAAAGATGGTCCAATGCTTGAAAGAGAAACTTCTTTTCCTCTGGAATCTGAGAAAAAGAGGAGACGGGGACTTTCGGAACTCAAGTTTGTACCCTAGAGTTATTGAGGAAGTCACCCATCTGCAGCCTACGGCACCTGGTATTCCCAGGTGGTCCTCCATCCAGATACTGACCAGACCCGACCCTGCTTAGCCTCTGAGATCAGACGAGATCAGGTGCTTTCAGGGTGATGTGGCCATAGGCTCCCAACACTCTTCCTACCAGACCTGTGAGAACTGCAGAAGTCTTCCCCCCACTCGAGCGAGCAGGGGCGCCCCCTCATAAGGAGGCTCCAGTTCCCCTCTTGAACTTGACGGCAGAAGCCGTCGTGACTGCCTTGAGGCAGATGCTCATGGCACTGGAGAAGGAGCTTGTTTAAATGAAATACGATTACTCCTCTTCCTAACTAGAAAAAGGGTACTTTTTCCACTAGAAATTTTTTGGATGTATTTATCCAAATCATCGCCAAACAGCTGTTCACCAAAAAGGAAAACTAGCCAGGAGCTTTGCATGACGCTTCAGCTGACCAATCTTTCAACCACAAGATTCTATGCCTATGCACCAGCCCAAGCGTAAGGCACCAGGCTTGAAGAATCTCTCATGGCGTCTATTGCCAAACATAATGCTGCTGGTAACTCAGCTAAATCCTGGCTTGCTGATCAGGAATAACCTTGAGCACCTGTATAAACTGGCCTCACAATGATTGACATACACCAATTGCTGCTAGCCCAGGTTGAGTAATCAGAGAAAATGCTTTTTTTTGTTTTTTTTATAATAGGAATTCCAACTTCTTATCCAATGGATCCCTAAGCATATGAACATTGTCTACTGGAAAAGTCAAACTTTAACAGACTATATAGCGAAATTGCTGGTATCTCCCACTTCTTAATGAATTTTTCCTCCATAGGATAAAGTGTTATAGGAGGAAAAAATGCTTATCTGGGTGATCCCACTCAGAATACATATGCCTTTCCAAGAATGAATGAACAGGAAAGGCATGCGCAGCTTGGGCAGGCTTTAGTGAACCCAAACAAAAAGTGGGCATATCAACCGACTCAATGAAGAGTAGCAAAAATGCACCATTAATCTTTCAGATTGTGAAGCTGATCCCCGTGGATTTGACCCCTCAGAAGAGGGTCATCAGCCTCTCCACGGTCCCCTGAAGGAAATTTATCTTCTGCCGCCCCCAGATCCTCAGTTTGAGGGTCCTGGGTAATGGAAAGGGACCTGTCGCATTTTATCCCATTCTGGGATGCGATTAAAGCCGCTAGCCAATCCTATTATGGCTTGAGAAAAAAACCCTCTCCAGTAATATAGACAGGGGCTGCAGTATTGAGCACAATTGCAATATTTGATAGCCCTGATAGTTTACTCTGACCGGCCACCCCCTCTCAGGGGAGGATGCCATTGTAGAGATGAGTTTAGGCTGTTTAGAGCTTGAAGGAGTCCCTTTTGAGCCCTTTTTGTGGTGTTTCTCCTCCCCTTCTGACCATAGCCCAATGCACAAATGCAGAGGTACTACCAGAAGAAATTGCATTCACTGCTTGAGCAAATAGTCCAGCAACTGTCCCTGCTATTAACGCTCATCCTGATGCTTCAGTAAATGTGCCAAAGGAATGCCTGTGTCCCCACTTACATGCCCCTTTTAGCTTTTGTGTCTCTCCGACAGCTGCAGTCAACAAAAAATTGAGCCTTTTAAAAGTACCCCTGCGCTGGACGTTGCTACACGCCAATGCCGCACCAAGCCACGCCCACTCCATGTTCCCAACATGCCCCTCCCCCCTCTTTTCAAAAAAGAGCGTTTTCCCGTGCGAGCGTGGGCCTCTGATCCGACATGATCGGTGTGTGTGGGGGGAGGGCGGCGAGGAGGAGGGCTATGACAAACCGCCGTACAGAGGCGGTGGAGAACGGAGCGGCATCTGCCAATTGTTCTGGCTTCTCCCTCTACTCAGAGAGAGGGGGAGAACTTTTGTCTGGGTGGGGGGTGTTTTTTGAGAAAAATCCCCCCCCCCAACATCTTACTGGAGTCTGTGACTGCTAGCCAGAGGAAGCTGCAGCTGCTGCAGACACAGCATGATCTGAGAACGCATGACAAGGTAGTGCTCTATACAGCCCCCAGTGGTGACTTTTAGGCATGACAACATTTACTTTTTAAAGGAGACAATTCATAAGAAACTTTGAAAATTCCTTAGAAATCTCCACTTACCTTTCCCGCCACAGGGATTTCTGTGGTAAAACCAACAGACCCAATCTTCACCCCTCACGGTGGGCTCCGTTTAAAAAACCTTCAGGAACTGAGGCCCCTTTTTATTGGGGGATCCGCACTCCTGGACCCGTAATAGCACCCCGCCAGAAAAAACTTATGGCTGAAAAAAACAAGCACTGGATCCTGGGGTCCAGTTCTCTAGAAAGAGAAGCGTTAGTGCCGGTTCACACAGGGGCGACTTGTCAGGCGACCTAGCCGCCTGACAAGTCGCCTCCCATGCTGTACTACGGAAGCAAGTCGCTCTGACTTAGAAAAAGGTTCCTGTAGTATTTTTGGGGCGACTTCAGGCGACTTGTATTGACTTCTTTACAGAAGTCGTTTTGCAAGTCGCCGCTGAAGTCGTGTGCAGGTCGCCTCGGTGAGGCGACCTGCAAGTCGTGCCACCCCTGTGTGAGCCGGCATTTACGGGCTAAACCTCGTTTCTTCCGCCACGAGGCCTGGATACCATTCAATTCGGCCTAAAAATACACTTTGAATGGATCTGGTTTTGGGAGGGGTTATATAGGGAGTGGACTTCCTGTCTTAGGGTGTGCCAGTGTCCATCACCTGAAGGTGGCCTATAACCCACATAGTAATAGTAGTGTCATGTAACCCGGTAATATTACAAGATCTCAGGTGTGAATGGGGAGCAGATGTTTTAAATTTGGTGTTATTGCTCTCACTCTCTCATACTGGTCACTGGAAGTTCATCATGGCACCTCATGGCAAAGAACTCTATGAGGATCTGAAAAAAAATAATTGTTGCTCTACATAAAGATGGCCTAGACCAGTGATGGCAAACCTTGGCACCCCAGATGTTTTGGAACTACATTTCCCATGATGCTCTTGCTTGCTGCAGTGTAGTTGAGCATCATGGGAAATGAAGTTCCAAAGCATCTGGGGTGCCAAGGTTCGCCATCACTGGCCTAGACTATAAGAAGATTGCCAAGACCCTGAAACTGAGTTGCAGCACGGTGGCCAAAACCATACAGCGGTTTAACAGGACAGGCTCCACTCAGAACAGGCCTCGCCATTCTCAACCAAAGATTTTGAGTGCACATGCTCAGCGTCATATTCAGAGGTTGTCTTTGGGAAATAGGAGTATGAGTTCTGCCAGCATTGCTGCAGAGGTTGAAGGGGTGGGGGGATCAGCCTGTCAGTGTTCAGACCATACGCCGCACACTGCATCAAATTGGTCTTCATGGCCGTCGTCCCAGAAGGAAGCCTCTTCTAAAGATGATGCACAAGAAAGCCCACAAACAGTTTGCTGAAGATAAGCAGACTAAGGAAATGGATTACTGGAACCATGTTCTGTGGTCTGATGAGACCAAGATAAACTTATTTGGTTCAGATGGTGTCAAGTGTGTGTGGCGACAACCAGGTGAGGAGTACAAAGACAAGTGTGTCTTGCCTACAAGAAGGGGGTATTGCAGGCCCCTGGCCTATTAAGAATCATCAAGTGAAACTAACCCTAGGACTTATTCAGAGGGAGGCCTAGTCATAACCATTATATCATTTCAAATACAAGTTGGTTCTATGGGCATCCCATACTCCCTTTCCCCCAACCAAGTTCAATTCCCCAAATAAAACAACAAAACAAAGCAAAAGACTTTTCATTGTCTACAAGTGTGATGTATGGATGTCTGGCAGCAGGGTGAATATGCGTGGATGTTAGTTACTAGTGGCAACACACTGCTACACAGGAAATGTATTGAGGGCCAAAGTTAAATCTCTCAAGGACTTGCCAGAGGAACTCCCACTCTACTGAGTCGAAAGCCTTCTCGGCATATAACAAGGCTACAACCCCCTGGAACTCCTCAGTTGCTGCTTGGGAAATATTGGTATAGAGGCGGCGTAGGTTAATATCGGTGCATTTACTCTGCATAAAGCAAATTCACACTGTTATACAAGCTGTACACTTGCTAATTTACATTGTAGTAAAGTGTCATTTCTTCAGTGTTGTCACATGAAAAGATATAATTAAATATTTACAAAAATGTGACGGGTGTACTCACTTTTGTGAGATACTGTATATATAAAACATCATTTTCATTGATGTACCTCTGCAAGAGAATTTTGTTTTCTGAGATCCATACTGTGTCGCCCTTACAATTTGATGCTGTTTTCCCAGAATACATAGACAAAGCAGTTGTGTGGGATGTCAGTCTAAATTTTCTTTTGGTAAACCGTAATGGAAAATGTAATTCTTAGTATTAAAGTGCAAGCAGGGCTGGATTTATCATTAGTTGCAGTTCACACTACTGCAATGCAATTTTCAGTACCATTATGTAGTGCGACTTTGATGCAACTTTGTATATTCTATGGGGCCAAATTGCACTATAAATTGCACCAAAGTAGCACAGGTACCTTTTCCAATTTTGCACCGCACTAAGTTGCATCGATAAGAACGGGCACCACTGAATATAATGTATTTTTGGCATTTCCCCGTTCTGGCTTGTGTGATGACAGAGATCACTACTCCCTGTCATCGGGAGCAGTGATCGCTGTCATGTGAGTAGTAGCCTCCCCCCCCCCCACAGTTAGAATCACTCCCCAGGACACTTTTAACCCCTTCATCGCCCCCTAGTGGTTAACCCCTTCCCTGCCAGTGTCATTTACACAGTAATCAGTGCATTTTTATAGCACTGATCGCTGTATAAATGACAATAGTCATAAATTAGTGTCAAAAGTGTCTGATGTGTCTGCCATAATGTAGCAGTCACAATAAAAAAACACAGATCGCCGCCATTACTAATAAAAAAAATGAATAATAAAAATGCCATAGACCTATCCCCTATTTTGTAGACGCTAAAAATTTTGCGCAAACCAATCAATATACACTTATTGCGATTTTTCTTTTTACCAAAAATATGTAGAAGAATACATATCGGGCTAAACTGAGATAAAAAATAGTTTTTGTATGTATTTTTGGGGGATATTTATTATAGCAAAAAGTAAAAAAAATAGCTTTTTTCAAAATTGTCTTTTTTTGTTTATATCGCAAAAAAAAAAAAAAACGCAGAGGTGATCAAATACCACCAAAAGAAAGCTCTATTTGTGGTAAAAAAAAGGCGTCAACTTTGTTTGGGCACAACGTCACACGACCGCGCAATTGTCAGTTAAACGATGCAGTGCCGAATCGCAAAAAGTGCTCTGGTCAGAAAGGGGGTAAATCCTTCCGGGGCTGAAGTGGTTAAGGACTCCCCACCCCCTTACATGCCACATTTGGCATGTCACTTTTTTTGGGGGGGGAGCAGGTACCTAGTTTTGACAGGAACCCAGCTCCCACTTCCACTCTCGGGCCGCCTAGGCGACTCAAGCCGAAGTTCTCCTCTCCCCCTCCTTCCCTGCAATCTTCTGGGACACATCACAGGCCTCAGAAGATTGCCTGGCCATTGAGAAGGCACAGCGCAACTCGCGCATGCGCAGTGTGCACCCAGCTGTAAAGCCGCAAGCTGTCACAGTGCCCACACTAGTGGAGAGGCAAGGGAGAGAAGCGAGGCTTCTGGCGGCCGCATCGCTGGATTCTGGGACAGGTGAGTGTGTGTTTATTAAGGCCTGATTCCCACCTATGCAGGTTGCAGTTTGCATATTCCAGGTGCATTTTGCGTTTTTCAATACACGTTTTTATCCATTGAAGTCTATGGAACCAAAAACCTGGAAAAAGTTCCTGGCTCTTTCCAAAAAAAGGCACAGATGTGAACTACATCCATAGAAAACCATGTTAAATGGACTATAGTGTGTTTCTGCAAAACTGAAAATGCACTAAATAATGCATAGGTGTGAACCAGGCCTAAAGGTCAGCAACTGACGTTTAATAAACACAAACGACTGCAACTCCACTTTAGTATTGAGCATCTAACACCCTTCTACTGTACGCTTCTCTTATCATGGGCTGGAAGCAGCCATGCCAAAAGTAAAAATGACCTGTGTCTGACTACTGAGGAACAACTGATTGGTTTTAGTGAGTATTTTATGGCACCTTGTAAATGAAGTGTCTATTTTTATCTGCTACAGAACACGAAACCTGCCAGCATTTATTTCTGGTGCAAATGGAAACGTGTGACCCATAAAATGTCTGTGGTCTGTAAGCTATACATATAATTTGCATGTTAACTTTCCATTGGTGGGGTGGTTAGCAATCTGAAAAGTGTTTCTAAAAGGAAACTGGTAGCAAGAATGTTAGTTATGAATAGTCCTTTTCATCAGATAATCTTTGAAAGTGGCCCTAGTATTTTCCTATATATACTTTATATACTTAGTCACAGAGTCGCATAGTGACATTTTACTAAAATTTATGAGTTTCTCTGCTATTTACCAACATGTACAGTGAATATCAAAAAAAGTCTACACACCCCTGCAAGAATGTCAGGTTTCCATTATGTAAAAAAATGAGACAAAGATAAATAACTCCAGAACTTTTTACACCTTTAATGTGACCTATAAACTGTACAACTCAATTGAAACACGAACTGAAATCTTTTAGGGCGGGAAGTAAAAAAAAAAATAAATAATGTGGTTGCATAAGTGTGCACACCCTCTTGTAACTGGGGATGTATCTGTGTTCAGAATTAGGAAATCACATTCAAACTCATGTTGAATAGGAGTCAGTACACACCATACCTGCCATCATTTAGAGTACCTCTGATTAACCCCCAAAAAAGTTCAGCTGTTCTAGTAGGTCTTTCCTGACATTTTATTAGTCACATTCTACAGCAAAAGCCATGGTCCACAGAGAGCTTCCAACGCATCAGAGGGATCTCATTGTTAAAAGGTATCAGTCAGGAGAAGGGTACAAAAGAATTTCCGAGGCATTAGATATACCGTGGAACACAGTGAAGACAGTCATCATTGAGTGGAGAAAATATGGCACAACAGTGAAATTACCAAGAACTGGACGTCCCTCCAAAATTGATGAAAAGACAAGAAGAAAACTGGTCAGGGAGGCTGCTAAAAGGCCCACAGCAACATTAAAGGAGCTGCAGGAATATCTGGCAAGTACTGGCTGTGTGTTACATGTGACAACAATCTCCTGTATTCTTCACATGTCTGAGCTATGGGGTAGAGTGGGAAGACGGAGGCCTTTTCTTATGAGGAAAAACATCCAAGCCTGGCTAAATTTTGCAAAAACACATCTGAAGGCTCCCAAAAGAATGTGGGAAAATGTATTAAGGTTTGATGAAACCAACTTTAACTTTTTGGCCATAATTCCAAAAGATATTTTTGGAGCAAAAACAAAACTGCACATCACCAAAATAACATCATACCCACAGTGAAGCATGGTGGTGGGGGCAGCATCATGCTTTGGGACTGTTTTTCTTCAGCTGGAACAGGGGTCTTAGTCAAGGTAGAGGGAATTATGAACAGTTCCAAATACCAGTCAATATTGGCACAAAGCCTTCAGGCTTTTGCTAGAAAGCCGAACATAAATAAGTTCCATCTTTCAGCATGATAACGACCCAAAGCATATATCCAAATCAACAAAGAATGGCTTTACCAGAAGAAGATTCAGGTTTTGGAATGGCCCAGCCAGAGCCAAAACTTGAATCTGATTGAAAATCCGTGGGGGTGGGGGGGTGGGGGGGATCTGAAGAGGGCTTTGCACAGGAGATGCCCTTGCAATATGACAGATTTGGAATGTTTTTGCCAAGAACAGTGGGCAAATATTGCCAAGTCAAGATATGCCATGCTGATAGAGTGCTGTAAAAAAATCAAAAGGTGCTTTAACTTATGCAACCATATTATTTTATTTTTTTATTTTTACTTCCCTCCACCTAGAAGATGTCAGTTGTTGTTCATTGAGTTGTACAGTTTATAGGTCACATTGAAGGTGGAAAAAGTTCTGAAATTATTTATTTTTGTCTCATTTTTTTACATCACAGAAACCTGACATTTTAACAGGGGTGTCTAGATTTTTTATATCATCTCTACCTACAGTACCTTTAGCTTTTGCTGGCTGTACTAACTCCCCCCAGGGGCGGCTGGTGCTCGAAATCTTTGGGGGGGGAGGGGGGCGCAAACAAACTAAAAAATTCTGAAAAATACTGAAAAAAACCATCAAATGCAGCCACTGTGCCCATCAATTGCAGTCACTGTGCCCATCAAATGCCACCACTTTGCCCATCAAATGCCACCACTGTGCCCATCAGTTGCAGCTACTGTGCCCTATCAAATGCAGCCACTGTGCCTGCCAAATGCCGCCACTGTGCCCATCAAATGCCACCACTGTGTTCCATCAAATGCAGCCACTGTGCCCCATCAAATGCAGCCACTGTGCCCCCCTGTCCGATCGCCCCCGCTTGATGAATGCCCGACACTTACACCATCTTGGTGGGGGATCAGGCAGCAGGTGACAGCGGCGAGTTGTGGGATGGTGCGTTGAGCAGCGGGTCAGGCAGCGGCTCCTGTGTCCTCCATTTGTTTTGTCTTCCTTCTTGGCCTCTGCTAGGTGTCCAATCGGAGTGCCTGTGACTTCCGCCAATCAGGTAACGGGTATTAGACCTGCGTCTCCTGATTGTCTGAGAGGCGGTTCAGTTTTAAAAAAGCAAATATTCATTCACTTTTCTAACACACCTGGGTGGACTCCGAGCACAATGCTTTGCGCTCCGAGTTCACCTTTTTTGAAGCCTATTAGAGCCTATGGTTCTAATCAGGTGCTTCAAAAAAACACTCCCACCGCTAGAATTCAGACGCCTGGCATCCTAAAAGGGGCCGGACGTCTGAATAGGGGGTGGCTACAGTGGCCATGAAGAGATTCATGCTATGCATGAATCAATCTATTCTACACAGAGGGGGTGGCGTGACAGAGGAGGCGGCGCTAGGGTTGCCACCTTTTCTTTAAGCCAAACCTGAACACTTTAGCAGCCTGGGACACCTTTGGGTGCCCCAAAAAGAGTAGTAATGTGGTGTGCATAGTGTGCTACAGCGAACAGTGATTGTGGCCAAATTGCTTTTGCTGACATCATCACCCTGCATCCTAGTGATCCCAACCTGCCCCCAGACAGCCGCCCGCAGCTCCTGGACAGCAACAGATTTGTGTCTGACTATCTTGGTTACTTGAGGAGCCACAGCCCGCTCTAAATAATGTGTCCGAGTTTCAGTCCCCCTGAAACCTGGACACAAGATTCAAATCCTGAACTGTACGGGTGAATCCTGGATAAGTGGCAACCCTAGCCACTTCCGGACCGCCCACTGTATATATACGTCATTTTTTTGAAGATGGATATCTCGGTAACGGCAGCAGCTGCTGCCACAACCGAGGTATCCATCTTTTCAGCGGGCGGTTCCGTACATGATAATGGTGGTCTCTGCGGCGGGTTCGCCGTGAGATCACCGTTATCGGCGGCAGGAGAGGTGCCCCCCCCCCCTCCCGCCGCTCTCCCGCACCCTCCGCCACTTACCGGAGCCGTCGGTAGCGGCGGAGGCGATCGAGTACTTTCCCTGCTTAGGTATGGAGACGAGTGAGGCTAAGATGGCCCCCACCCGTCTCCATACAATGTGACGGCCGGAGCGACGTCATTATGAAGGCTCCGCCCACTTCTCTTAAAGGCACAATTTTTTTTGTGTCATTTTTTTAAACGACTTTTTTTTTTTTTTTTGCATTTTAGTCTAAATATGAGATCTGAGGACTTTTTGACCCCGGATCTCATATTTAAGAGGACCTGTCATGCTTTTTTCTATTACAAGGGATGTTTACATTCCTTGTAATAGGAATAAAAGTGATCCAAATTTAGTTTTTTTTAAAAACTGTGAAAAAATAAATAAAATAAAGTAAAATAAATAATAAAAAAATAAAAAAATTTTTTTTAAAGCGCCCTGTCCCGACGAGCTCGCTCGCAGAAGCGAACGCATACGTGAGTAGCGCACGCATATGAAAACGGTGGTCAAACTACACATGTGAGGTATCGCCGCGACCGGTAGAGTGAGAGCAATAATTCTAGCCCTAGACCTCCTCTGTAACGCAAAACATGCAATCTGTAGAATTTTTTAAACGTCGCCCATGGAGATTTTTAAGGGTAAAAGTTTGACGCTATTCCACGAGCGGGCGCAATTTTGAAGCGTGACATGATGGGTATCAATTTACTTGGCGTAACATTATATTTCACAATATAAAAAAAAATTGGGCTAACTTTACTGTTGTCTTATTTTTTTTTTTCAAAAAAGTGAATTTTTTCCAAAAAAAGTGCGCTTAGAAGACCGCTGCACAAATACGGTGCAAAAAAAAGTATTGCAATGACCGCTATTTTATTCTCTAGGGTGTTAGAAAAAAACAGTATATAATATTTGGGGGTTCTATGTAATTTTCTAGCAAAAAAACCTGTTTTAAACATGTAAACACCTAAAATCCAAAACGAGGCTGGTCTTAAAGTGGCTAGGCGGCACCCGGGCGTCCCTAATGGACGGGCCGCCCCTGACTCACACCTAATGCTCCCCTTTATTGTTACCCCTTCCCATCCACAATCTGTCTATAAATATTTCCACACACTATGTCAAACACTAAGAATTAATTTTATCATATTTTATTATAGTCAAGGGTATTATGGAGGCATGTTTCCATGCTGTAACAGTTTGAATAAGTAAATGCCATTAAACTCTGGTTTAAAAAAAATCTATTCATTCAGTTTGAAAAAGAAATGAAAGGCAAAACATTTGTGTATAGATGTGAAATCTTTTTTTCCCCCCTGTACATTCCCTCTGTTCTCAGCTGCATAAAAGCTGTGGGGGGGGGGGGGGCAGCAGTACACTGAGCACTCCTGTGAAATGGTGTGTGTGTGTGTGTGTGGGGGGGGGCTGTCAGGACAAGTCTTATCATTATAGGAGAGCAGGCTGAGTTCCCAGCATAGCTAGAGATCTGACCACGCTGTGCTCTCCTGCTTAGTGTGGTCAGTTTTTAAGAGGAAAGCAAAGTGACTGACAGAAGCACCAGTGATTTCACATAAAGGAAGCAATACAAAGAGAACAGGATACTTTTTCATACAAAGACATGCTACAACAGGCACATACCAGGAATATGAAATGTTGGGGTAACAAATTCTTTAACTTACTTTTTTTGCTGTGACCTGACTTCTTGTTAGGGGCTGGCTTTGTTCATTCTCCATGGTCCCACTGTATGTAGGAATGTGGTCACCCTCTTTTGCTCTCTCTTGAGATGAACGATGGGATTTGTAGTGTGTATAGAGCAGTACACATGACCACAACTAATATGTATTGCCCGTTCTAAAGAAATGTAAGTGATGGGGAAAAGGAAAGGTCTGGGAGCTCATGGGAGGACATTACAAGGAGGCAGAAAAACACACCAAGAAACGAGTTACTGAAAACGGAAAATTGTTATCAAATACTTACCGTAATTTTCCTTTCCTGGCCCATTCTCACGTCAGCACACAATGGGTTAACACCCCCTGGAGCCCCACATGACCACCTGTACCTAGCTGAATAAAAGACAGCCCCTTCCCCAACTAGGATGTTTGATCATTTAGCCTGCGACAGGCCACTAGGGAGAGAGTCCTGTGCTGACGTGAGAATGGACCACGAAAGGAAAATTACGGTAAGTATTTGATAAGTTTTCAGTTTTCCTGGACAATCTCACGTCAGTACACAACAGGATATACCAATAATATAGGGCTGGAGAGAACAAATAAAAAGAGACACTGACAATCAAAGAAAAGCTGCTATAGCCAGAAAGAATTGATCTCTCTTGTTCCAAACTTGCGCATCAGTGTGAACCAGGCCTTAAGAAATGGATTGTGTCTCCTGTACTCTGTTATATTATTGAGGATTCATTTAATTATTGAACAACTACAGTGTTCTCATTCAATGTTAATAAACCTCAAAACTGAATATTTAAGAAAGTGAGGTTTTGGCTTTCTTAGGAGAATATCTATGTGTGGACAATTAATGAGCAACTATTAATGTGCAGAATTATTATGCAACTAAATGAAAAACAAACAATTTCCCATCTCACTTGTTTATTTTCATCTGTTAAAGTGAGAATAATAAACAAACAACTCATAATTTACAAATAAACATTTCTGACATTCTGTCAGATTGTGGCTGGCGCTGGCGAGGCGTGTTCATGTCGGTGAGGGGCGGATTTGTACAGGTTGGGGGCGGATTTTAAAATGATAGGCAGTGCTGCAAAACAGATTTTATTTTGCTAGTTTTCCTGGACGCTTGCGGGGCCTGCCTATCTTTTAAAAATCCACACCCAACATGTACAAATTCGCCCCTCACCGACACGAGGCATCACTTAAAAATCCGCCCCCATCTTTGCAGCACTGCCCATTATTTTACAATCCGCCCCCAACATGTACAAATCCGCCCCTCACCGACATGAACACACATTGGCAGCGCGAGGCACAATCCGACAGAGAAATTTCTTCCATCGGCTATGGTGCGCAGGCGCATTCTCACCGTCACATCAGCTGATCGTAAAATCAGCTTTTGTGCTGTTCCGTATGTGCATCCCGGGCCCTTCTCGATAGCGGGCACTATCCAACAGAACACCGGAGCTCTCCTCAAGGTAAGATAACAGATGACAGATTGCATTCTTCTCCTGTGAGTCCCCATTGTTCTGCCTCCGTACAAATCTGTGCTGTAAACTTGTCCTTTAGCAAGACAGGTATGGTGAAAGTAGGGTTGCCACCTGTCTAGGATTCAACCGGACAGTTCGGGTTTGGAATCATGCGTCCGGGTTTCAAACTGCCTGAAACCCGGACACATTATTTAGACTGGACTATGGCTTCCCAGCAGGGTTGCTGGCTGCAGTTGTCTGAGCTGAGAGTCTCTGTTAGACTCTTTCACACTGCCCAAAGCCAGCACTAACAACCCCCCCCCCAAACACCCCTACCCCTCTGTGTCTGCCCACACTCCAATCCCCAGCGCTGTGCCGCTGGGGATTGGAGTGTGGTCCAGCAGCCTCACATACATCTGGATGAGAGGTGCTGACTGCCAAGGGGTGAGTGAGCTCACCATCCATCCCTGTCTGTGACTGAAGTCTCCCCCTTCTTTCTCCTGCCTCTGAGTAAGTATACTAAGGCAAATCAGGGTTCTCAGAGCACCCCTTACATGAGAGTTTCCCTTTACACTAGAAGCCACGTGTTTCTCCTTACATCAGAGTCTTCTCTGTACATCAGAATTCTCAGTGTTCCCTCTTAAATCAGGGTTCCCAGAGCATCCCTTATGTTAGAGGCCCCAGAGTTCTCCCTTACATCAGAGTCTGCAGAGTTCCCCCTTGCAGTGAAAGGGAACTCTGCGAGTTCAGATGTAAAAGGGGAACTCTGTAGATTCAGATGTAAAAGGGGAACTCTGTAGATTCAGATGTAAAAGGGGAACTCTGTAGATTCAGATGTAAAAGGGGAACTCTGTAGATTCAGATGTATAAGGCGAACTCTGTAGATTCAGATGTAAAAGGGGAATTCTGTAGATTCAGATGTAAAAGGGGAACTCTGTAGATTCAGATGTAAAAGGGGAACTCTGTAGATTCAGATGTAAAAGGGGAACTCTGTAGATTCAGATGTAAAAGGCGAACTCTGTAGATTCAGATGTAAAAGGGGAATTCTGTAGATTCAGATGTAAAAGGGGAACTCTGTAGATTCAGATGTAAAAGGGGAATTCTGTAGATTCAGATGTAAAAGGGGAACTCTGTAGATTCAGATGTAAAAGGGGAACTCTGTAGATTCAGATGTAAAAGGGGAATTCTGTAGATTCAGATGTAAAAGGGGAACTCTGTAGATTCAGATGTAAAAGGGGAACTCTGTAGATTCAGATGTAAAAGGGGAACTCTGTAGATTCAGATGTAAAAGGGGAACTCTGTAGATTCAGATGTAAAAGGCGAACTCTGTAGATTCAGATGTAAAAGGGGAATTCTGTAGATTCAGATGTAAAAGGGGAACTCTGTAGATTCAGATGTAAAAGGGGAACTCTGTAGATTCAGATGTAAAAGGGGAATTCTGTAGATTCAGATGTAAAAGGGGAACTCTGCGAGTTCAGATGTAAAAGGGGAATTCTGTAAATTCAGATGTAAAAGGGGAATTCTGTAGATTCAGATGTAAAAGGGGAACTCTGTAGATTCAGATGTAAAAGGGGAATTCTGTAGATTCAGATGTAAAAGGGGAATTCTGTAGATTCAGATGTAAAAGGGGAACTCTGCGAGTTCAGATGTAAAAGGGGAATTCTGTAAATTCAGATGTAAAAGGGGAATTCTGTAAATTCAGATGTAAAAGGGGAATTCTGTAGATTCAGATGTAAAAGGGGAACTCTGTAGATTCAGATGTAAAAGGGGAATTCTGTAGATTCAGATGTAAAAGGGGAATTCTGTAGATTCAGATGTAAAAGGGGAACTCTGTAGATTCAGATGTAAAAGGGGAACTCTGTAGATTCAGATGTAAAAGGGGAACTCTGTGGACTCTGATGTAAAGGGGGACTCTTGTTATTAACTTCATATGATTAGAAATGTTATTTAATAGCAAAATATATGTATAGTTTATACTATAAAAAAAAATTGCTGTTCGCCGCTAAAGTGTTTGGGTTTGACTTGAAGAAAAGGTGGCAACCCTAGGTAAAAGCGAAAGTAAAATGCCTGAATATGTTAGGAATATAATGAAACTTTTCAGGTACTACGCTCAGATGTATTTCACAAAATCAAGTCCCAGTATATTCCTAACATATTCATAAAGTTCAGCATTAACAGCAAAGAATGTGTATACATATATAGAGTGAAACCTTGCTTTGCGAGCATAATTCGTTTCAGAAGCATACTTGTAATCTAAAGCACTCTTATATCAAAGCGAATTTCCCCATAGGAAATAATAGAAACTCCAATGATTCGTTCCACAACCATTTATTGATATAAAAATGATTACGGCAAAAAAAAATAAAAAAATTACAGTATAAAGTATACTGTAAACATAAAACAAATAAAACTGCACTTCAAAATACAGTACTGTACAGTAATAGGAATACTGTACTGTACCTCTGTGTTGCAAAAGTTTTAAGGTAAAAAAAAAGAATGTGCACAGTGACCAGGGCCGGCCCTACCATGAGACCCAATGGGACCATGGCTCCAGGTGGCATTTACCAGGGGGCGGCAGCCAGGCCAGCAAGAAGTTACCGCCAGGAATCCCAGATCAGTCAGCAAGACTCTCATGAGCAAAGCAGAGCGGAGCGGAGCGGATGCTGGTCGGCTGTGCACCGTGCGCTGTCTCCTGCACTGGTTGTTAGAATCGCCTGCCGCCCGGCACCTAGTAACCAGTGACGTCAGAGGCCACAGCCGCCCCAACATTCTCAGCGCTCAGCCTCCGTGCAAATCAATTGCTCCGCCTACATCTTCCATCTCCAGCATGAGGGAAGGAAGGGTCTGATGAGAGCTGCCTGTGCAGCTGTGCCCGTGACAGAGTGTGATCTGAGCCTGGGCAGCCTCTCTGCCTATCTGAAAAACAAGGTGAGTTAGGTTGGTTGGTAGTACAACTTCAAGTGATTTCTCTCTAAGATTTTTTTTATAAGGGACTCAAGCTGGATTAAATGTGACTGATCTTTCTATTGTACCCATGTTTTCCCTGGAAACACTTTGATGAGGCCTTTTCTTCTGTATTGTTTGTAAATGACCATGCAGATTTACAAAAGAAACATGCTTTTTACATACAAACTATAAAATTATTTGTATGATTTTGATGGCTTCTAATCAAGATGCAATAGTGGTACAATAGTGGTGAATTTTATTGGGAACAGGCATAAAAGAGGTTTATTACTGCTGTGCTTCAACTCCCTCTCTGTGCAAGATAGATCAGATCGTCATTAAGGCTACTTTCACACTGAAGCGTTGCGGCGCTTTACCGTAGTTTTTGATGCACTTTTCAGCCGCTAGCAGGGCACTTTTAACCCCCCCCCCCGATAGCGCCCGAAAAAGGGTTAAAACTGACAGCAAAGCGCCGCTGCAGCGACGCTTTGCCGGCGGTTCGGAGGTACTGCCCATTGATTTCAATGGGCAGGGGCGCTTTAGGAGTGGTGTATTCACCGCTCCTACAGCGCTTTAAAGATTTAATTTAATTTTAGTCATCATGATATAAAATAATGAATGGGGGCGCCTTTTGGTGGGCATGATTTTTAATTATTTTTTTTTGGGGGGGGGGGGGGGGGCAGCATTTCATTCTGAGTCCCAGGCAGTACCATGTCTTGGTCACCTACTTAAAGCCGCTGTGTATACTGTATGTAGAGTAAAGCCGCTGGTGTACACAGCTCTGTATGTGGCCAGAGGTTGGTGCTCATCTATTTAAAGCCGCACTGTATGCAGTACTGTATGTTCAGTAAAGCTGCTGGTGTACAGTACAACGCTGTATGAAGCCACAGGTTCAGCACACAGCGCTTCCTAGAGAACTCGGGAACTGTTGACATGACTTCCGGGTCCTGCTGGCAGTGTCTGAGTGTCTCCAGGAAGCGCTGGGAGCCACCATCGCCCGCAAATCTCTGACCACATGCAAAGCTGTACTGTATGCTGTACACCAGCATCTTTACATGGATGAGCAGCAGACTCCTTCACATTGTGAGTGTAATTCTTTTTTTAACATAAAAAACCCCCCAAAAAAACGCTCATATATATAGACAGCGCTCGCAGATCAAGGCAAACTTTTTTTAAAACAGTTGTTCGTCTTTCAAAACGCTCATAAACCGCGTTACTCGTAAACCAAGGTTTCGCTGTATATAATATAGCCCATCTCCCGGAAATTATATAAAGTCCAATTTTGCAGTCTGTGTGGGGGTGGGAGGGAGAAGGGGGAGAATAGACTCTTTCACCTACCTGTTTCAATGCTACAGCCAGCTGCAGAGCTCTCTTCCTCCACCAAAACCTCAGCCTCATCACATACCATACAAGAACATTAACCCTGTATGGTATGATAAGGGGTATGGAGTGTGAGCAACTGAGCATAGTCAGTGAAACATACACAGGCGCTGTGGGGAAGAAGCCAGCCGAAGCAAGGAATTTAGTAAAGTTGGGTACACACACATCAAAATTCAGTTTAGCAAGGATCATCCAAATTATGATCTCTGTGTAGCCCTCTATGTTAGAAGCCAATCATTAGACCATCTTAGTATATTCCTGCCATCCCACATACTGACTCCTACCACCTTGACCACTTCAAATCACTGAAGTGGTCATGGTGGTTATAGTGTTCCTTTAACCGGTTCCTGACTGCCCGCCGCAGCTATACTGTGGCAGAATGGCTCCCCTGGGCAAGCTGTCGTAGCTGTACATCATCCCTTTAAGACGCTGTAAGAGCCGATGCGATCGATCGTGACAGAGCGAGAACCGGGATCTGTGTGTGTAAACACACAAATCCCGGTTCCCTCAGAGGAGAGGAGAGAGATCTCTCCTTACCTAGTCAGTCCCATCCCCCCTACAGTTAGAACACACCTAGGGAACACTTAACCCCTTGATCTCCCCCTAGTGTTAACCCCTTTCCTGCCAGTGACATTTACACAGTAATCAGTGCATTTTTATAGCACTGATCGCTGTATAATTGTCAATGGTCCCAAAAATGTGTCAAAAGTGTCCAATTTGTCCGCCATAATATCGCAGTCCCGATAAAAATCGCAGATCACCGCCATTACTAGTAAAAAAAATAATAATAAAAATGCACTTGCAGTGCACTTGTAGTGCAAAGTGAATTTGCCTTTTGTAAATAACCCCCATTGCGTTTTTTTCAAAATTGTCGCTCTACTTTTGTTTATAGCGCAAAAAAAAAACAGCAGAGGTGATCAAATACCACAAAAAGAAAGCTCTGTTTGTGGGAAAAAAAGGACGTCAATTTTGTTTTGGTACAGCGTCGCGCAACCGCGCAATTTTCAGTTAAAGCGACACAGTGCCGTGTCGCAAAAAATGGCCTGGTCATTGAGCTGCCAAATCTTCTAGGACTGAAGTGGTTAATATCTCTCAGAAGAAGTAAACCTGTGTATACTGATTCCATTTCATTCGATCATCCTCTAGTTGTGTTAAATTGGTGGTGGTGGTGGGGGGGAGGGGGTGCTCTCTGTATACCCTAGCCCAGTGATGGCGTTCCTTGGCACCCCAGATGTTTTGGAACTACATTTGCCATGATGCTCAACTACACTGCAGAGTGGATGAGCATCATGGGAAATGTAGTTCCAAAACATCTGGGGTGCCAAGGTTCGCTATCACTGCCCTAGCCTGTCTGTATACCCTAGCCTCTCTGTATACACTAGCCTGTATATATGCTCTAGCCTGTCTATATACCCTAGCCTGTCGGTATACACTAGTCTCTCGGTATAGGAGCAGGGCCAGGGGGGTTAAGGAGGGAACAGGGGCGGGACCAGGGGTGGGGCTAAAGGGGGCCCCGTCAGGTAGGCAGTACAGAACCTCAAGATTTCTATCAGCACCCCTGGTCATAACTACAAACTAAAAAAAATTACTGCGCTATCCCCAAAGAGCAAATAAATTGTGAATTAATTAATGAAAAAATATTAATAATATATGAAGCTGCAACTAAAAATGTGAGACACATCCACTGTATAAGCAAAGACCAAAAAGATAGCTGCGCTGGAATTAGTGAGATTATCTCACTAATTCCAGCGCAGCTATCTTTTTGGTCTTTGCTTATACCCCTGGTCATAAGTCTTCCATTCATGGAGTCTGTCAGTTTCTTGATCTGTTGGCGATCAACTTTTTGTGCAGCAGAAACCACAGCCTCCCAGACTCTATTCAGAGAGGTGTACTGTTTTCCTTCACCGTAAATCTCCCATTTAAGAAGGGCCCACAAGTTCTCAAGGCCAGGTAAGGAAGGGGGCCATGTCATTATTCTTTCACCTTTAAGGCCTTTACTGGCTAGCCATGCAGTGGAATACTTCGAAGCATGCAATGGAGCATTGTTCTGCATAAATATTATGGTCTTCTTAAAAGATGCATACTTCTTCCTGTACCACTGTTTGAAGAAAGTGTCTTCTAAAAACTGGCAGTAGGTTTGGGAGTTGATTTTGAGTCCATCTTCAACTCGAAAAGGTCCAACTAGCTCACCTTTAATAATAGCAGCCCTACCAGTACCCCACCTCCACCTTGCTGGCGTCCCAGTCAAAGTGGAGCTCTGTGTCATTACTGATCCAGCCGCAGGCCCATCCATCTGAGCGGTCAAGGGTCACTCATCTCATCAGTCCATAAAACCTTTGTCTTCAGATATTTCTTGGCCCAGTTTTAAATTACCGGTATGTGTCTTGTTCAGGGTGGTCGGGTTTCACCCTTCCTTACCTTGGCCATGTCTCTAAGCACTGAACACCTTGTACTTCAGGGCACTCCAGGTAGGTTGCAGTTCTGCAATATGACAGCACTGGAGGATAATGGGTTCCTTGTAGCTTCACGTTGGATTCTTCTCAAATATTTGTCAGTTTGTTTAGCTTAAGTGCAGATTCTTTGTAATTTTTACCTTGTTAAAAACTGTTCCTAATTCACCTCATTGTTGCTAAAAAGGTATATAAAAAACATTTTTTCACCAAGTTTTTAGGGGAATTCTTCTTTATCACATAATTTGTGATCAAGATTATGCATGCTGTGAAAAAAAGAGTGCAAAATGTACACAAAACAATGTTTGTTCTTTTTTGGGGTTTTACATTTTTTGAAAGTATTTTTTAAATCGGAGTCAGAGTCTGAATACCAACTTGAAAAATTTAAAGGACAGTACACAATCTGTTTTATTCCTTTAATTAAAAAAAAATAATAATAATTATTATTTTTAAAGTGTCAAACGAAAAGCAAATAAGCCCCCCCAAACATAAAGCAAAGAAAAAAAAAGTGCACTGTCTCATTACCACATTGTTATCTCTTTGCATGACTCCAAAGCAGTTTGCCTATAGACAAAATTTCTGCACTTTCACTTATGTCTTCCAGCTGTCCTTAGTGAGCCAAACTCGTGATTCTAACTCATGTACTAATATTTTCTGTGGTCAAACTATTTACTACACATTAGTATCCAGTGTCTAGATATAATAATGGAGACTGTGTGAACATAGAGCACCCTCTATAAGATTTGAAAGGATACTGCACCCTCCAGCTGTAAGCAAATGACAAGCTTGCATTGAACAGTTTGGAGTAGTTATTGTTACGTTAGAAACACTGCTTCCCCTCTTGATACTGCCACCCCAGTACACCAAGTGGGGCAGTTGGCACTTAGTTCTTCATAGAAAATGGTATAAATCACCTTATATGGTACAATTTCTTATATAGTATAGTGTCCACAGGCTTCTATATTGAGATTCTCTTTTGGGACCTGGGCAAAGTTTGGCAAGTATAAAAGATCCAGGGAGAGACCTATTAAAAGAAGGACATTCCTAGATCCACTTTACAGTGTCGCAACCTACTTATCCACTTTCCCTTCCCCCCAGGCAGATTACATACAAACCCCTCCATACCAGAATCAGTTTCTGGGCACCAGGGGTGCTGAAGAGACCAATATTTGTTAGTATCAGGAACCTGTGATTTAGTAGTAATACCTCTTTTTTGGAGGACCTATCTCAAATCATCCACCAGTGCATCAGCATGGCAAAGAAGCAGTAAACATGCAGTAAACATGCAGACTCCTCACATGTCAATACCAAGGTGGATGTCTGGTGGCAGTTGGGAGGGTGTACTCTTTATTTTAAGATAAAAAAAAGTAACAATTAGTCCATAAAGTATTGATTTGTGTAGGAATAAGTGCCCTTTTAGACTATGATGATTTTTTTGCTCATACTGTATATGGTTTTGTGCATTACCTGGATCATGACCACCTCCACCTGGACTTACAACTCTTACAGATTACTTCTGCATAGAAGCACCTTCTTCCATCTTCCTCTAGCAATAACATCCCTCCCTATAATGTCCCTGATATATGGTATTTTTTTCTGATGAATAGTTATACTTGAAGCCAATAGCTTTTCTCATCCACTGACATTCGTCCTTGTGAAATTTGATACCCCCACGTTGGTGGGCCAATCTGTCAATGATACATGCAGGTCTCTTCCACAACTTAGAAGAGCTTGGCCATAGTTGTTAAACAGGTAGGTGTATTTATATCTCTCTTCCATTATTTTATGACTGGCTACGTTTTTTTCAACCCTGAACCCCTTTGTGGGGATTCCAGTAATGTCACAAGCACCTCCAGGAAGTTAACAGAAGACTAGGATTTGAGGATTCAGCACTGTAGTCTGTGCCTGCCTCTGGCTAGTCTTCTAGTAACATCACCATGTCATCGGAACCTTTGAAGACCCTGCCAATGGACAGTCAATGGGAAGTGCTAATGTCACTCAGGCAATGATGTGTGCATCAGAAGAAAGACCCTCCCATTCTGCAGGCTAGAAGAGAGAAAACTTGGGCCCTAGAAATCACAAGACCAAAGATTAAGTAATAGGGTGTTTTAGATGGGTTTTTTTTCAAACTGTGGGGATCTTCTGCCCTCTACTGTTAGCTACTAATATCACAGTGTAATGTATAAATATGTATTACTACTTCCTGTCTCTTGGGGGTGGCTTAAAGTGGTTGTAAACCCTAAGACACCTTTCACACTGGGGCGGTGCAGGCGCCGGCGGTAAAAATGGTGCTATTTTTAGCGCCTCTTTGCCGTCGTTTTAGCGGCGGTATTTGGCTGCGAGAGGTGCTGTTTTACCCCCCTGCTAGAGAAAGGGTTAAAACCATCGCAAAGCACTGCTGGAGCAGCGCTTTGGCAGCGGTAGAGCCACGCTGCCCCATTCATTTCAATGGGCAGGAGCGGTGAAGGAGCGGTATAAACACCACTCCTTCATCGCTCCAAAGATGCTGCTAGCAGGACTTTTTTTACCGTCCTGCCAGCGCACCGCTCCAGTGTGAAAGCCCTCAGGCTTTCACACTGGAGTGTGAGAAGCGGCTCTTTCAGGGCGCTTTTCAGTCGCTATTTTTAGCGCTGTAGCGCCTGCAAATCGCCCCAGTGTGAAAGGGGTCTTACATATAGCCAGTGAAGTGACTGGTTTCAGGGGTTGTTACACACAGATTAAATAAATCCTCCTACGTAAGTTGTACCCTTTTACCTCCAGTCTTCTCTTCATCTGTTCAAAGTCAATCAACTGGAGCTCCCTCCCCTGTCACCTTTTTTCTCTTGGTGTCAGGAAAACTTGTCAGAAGTGATTTATGCTAATATCAGAGGAACAAAGCAGCAGACAGAAATTACACTTAGTGCTCTTAATTCAGACAAGTACACACTATAGAGGGACATGCCTTGTTCCTATTTCATGTCTGAGGTTAACAACCATTTTAATCCCCAGAAAGAGCAAGTGGAGAGAGAGAGAGGGGAGCTGACACTACATGTCCACATACAAGAAATGCATTACTGCAATACTGTAATTTATCCAAACCAGAAGCAGAGACTATTAGGTAATTGTTCCTGTGTTCCAGCTGTTTAACTGTAGCTGTCCATAACTTCATCTGAATCCTAGAGTCTATGTCCTATTGGTATTATCTCAGGTGCACAGTGCCAGATAGCTTCTGTGCTACAGTGTGTGTATGTAGTGGTCACCTTCCAGAATATTAGTAGGTGAACCTGTTTATTGCAAAAAAATTTATATGCAGCTCCTTTTATTTTACTTAACCATGTCCCATCTGGTCTGGGATTCTATAGCTAGTTTTAGCTCAGGGCTCGATACCTAGCATAGGCTAGGGCCAGGTAAGGCATCTGACGGCCACTTTTGGTAGTTAGAGGTCCAGTTGTATGTCATATTAGAAACTACTAGGAAGGGACTAAAACACAGGTTAGATAGGCTGACTCTTGTTCCAGTGCCATGCTACAGTTTCTATGTGTGAGAAGCCCCATTCCAGGCTGGTTGGAGGGGCACCTACAACTAAACTTTGGCGGTATCTCTATTCAACTAGATATACCCGGGTATATGTGCACAATTTCACCAGGATTCCTATTGGCCCTTTGCTGATAATACCTGTTTGTACATTGGATGTATGTACTTTTAATAATCTCTTCTTATATAAAGCTTGTATTATTTCTATACTGGTGTGCAGCTACATATACTTATGGTTAATGTTATATGCAGGTTGCAGTAGTTCTTCTGCTTCCAATTACTTTGATTAGATTACTGATTCATTTCCGAAGAAGGGAATCCCCTCTGCTCACGGAGGCCCTGCCCTTGGTGGAGGCACTGCCAACTTTATTATCATACCCAAATGTTAGCGCTCACTTCTTCAAATCCCTCTCTTTCTGTGATTTTTAGGTAATCCACAGGAGTGACTGCAGTGTGATTGTCACTGGAGAACTCGTCGCAGACACAAATCTCTGTACAAACTCAACCACTGAGAGACTGATATATATATATATATATATATATATATATATATATATATATATATATATATATATATGCATACAGTGGGGCAAAAAAGTATTTAGTCAGCCACCAATTGTGCAAGTTCTCCCACTTAAAAAGATGAGAGAGGCCTGTAATTGTCATCATAGGTATACCTCTACTATGAGATAAAATGTGGAAACAGATCCAGACAATCACATTGTCTGATTTTTGAAAGAATTTATTTGCAAATTATGGTGGAAAATAAGTATTTGGTCAATATCAAAAGTTCATCTCAATACTTTGTTATATATCCTTTGTTGGCAATGACAGAAGTCAAACGTTTTCTGTAAGTCTTCACAAGGTTGACACACACTGTTGCTGGTATGTTAGCCCATTCCTCCATGTAGATCTCCTCTAGAGCAGTGATGTTTTGGGGCTGTCGCTGGACAACACGGACTTTCAACTCCCTCCAAAGGTTTTCTATGGGGTTGAGATCTGGAGACTGGCTAGGCCACTCCAGGACCTTGAAATGCTTCTTACGAAGCCACTCCTTCGTTGCCCAAGGCGGTGTGTTTGGGATCATTGTCATGCTGAAAGACCCAGCCACGTTTCATCTTCAATGCCCTTACTGATGGGAGGAGGTTTTCACTCAAAATCTCACGATACATGGCCCCATTCATTCTTTCATGTACATGGATCAGTCATCCAGTTCCCTTTGCAGAGAAACCGCCCCAAAGCATGATGTTGCCACCCCCATGCTTCACAGTAGGTATGGTTTTCTTTGGTTGCAACTCAGCATTCTCTCTCCTGCTGTCTGGCACTGCAGGATCTGAGTCCCTGGCGGCGTAGTGTGTTACTGATGGTAGCCTTTGTTACGTTGGTCCCAGCTCTCTGCAGGTCAGTCACTAGGTCCCCCCGTGTGGTTCTGGGATTTTTGCTCACCGTTCTTGTGATCATTTTGACCCCACGGGGTGAGATCTTGCGTGGAGCCCCAGATCGAGGGAGATTATCAGTGGTCTTGTATGTCTTCCATTTTCTAATTGTTGCTCCCATAGTTGATTTCTTCACACCAAGCTGCTTGCCTATTGCAGATTCAGTCTTCCCAGCCTGGTGCAGGTCTATAATTTTGTTTCTGGTGTCCTTCTACAGCTCTTTGGTCTTCACCATAGTGGAGTTTGGAGTGTTACTGTTTGAGGTTGTGGACAGGTGTCTTTTATACTGATAACAAGTTCAAACAGGTGCCATTAATACAGGTAATGAGTGGAGGACAGAGGAGCCTCTTAAAGAAGAAGATACAGGTCTGTGAGAGCCAGAAATCTTGCTTGTTTGTAGGTGACCAAATACTAATTTTCCACCATAATTTGAAAATAAATTCTTTCAAAAATCAGACAATGTGATTGTCTGGATTTGTTTCCACATTTTGTCTCTCATAGTTGAGGTATACCTATGAGGACAATTACAGGCCTCTCTCATCTGTTTAAGTGGGAGAACAATTGGTGGCTGACTAAATACTTTTTTGCCCCACTGTATATATATATATATATACACTGCTGTAAAAATAGCAGGTTAGCAGATTGCTGTGAATAAATCACCCGACTGACATGGCCCCTAAGCAATTTTAGTTTGTTGGTAGTGATACTGTCAACAAAATGGACATTAGATTGTCATGCAAGGTCCCCTTTAACAGACTCTAAGGCCACATGTACACTGGGCGTTTAGCCCTTGTGTGTCGGGGGGGGGGGGGGGTGGGGGGTAGAGGTGCAGCATCCAGCCTAGCTGCCTGCAGCCTATCAAATCTATCTATGGCAGGCTAAAATACACTGCGGCTGGACGCTGTATCAATTGGTACTTGTATTTAAAGCTGTATGCGTTCAGGAATGTATGTCTGCGATGCAGGTTTTCTGTGTATCACACATACATCCCTAAATGCATAGGGCCTTAACTGTGAGTGTCACTTCATCCAGCCTACAAGGAAAGAAAGATTTCTTGTTTAACCTGCTGGACTCAAACCGAAAATTCCCTCATCCATGCCCAAGAGTGGATGAACACTTCTCCAGCTGCTGGATTTTGTATTCTGACAACCAGCCAGGGTTGAAGAGAACAAGAAGACCTGGACAGCCACACACCGGAATGGATAAATCTGTCTTTTTATTCAAAATACAGGATCATGGTGTACACAAAACATGACTGTGGGGTGGTACAAGAATAGTTGACGCGTTTCGCACTTACACGAAGTGTAAGCAGTTGGTGTAAGTGTGAAACACGTCAACTATAGCACTTGGTGTAAGTGTGAAACGCGTCAACTATTCTTGTACCACCCCACAGTCGTGTTTTGTGTACCCCATGATCCTGTATTTTGAATAAAAAGATGGATTTATCCATTCCGGTGTGCGGCTGTCCAGGTCTTCTTGTTCCCTTCTACTTGCATCAGCATTTAGCCGGCACCTGGGGCTCTTCTCTTCCTGGAGGTAATGAGACACAAGCACTCTGGTTTAAGCCCCTCTTTGAGCGGAGGATCCCACATCATCTCGTTTAATTTCTGAACCAGCCAGGGTTGCCAACCTCACGTTTTTACTGACAAAACTTGGGAAATTTTCTGATGGGGCACATTTTTTACTGAAAAAACGAAGACAATCAATATTTAAACAGCATAAACACAATATGGAAACACTGACAATACACATAACAAGTAATTTGCATGGTTTACACTTACAAAAGTCAACACAGCATGACAAATTATCAGTTCCTGGTACACTATATTACCAAAAGTATTGTGACACCTGCCTTTACACACAAATGAAGTTTTATGGCATCCCAGTCTTAGTCCGTAGGGTTCAATATTGGGTTGGCCCACCATTTGCAGCTATACCAGCTTCAACTCTTCTGGGAAGGCTGTCCACAAGGTTTAGGTGTGTGTCTAGGGCAGGGGTCTCAAACTGGTGGCCCTCCAGCTGTTGTGAAATTACAAGTCCCATCATGCCTCTGCCTGTGGGAGTCATGCTTCTAACTGTCAGCCTTGCAATGCATCATGGGACTTGTAGTTTTGCAACAGCTTGAGGGCCGCCAGTTAGAGACCCTTGGTCTATGGGAATGTTTGACCATTGTTCCAGAAGTGCATTTGTGAGGTCAGGCACAGGTGTGGATGAGAAGGCCTGGCTTGCAGTTTCTGCTCTAATTCATCTCAAAGGTGTTCTGTCAGGTTGAGGTCAGGACTCTGTGCAGGCCAGTCAAGTTCCTTCACCCCAAACTTGCTCATCCATGTCTTTATGGATCTTGCTTTGTGCACTGGTGTGCCGTCATGTTGGAACAGGAAGGGGCCATCCCCAAATGTGCTTCTGGAAAAATGGTCAAACTTTCCCATAGACACACTCCTAAACCTTGTGGACAGCCTTCCCAGAAGAGTTGAAGCTGTTATAGCTGCAAAAGGTGGGCCAACTCAATATTGAACCCTACGGACTAAGACTGGGATGCCATTAAAGTTCATGTGTGTGTAAAGGCAGGCGTCCCAATACTTTTGGTAATCTAGTGTATTTAGGACAGTTGTAAAAGTCGCTGATTTTTACAAACGGTCAGTAAATTTACTGACAGTTGACAGACCTGCAGCCAGCACATGAGGCTGGTAGAACACCCAAACAGTGACTGCATTTGACTGGCTACAGTCAGTATTCCGCTGATTTTTTTTTTTTACTGCTCATGTCCTCTGATTTCTCATTGGAAGTTTGTCAAGCTGGGTGGTGTCGGCAAGGCCATCCACAATGCTCAAATTTATAGGAATCAATTTCCATAATTAGAGCTGTGCATGGCCGCCAACCTGTGCCTATATAGCAGAATGTACACAATTGCATACATAAAATAAGATTAGGATTACACTTTACAAAACAAATTCATCCTTATAGAAAAAAAGGCAACAAAACCTATTATTTAACTAAAATAAAAGTTATTGGACAAAACTGTAAGCTGAGCATCAACGTCTACTGTTACAAAGACAGAGTCGGAACTAATCTACTTTCCGATAATACCAGGGCAACTTTTTACTGTAACACAATTACGTCAAAAACGTATATAGTTATAGAGGTAGAGTTCAAGTTCCCAAAATCGTCTCCATCATTTAGCCCTGATGTCTAACGTCAGCCATTTTGTCATGGAACAAAAACGTCCTAGATATATACGACAGCTTGGTCTTTAAAAAAACATGTCAGCAAGGACAACCACAAAGTGCTACACCTTTTCTTCTAGTGTTCAGGGGAATATGCTTTCCTCTAGTGGCGTCTTCCAAAGGTCCATAAAAGGGGGCGCAGTTTTTTTTGTTGGCGTTATATTTTTGTTGGTTGATTCAAAGTTGGTAATTCCGTTTTGTGAAACTGTTTCTAAATATATAATGATACGTTTGTTTAAAACGTTAGGATGTAAAGCGAAAGCATTCCAGCAGCTCTTACGCTATGCCCCCCCTCGCCGTGCTGAGAGATTGGTATGACCCGGTGTGAGTGTGGAGCGTGCTGTGTATGCAGAGTGGTGCTCACACATGGTGTTGCCCTCATACTGTCTTTTCTACTTTTCCCAGGTATCTTCTGGTGTGTGGACATTGAGAATTGCTGGGGACATTATATCTATGGAATAAATCATGGTAAGAGCAATAGATCTTATATCTGTACCACCAATAGTCTCCTCTGTAACATGACATGCCCCCACTCATGTCTGCTCATATCTGTTAGACCTGAACTGAGTGCAAAACTTTATGGTTTTTCTAATTTCAGATAAAGTGAAGAGGGATCAGGACCCCTGTCAGTTTTTATTGCTGTCTGTGTCCCTGTCAGGGAGGTTCACTCTCTCTGTTTGTCCAGTTTTTCATTATCACCAAGAGTGAAAGAAAAACCCACATTTTGTGTTGTCACCACGACAGAAATATAGGGGAATTTATCCAAAGGGACACTGGTTCTTGTGACTACTAAGGATTCCTTCCCTTTGAAGGAATTTCCGCACACTTCCTGATTTGGCTAGGTTACAGGAAGTGAAGAGAAACTCCCTAATGAGACATAGATGACAAAATAAAGTCTGACAGGGGTGTAGTTAGAGATTAAGGATGAGCTCAGGCGTATTCGCAAAGCGCACGTGTAGAGCCTGACAGGAAGTTGGCACTGCGCTAATCACAGGTGGTAAGACATTTCCTGATCTCTGCAGCCGCGCATCGGGACAACGTCTCAATGCCTGTGATTAGCGCTTCGCAGTGCTGACTTCCTGGCGGGCTCTGCACGTGCGCTTTGCGAACACACCTGAGCTCATCCTTATTAGGTATGGGTTTTTAGTGCTGTCTGTGTCCCCTGGAAATTTCATCTCACTTACTGTACTGAAGACACAATGGCAAGTGAGGCAAACATCCAGATTGCAGTAAAATCCTGATCCGAAGATCTTCTTTTTACATTACTTTTTCTAGAGCAGCTTTGTTGGAGTTCCATTTTAAACTGACATTGGCATGAAACCTGCAAAATAACAGGGTGGTTACTTACCTTTCCTGCTGCCCGGGCCACCTGAGTGTTGCTTTGTTCATTGAAGTCTTTCTGTGAGGACCTCAGAGCTCTTAGCCCAGAGCCCCCACAATTCTTACTGCCTTCTCCTGCTGACCTCCACTCATAACTGTCTGCTGTAGTGAGAGAGGAATTGGGGAGAGTTGTGGGGGACCAGGAAGCTCAATACTCCTGTGTCAGTTTCCCTATGGACTGGACTTCAGAATAAGACTTCTACTGAATGGAGCAGCAGAAAGGGTATGTTGCCCCCTTTATCATTTTGCAGGTGCACTTGTGAAAACAGATTTTTTTTTTTTTTAATTAAATGACTGGGTCTCTTATATTTATGTGTTGGCATGGGTTTTTTGTGTCTTTCTATCGTTTTCCGTTATTGAAACATCCAAAGCAGTTTTTCATACTAACCTCTGGAAAGTGACAATGTTTTCTGAGGTCAGTTTTTACAGCAGCATATCTTGCAAAGGACACACACACATTACTCTCATCTCCCTTAAAGGGTGATTTTCAAATTGCTAGAGTTCTTTTTAGCCAGGCATGCACAATGCAATTGTTTTTATTATTATTATTATACAGGTTTTATAACGCCCCAACAGTTTGCACAGCGCTTTACAACAGCAGGGCAGACAGTACAATTACATTACAATTCAATACAGGATGAATCAGAGGGCCTTGCTCGTTAGAGGTTACATTTTAGGATCTACCATACTAATTAGATCCATGGATCTTTCTTCCACCATGCAAACACTTTCATTATTTAGAAGATGCTGAATCCAATTTCCAACATGCTGGCCATAAACAGGGTACATTTTTTTAATAGAAACTTCTACCAGTTACCAATAGCAACCCATCAGAAAACATGTAGTTTATCATACAATGTGATAAAGCCAGCCACTCGGTATCATCCATTGCATCAGTTCTTTATTGACTACATGGCAGGATACAGCAATAACAAGCAAACGTGTTTTGGCCGAAGCCTTATGTGGCTCAAACACGCTACCTTGTTATTGCTGTATGCTGCCATGCATTCAATAAAGAATCGTTGCAATGGATGATACCAATTAGCTGTCTTTTTTTTTTTTTTTTTTTTTTGCATCACTGGATTATTGCTGTAACTTAAAGCAGGGCTTGACAAATTTGCTTGGAATCTAGGAGCCAGCTAAAAAAGTTAGGAGCCAGGAGCGAGAGAAATAATTCTAGCCCTAGACCTCCTCTGTAACTTAAAACATGCAGCCTGTAGAATTTTTTAAACGTCGCCTATGGAGATTTTAAAGGGTAAAAGTTTGTCGCCATTCCACGAGCGGACGAAATTTTGAAGCGTGACATGTTGGGAATCAATTTACTCAGCGTAACATTATCTTTCACAATATAAAAAAAATTGGGCTAACTTTACTGTTTTCTTATTTTTTTAATTAAAAAAAAGTATTTTTTCCCAAAAAAGTGCGCTTGTAAGTCCGCTGCGCAAATACGGTGTGACAGAAAGTATTGCAATGGCCGCCATTTTATTCTCTAGGGTGTTAGAATAAAAAATATATATAATGTTTGGGGGTTCTAAGTAAAGGGAAGGAGATGAGCGGGCAGTGAAAACCGGTAGAGAAAGCTCCATTAGCATTGATGGATGTCTTGTAATACCAACGGCCACCACCAGAGGGCGCCTGATTGCAGAAGGAACCATAGGACTGCAGTAGGCCTGCAAAGCCGCGGCCTCAATTACCGGCGCGGCCCATCACGATCGCGTCGGGAGGGGGGGGGGGGTGTCGAACGGACACAGGATACCCCAGCTGTGCCGCCCCAGGCGCCAGGTCGCTAATTCTAGTCGCAAATGCGACCTGGCGCCCGGGGTTTGTCGAACCCTGACTTAAAGGCACTTGGACCAGAGCACCAGCGTCCTATCCCCAAGGCAGTTTGGTATAGCGCACTTTTTGTCTTTCTATGATTGAGCCCTAATTGAGGGTGAAATGCATCAGTGGGGGGAACTGCTTTGACCAGTGAGAGACATCATCCATTGCAAGCTATGTTTTTGCTACAATGAAGTTTATTGACTAGAAAAGAAAAACAAAAAAAACGGTGTGCAACATGAAAGTGTGTGATTAAAAACATCTTGTAATGCCCAGTTTTTACCAGACTGGAAATGGTCCTATTTATTGAATAAGCTAATGTTTAATGTCAAAAAGTCTGTAGTACTGGGTATTTACAGTTCAGTAAATAGTGTGGATAGGTTTTGTTTTTCCTGACAAAATATACTTTTGCTTTATTGCAGTTGCAAACAGCTAATGCATTGTATTTTATTATAGCCTCACAGAAAGAAGAAGCCCTTCATAGAGAAGAAGAAAGCAGTCACTTTTCATCTGGTCCACAGAAGTCAGAGGGATCCACTAGCTGCTGATGAAACTGCTCCACAGAGAGTTTTGCTACCTGCTGATAAGGTATTCTGCTATACTTCCTCTACTGTACTTGTTAGGTGCCACTCCTAATTTTTCATTATATTGAATTTGGGTCATGCATATAACACATGTTCTTTACTAGCTTTCCTCTATTGTAGAAATACTAATTTGTCCACCTAGATGTGTATTGCTTTGAGAGGCTGATACAACTTAAGGCCCTGAGTTTCTAAAGCATAGGATGTAAGGCAACAGTGTTGCTTTGAAAAGTAATTTTACTGCTCATGTTTATTATGCTTTTCATTTTGCACTCCTGTGACCTAGATTCAGCCAACGGCGGGCTAAACTCCACTGACGTCTGACGTTACAGAGTCGGTCCAGACTATGGAGGGATCCCGACTTTTTAATGTCGAGATCCACCCTGATGCCTGGCTGGCAGCTGGCCCAGCCTCTCAGCGTGCCATTGAGAGCCTAAGCCTGCCACTCCCCTCCAAAGCCCAACACCCTAGTGAGCGCTGGAGGGGCAGAGCAGAGAGCCGGTGATTGACAGTCGCCGCACTCTGCTCATTGAAGGAAGAGGACTGATTGATCAATGGCCCTTCTTGGTCTTAGAGCTGGCAGGGGACAGCTGCAGCATTGGCTGGATGCTGCATTTACCTAGGTGAGTATGTACAGTGCCTTGAAAAAGTATTCATACCCCTTGAAATTTTCCACATTTTCTCATGTTACAACCAAAAAAGTAAATGTAATTTATTGGGATTTTATGTGATAGGTCAACACAAAGTGGTACATAATTGTGAAGTGGAAGGAAAATGATAAATGGTTTTCCAAATTTTTTACAAATAAATATCTGAAAAGTGTGGCGTACATTTGTATTCAGCCCCCTTTACTCTGATACCCCTAACTAAAATCTAGTGGAACCAATTGCCTTCAGAAGTCACCTAATTAATAAATAGACACCAACAAGTGTCTGGGGAATGCCCAGGAAAAAGCCAAAGTCTACTTACCACCAGCTTGCAGACAACCAAATTGACCTATCTAACAGTAAGCGTTAATAAATAGAGTCCACCTGTGTGTAATTTAATCTCAGTATAAATACAGCTGTTCTGTGAAGCCTTCAGAGGTTTGTTAGAGAACCTTTAGTGAACAAACATCATCATAAAGGCCAAGGAATACACCGGGCAGGTCAGGGATAAAGTTGTGGAGAAGTTTAAAACAGGGTTAGGTCATAAAAAAATATCCCAAGCGTTGAACATCTCACGGAGCATTGTTCAATCCATCATCCGAAAATGGAGAGTATGGCACAACTGCAAACCTACCAAGACATGGCTGTCCACCTAAACTGACAGGCCGGGCAAGGAGAGCATTAATCAGAGAAGCAGTCAAGAGGCCCATGGCAAGTCTGGAGGAGCTGCAGAGATCCACAGCACAGGTGGGAGAATCTGTTCACAGAACAACTATTAGTTGTGCACTCCACAAATCTGGCCTTTATGTAAGAGTGGCAAGAAGAAAGCCATAAGAAGTCCCATTTGCAGTTTGCGAGAAGTCATATGGGGGACACGGCAAACATGTGGAAGAAGGTGCTCTGGGCAGATGACGCCAAAATTGAACTTTTTGGTCTAAAAGAAAAACGCTATGTGTGGCAGAAAACTAACACTGCACATCAACCTGAACACACCATCCCTACTGTGAAACATGGTGGTGGCAACATCATGTTGTGGGGATGATTTTCTTCAGCAGGGATAGGGAAGCTGGTTAGAGTTGATGGGAAGATGGATGGAGCCAAATACAGGGCGATCTTCGAAGAAAACCAGTTAGAGTCTGCAAAAGACTAGAAACTGGGTGGAGGTTCACCTTCCAGCAGGACAACGACCCTAAACATACAGCCAGAGCTACAATGGAGTGGTTTAGATCAAAGCATATTCATGTGTTGGAATAGCCCAGTCAAAGTCCAGACCTAAATCCAATTGAGAATCTGTGGCAAGACTTGAAAATTGCTGTTTACGGATGTTCTCCATCCAATCTGACAGAGCTTGAGCTATTTTTCAAAGAAGAATGGGCAAAAATCTCACTCTAGATGTACAAAGCTGGTAGAGACATCCCCAAAAAGACTTGCAGCTGTAATTGTAGTGAAAGGTGGTTCTACAAAGTATCGACACGGCGGAATGAGTACAAATGCACGCCACACTTTTCACCAATTTTATTTGTAAAAGATTTTGAAAACCATTTATCATTTTCCTTCCACTTTACAATTATGTGCCACTTTGTGTTGGTCTATTTCATAAAATCCCAGTAAAATACATTTACGTTTTTGGTTGTAACATGACAAAATGTGGAAATATTCAAGGGGTATGAATACTTTCTCAAGGCACTGTGTGTTTGCTATCCTACACTTCCCCTTTAAGGCTAAGTTCACCCTTATGAAAAAAAAATAATAATGCATATATATTTGCAGGCAAAAAAATATGCATTCATTATTTTTTTTCACAGGAGCTTGAAAAGCATTTTATCCACAATTGGTGGATCACAAGTGCAGGGTCAGGCTCCTGTGAACTCTTTTTTAGCTCCCTGCCCATACCTCTGTACAGGCTTTCATTTGCAGGGCTGCAGGAAGTGTAAATGCACTACGAGTGTGGTAATCACTGTCTTCGTGTTCAGTTAAGAACTACAGTCTGTCGCTGTGGCAAATAAAACTTGTAGTTCATTCATTCACAGTGTGGTTTCACTATCTCAGTTTAATTTATGCTAATCATTAAAAGCACAACCACACCACACAGGTGAGTCAGTGGATTCTCTACCTCTCTATAAACGGTGTTCCTTTTTTTTTCTCTTTTTTTAGGCTTTGAAAAGTACCTGGTTTTGTCGTGCTGATTTTTAGGGATGCACAGATACCATTTTTATTTATTTATTTTTTTATGAGTAACGATACTTTTTAAATTTTTTTTTTTTTAGTATTTTCCGATACCCATTACCGATACCTATCGCAACTTTTTTGTTTACACTTTAGCTGTCAGCAATGGTACAAAGCATTGAAAAGTTAAACATGTAAATATATGGTAAAGGTGTAAAAATATTAACGAACAAACCAAACACAAAAAAAAAGTTTTAATTATTAGTAGTCTATAAAATAGAAGTGAGAAAAAATCAGCAGTAACATAATTAAATGAAGGAGAATAAGGAGTTAATAAGGCTGATTGGAGTAAATAAGGGGTTAAAAAGAGGATCAATTTTAATGTAAAAAAGGAAAAAAAGTTGTTTTTTTTTACTTGGCAGGTTGCTTTACTCAGGCCTGGTTCACACCTACGTAGGTTGCAGTTTGCATATTCCAGGTACATTTTGCGTTTTTCAATACACATTTTTGATCCATTGAAGTCTATGGAACCAAAAACCAGAAAAAAGTTCCTGGCCCTTTCCATAAAATGCACAGATGTGAACTACATCCATAGGAAACCATGTTAAATGGACTGTAATGTGTTTCTGCAAAACTGAAAATGCACTAAAAAATGTATAGGTGTGAACCAGGCCTTCATCTGCAGACTGAAGTTCATCCCTTTGATCTGTACATGAATAAACAAAGATAAAAAGAAACAATGTTTCTTTCTCTTTCTATCTGTTTCAGCGGCTGAGCAATATTGTTGATAAACATTGCCCGGCTGCGTTTTTTTTTTTTTTTTTTTTTTTTTTACAGCTTCAATTGCTGAGACTTTGTTTACACTTCAGCTGTCAATAGGGGAACCCCACTCAGCACTCAGCTGAATGAATCATCGATTGTTAAGGATGCAGCGGCCCTACTCCTTAACAACTGATAATTTTCACATTTCAGCTGTCAGTGGGCGAATACCGCTGACAGATGAAAGAACTGAGTCTTCAAGTTTCAGGTATAAGAGCATTTGCATGAGTACCGATACTCGTGCAGATGCTTAGTACCGGTACTGTTATCGGTGCAACCCTACTGATTTTATTGGTTCTGCATTATTGATTTGAGATAGCATACAATCTAATGAGAGCTCCTGATTTGTAAGCCTTTTTCTGAGTTAATAATTTAGAAACTGCTAAATTCAGAAAGCCAGGCACCTATATTATTATCATTATTTATTCATTTTTTTCTTTGGGCCATTGAGGACATTTTTCTTGACTTTCCGAAGTGAGGTGAAATGCCCTCTTGAACAGCTGTTACCACAATAGGTGTCCCTAGGGAAGATTTCACTTAAATTCTGTTCCAGTGACTTCGGTCGCTAGGACAGTTTCAGAGGCTAAATCTCCCCAACAAAGACATAGACAGCAGTAGGTTTAAACACTTCAACTTTCTGTCCAACACTAACAAAAAAATAAGTTTTGTCTTTATTTCCTTATGCTACAAGCAAACATTTTGGGTTTTGTGTGTACATTTTCTTGGAATATTTCTTGCTGAAAAATGTGGGAATGATGTCTGTGCTACAAAGCTGGGGTCTGTATATTTGTTGAGTTCTGTACATCTAAAGCCAATGCTCTTTATAGTGAGGCAAATTTTGTTTTTACTGGTTGTAACTGGAACAAATGATCCCATTGAACAGTTTCCCCTCTATTTTTGTCTGGGGACAACTCCATTATTTTTTGATTTTTTTTTTTTTTTCCATCAATGGTGATCTCCAGGACAAAAGAGAGAGAGAGTGTGAATCTCTCTGATAGGGACACAGATAGCAATAAAAACCTGATTGGTGTTCTAACCCTTCTCTTTACAAAATTAAAAAAAAAATGAAAAACAAAAAGGTTTGACCTTAGATGCACTTTATCATTTTAGTAATGGCTAATATATTTGTGGGGTTTTCTTTTCAGGTAGATGCAGATAAAAGGAGAGAGGAACAAAGAACATTTGGTGTTTTCTTTGATGATGACTACAATTACTTACAGCACCTTAAAGAAGTGGGCCCTGCTGAACTTGTTCCTTCTGGACGACCACAAAGTAGAATTATTGTGACTGATGATGGAAAGGTAGAAGAAGAAGAAGTGGAACAAATTCCAGTGAGTTTCGTGTCAGTCTCAGAGTATTTGTTAATCTTATTTACCACTTCAGCTCCGGAAGGTTTACCCCCCCCTTCATGACCAGGCCATTTTTTGCGATACGGCACTGCGTTACTTTAACTGACAATTGTGCGGTCGTGCGACACTATACCCAAATATGTGCTATCAACAAAAAAAGACCGATAATTTTGAAAAAAAAAAAAACATTTATTTTCTACTAGAAAACTTATCCAATAAAAATTTTTTTTAAAAATCATATTTCTTTCTTTCAATTTAGGCCAATATGTATTCTGCTACACATTTTTGGTAAAAAAAATCCCAATAAGCATATTTTTGATTGGTTTGCGCAAAAGTTATAACGCTTACGAACTATGGGATATTTGTATTTACTTTATTTACTAATAATAACATATAAGTAGAAACTTATAGTGGGGCTGCAATATTGTGGCAGACAAATCAGACACCTAACTGACCCTTTTGACACTTTTTGGGGACAAGTGACAATAATACAGTGATCAGTGCTAAAAAATATGCACTGTCACTGTACTAATGACACTGGCAGGGAAGGGGGTTAACATCAGGGGTGATCAAAGGGTTAAATGTGTTCCTAGGTAGTGATTACTAACTCTGGGGGATGTACTTTGACTCAGGGAAGGTAAAGATCTGTGTTCCTGCTTAGCAGAAACGCAGGATCAGTACATTCCCCTCCTCACACAATGGTGGTCTGCCTTGTTTACATCGGCAGACCGCCGTTCTGCCTGTATCCCGAACAATTGACAGGTCCCAGCAGACACTGCTCCCGATACTCCCAGAGCCACATTTCCATCACTGGAGCCTGTCGGCAGGTAACCTTTTTGAGCCCAGATCAGCAATAATCTTCTGGGATAGCCTATTTTACACAGAACGTTTTACTAAAGGTAACTTGTCTTAGACTCCATTCACACCTTGGCGATTCGTTTTGTGGGCGGAATCGCCGCAATTCTGCCCACGATTTAGGAAACACCGCAAATCGCAGTTAGGATACAGGATGCCATGCCAACACAATGTGCCTGTATCTCCTGTAGTCAGTGCTGTGATTTACAACGTTTCCAAGCAGAAAGTTTACTGCTAAAACTGCATACACGTCCTCTGCTATGGGAAGAGAAAAAAGAGTGGAGGCTGTGTGGTCACATCACCGCAGGGTTAAACATTTGAAAAAGGTATCAAGCTTTTAAAATAAATATATATATATATATATATATATATATATATATATATATATATATATATATATATATATATATATATTATATTTTCTGTGTTAGAATGAGTTTTTGTAGTCATATGTTCACCAACACTTTAAATATGTCTGCTGTTTTTGTTTTTCTGTCCACAAAGACATAATTGTAATTGGGGATATTTACTTATTTTTTAGCCCCCAACTATAAATTTACCATCTTCAGTGTTTGCATCTGAGTTTGAGGAGGATGTAGGATTATTGAACAAAGCTGCACCTGTTCGAGGTAGGTTCTTTTGCAAATATATTCAGTTTTCAATCTATTTATTAATGGTCTCTTAAACTAAAGAAAAAGTAAGGTGTCCTAATAACATGAAACTATTTAGGACTGCAATTAACGTTTTTCATATTCAATTATCTGGTCATTTATTGTTTTGTTCAATTAATTGGATAAAAACCTGGTGGAATGTTGTGTATAATTTAGTTGGGGGAACTGCAGTCTGTTCACATAATGTGTAATTTAAACATCTTTGCCATTCTGAAGCTTCCCTCCAACCACTTTGCATATTGTTTTTATATATACTGTGAATCTGTGCTTGGCAAATATGCAGCAGAAATCTCCCTCCACGAAGTCTCGCTGCATCCACTTTTTTTTTAACACAGGTAATGTTTATTGAATGAAATGTACAGTACACTTGAAAATACAAGATAAATATCACATACAGGAGCACTTATAAAACAGGATATACGGTTCATATTATAGTAATCTCAAAAACATGAATTGTAGGGACGTGTATTATCTTCTTTTGAGTTTCTTTTAAGTAAACATAGCCTATAATTTGGAGAGGTCTCTCCATCAGGGGACCCACTTCGCTCTCCAGGAACACCCAGCCATAGAGGAAGGGGGGGGGGGGGGAGAGTGACCAGAGGAGGGGAAGTAGGGGGAAAAAACGGGAAAGGTGGGGGGGAAGAAAAGAGGAGGAAGATGGGAAGGTGACCAGGGGCGGGAGGAAGAGGGGGGATCTGAAGAGCTCCCAGGGGAGAGCAGTCCAATAGTTTAAGAGGTGCAGCCACAAAAGAATGAAAGGAAAGGGAGAGAAATAATGTAGGAAACAGAAGTAGGGGGGAGGACACTGGACCCCACACAATATCCGTAAATCTTACACCTCCATGCCTCTAAATCTTCTGTACAGAGGGGTAGAAACACCACACCCGCCACTCATCAATAGATCTCTTAAGGGGGAATCTCAGGGTATATCTATAGTGCAAGATGCCTAGCCTCAACCCAGGCCGCCCATATTTTGTCAAACTTCTGGGGGCAATTTCGGCCCATGTAAGTGAGTTTAGCGGTAGAACCGCATTTACTTGGGCTCGCCACGCCTTTACCGTAGGGGGGTCTGGTAGCTTCCATCGCAATAATATCTTTTTCCTAGCATAATAGACTGTATAAAACACGAACAGTTTTGTATGCTTAGCAGTTGCCAAGTTGTCCGTAATGCCTAGGAGAAAAACAAGCGGGTCTACATCTAAGTGGAGCGCTACCACTCCGTTTATATCCGCCACCACTGCTCTCCAATAAGTCTGTAAGACTGGGCACGACCAGACCACATAAAAGAAAGTCCCCACCGACTGTCTGCATTTAGGACAAGTATCATCCAGTCCTGGGTAGATAGTGGAAAGTCTATGTGGACGTAGTACACCCTATGTAGAAACTTCAACTGCACAAACCTGTCTCTAGCTGAAATCATAAATGGAATGCATTGCTGCAGTCCCTCTAACCAGTTCTCCTCAGTCGGAGCCGGAATGTCCAGCTGCCATTTAGTGAACAGTGGGAGCCTTTTAGAGGTGTCCTTGCAGGTAAGTCTTAAGTATATAGAGGACAGCGTATGGTCTATATTAGTGGCCGTCAGCAGGGATTCAACCGAATGGACCACTAGTTCTACCCCATCAGGGAATTGTGCTCGGGCAGCATGCCTAAGTTGTAAAAACCTGAAGAACATCGATGGGGGGAAGGTGGTATTTGCTCTTCAGCTCTACAAACGAGAGGAGGTGACCCTCTTTAAAAATATTGCGCAATGTCCGGACTTCGCACCTAGCCCAAGCCTGAGGGTCTGGGACAGATTGGAAGTGCGGCATTGTTGGATTACCCCATAACGGAGTATATGGAGAGACACTATTTCTGTTATTAAAATAGTGGGATACTTGTTGCCATACTTTTACTGTCGTTTTCATAGGTGTTGTGACTTGGGGGCTGTACCTCGGACCCCTGTACACCAAGTTACTGAGTTCAGAGTATGAGCCAAGAATCACTGCTTCTAGATTGACTGCTGGATTAGTGTTGTCTTGAGTAAACCACCAGCGCACCGAGACCAGCACCGCTGCCCAATAGTATTTCTTAAAATTTGGCAGAGAGAGGCCTCCCTCAGAAAGTGATAATTGTAATGTTTGTTTAGCTACCCTGGGTGTAGCCCCTGCCCATACAAAGGAAGTAATAGCTTGGTCCAATTTTACAAAGAATGAGTTTGGGATGGGAACCGGAGTATGACGAAAGGCATATAGGAATTTAGGAAGGAAGGACATTTTTAATTAGGTTCACCCTCCCGACCGGTGTCAGTGGCAGTGTCTTCCAGACCGAGCTACGCTGGATAAATTGTTGGAGGATGGGGTATATATTATCCACTAGGTACCTTTGTGGTTCAGATTGTATCTGAATGCCTAGATATTTGAACCTCATCACTCTTTTGAGAGGGGGGGGGGGGCCTGCTGGTGGCGGAGCATCTGTCAGAGGGAACAGGAGGGATTTCTCCCAGTTCACCCTGATCCCAGAAAACAGCCCAAATCGGTCAATAATAGATAGAGCAGCTCTTAGCGACTGTTGGGCGTCATGGAGATATAGCAGCATATCATCCGCATAGACAGAAACTTTTTCAATCAGAGGAGGGAACGAAATACCCCCCACTTCCGTAGAGGCTCTGAGGAGTACCGCCAGTGGCTTAATCGCAAGGGCAAAAAGAGCCGGGGAGAGCGGGCAATTGAGGCTGAATGGACACCGTTTGTACGGATTCTAGTCATTGGGCCCGAATAGAGTAGCCGTAACCACTGTACAAAGTTAGGTCCTATCCCAAATTTATGCAAAACAAGCTATAGATATTCCCACTCCACCAAGTCAAAGG